>CM077201.1:18393412-18898412 GCA_039654625.1 Rhinogobio ventralis
TTCTTACAGTGTGTAAACTTTGTACAAACTTGTGGAGTTAATGCAATTTGAGTTTTAAGTTGAAAGCTTTAAGCTTATCATATGTAATGGGCAATGGGGGAAAAATCTAAATAGTAGCATTATCTCCAGGAGCCCCCTACACTTTCACTGTAGAATAAAAGTGCATTATGTGGATCGCCTTTTAATGCTGCCTGTTTTGCTATACCTGACCTCTTCAGAATTCCGTTATCCATTGAGGATAAGCTGATTCTGCTGTTGTGTTACATGAGAAAAAAGGGAAAAAAATATTTAATAATATACCATTTATTAGTTCTCATTTACTTGAGAAACATTTTGTACAGATATGTTTGTTCAGACGGTTCTCTTAAAGACGTTTGATCACGTTTGATAGTCGTGCATAATAGTCTAATAATGCATGTAGTTTCTGCAGTAACACATTGTATCATTATTATTTCATGATCTCCCATCAGTTCTGACATTAGACTGATTATACAAACATGCCCTTTCCATCATTAAAGAGCTTCAGAGGTCAATGACTTAACAAGCCTGATTATTTCTTTCACAGAACTACAGTTCCCTTTCAGTCGGTCACGTTCGACGTATGTCGGAACTGACCGACAAATTGGGATCTGTTTTCAGAGACCAATCTACTTCGAGTGATTAAAAACGAGCCAATGGGCATTGGCATGCGGTTCACGCATTCCATGCACCGCCCCGCAGCGTGGGTATAAATACGGAAGTGGAATACCGCATCATTGCTTTTTAACTTTGGAGCCGAACGGTTTGCTGTATCAAGCTGTTTCTAGGAAGAGTGTTTAGACTCTCTTACCTGGTGCTGGTGTGACGGCGCAAGTCAGCGAGTGGCCGCTGCAACATACACTTGTTCCTGTGTTGGTTGGCTGGGCGTTTCCGTTCTTTGAGTGCTCACACTCAGGCTTGCAATCGGACTGCTGTGAGCCGCGGCCATCTCCCTGAGTGCTTCAGCACTTCTAAAAGAGCATTTCCTTCTAAAAGAGCAACACGGTTTGACCCTGCGTCTTTTTCAAGATGTCATTCAAACCGTGTGTTTCTGGATGCGGTTGTTTCCTGTCCTCATTTGACGGCCACAATCTCTCTCGCATATAAACATGTGAGATTGCTGCGTGGGTGACCCATGTTCTCTCAGCCGGGTACATCTCCTCTGGCCCCCACTCCTCTATCGCATCACGAGCGTGTTGAGACTTTGTTTGTGGGTGGTTCATGTTCATGTTCATGTGAGACAGTGAGCGTGGCCGTCAGACTCGACGGCACACAGCGCGCTGAACACTCAAGCCCCTATGAAAAAGGCAAGATGAAAAAGGCAAGATGGCAAGATGAACAACGCGCGGACGTGGCCATGTTCTCAGATTCAGAGTTGACAGCCATGCTTTCCTGGGTGGCTGAGGCGTAGTGCTATGCGTAAATCGCCTTGCCTGCCCCTGTGCCTTTTTTTTTCCCAGATGTGCATCGGAAAAATTTAGCAGTGTGGAACTATTTGGTGTCAAAATATGGAACACCAAAAGGGCCATAATCTGTATACGTTTTTCCCTCTCTCACTACCCTCTGTCCTGCATGCACTGCGTGCGGTGATGGACCTCGCTCTCTGGGTGACGGAAGTCACTGCACGCTCCCTGGGTCAGGCGATGTCCACACTAGTGGTCCAGTAATGTCACCTGGGGCTAAACCTGGCAGATATGCGTGAGCCCGACAAAGTGCGGTTCCTCAACGCCCCTGTCTGTCAGGCTGGCCTCTTCGGCGACGCCATCGAGAACTTCGCCCAGCAGTTCTTGGTGGCCCAGAAGCAGACGGAGGTGCTTCTGCCCCGACGACCAGCTGCTGCCTCCACCCAGTCATCGGCCACAGCGCCAGCGCCTTGCCACTACTTCCCTTCCCTCTTCCCCTCACCAGGGGGCAGCAGTATGGGCACTGAGAACGCCCCCGGGCCTCCTCACCCACACTCTGCCCCACCCTGGAGTACTCAGGCAACACTCCGGGCCGCCGTACTCCACCTCACTGCCCCACCCCGGATACATCTGTGGTGCCATTGGTCCTGCTTGTTCGGTCTCTGGGGGCCTGGCTAGGTCTCCCCAGGCCATCTCGCTGGCTCATCCATACCATCAGACTCGGCTACGCGATTCAGTTCGCTCGCCGGCCTCCCAAATACAGGGGCATCCTCTTTACCACCGTGTGGAGCAGCGATGTCCATGTCTTGCGGTCAGAGATCGATGTCCTGCTGGCAAAGGACGCGGTCGAGCCGGTTCCTCCAGCTGATATGAAGTCAGGGTTCTACAGGCCCTACTTCATTGTACCCAAGAAAGGTGGTGGGTTAAGGCCAATCTTGGACCTGTGCATTCTGAATCGGGCCCTGCACAAGCTCCCGTTCAAAATGTTAATGCAGAAACGCATTTTTAAATGCATCCGTCCCCGAGATTGGTTCGCAGCGATCGACCTGAAGCCCTCCGGGCTGTCCCTGTCGCCTCACTTCTTCACGAAAGTCGAAGAGGCAGCCATTGTTCCGTTCAGAGAGCACGGCGTTCGCATCCTCAACTATCTCGACGACTGGCTCATACTGGCTCAGTCCCGGGATCAGTTGTGCAAACACAGGGACATGGTGCTCTGTCACCTCAGACTGTTGGGCCTTCGGGTCAACCGAGAGAACAGCAAACTCTGTCCCGCACAGAGGATCTCTTATCTCGATATGGAGCTGGATTCGGTCAACCGGACTGCGCACCTCACAGAGGAGCGAGTCCGGTCAGTGTTGAACTGCTTGAATACGTTCAAAGGCAGGACGACGGTCCCACTGAAATTATTTCAGAGGCTCCTGGGGCATATGGCATCTGCAGCCGCAGTAACGCCGCTCGGATTGTTTCATATGAGACCGCTCAACGCTGGCTTCATGACCGAGTCCCGAGATGGGCAAGTACCGGGTCTCAGTTACTCCTTACTGTCGCCAAACCTTCAACCCATGGGCGGACCCTTCATTTCTACGGGCAGGAGTACCCTTAGAACAGGTGTCCAGGCATGCTGTGGTCTTCATGGATGCCTCATCCACGGGCTGGGGGGCCACGTACAATGGGCACGCAGTTTCGGGTCTGTGGACGGGGTCCCAACTGCGTTGGCATATCAATTGCCTAGAGTTATTGGCAGTACGTCTCGCCCTGGGCCGCCTCAAAAAGCCGCTACAGGGCAAGCACATACTGGTCCGTACGGACAGCACTGTGGCCGTTGCGTACATCAAACGTCAGGGTGGTCTACGCTCCCGCTCCAGCTTGCCCGCCATCTCCTCCTGTTGAGTCACAAGCGTCTGAGGTCGCTTCGGGCCATTCACATCCCAGGTGCGCTGAACCAGACAGCCGACGAGGTCTCTCGTCAGTCGACACCTCCGGGAGAGTGGCGACTCCACCACTGATATGGGAGTGTCAAGCTGATATGGGACCTCTTCGGAGCCGCGCAGGTAGACCTGTTCGCCTCTCCAGACTCGACCCATTGCCAGTTGTACTATTCTCTGACCGGGGGCACCCTCGGTACAGATGCACTGGCGCACAGCTGGCCCCGGGACCTACGCAAATATGAGTTTCCCCCAGTGAGCATTCTCGCACAGACCCTGTGCAAGGTCAGGGAGAACGAGGAGCAGGTTTTGCTAGTTGCACACTACTGGCCCAACCGGACCTGGTTCTCCGAACTCACACTCCTTGCGACAGCCCCTCCCTGGCCGATCCCCCTGAGGAAGGACCTGCTTTCTCAGGGCCGGGGCACTCTATGGCACCCGCGTCCAGACTTCTGGAAACTCCATGTCTGGTCCCTGGACGGGACGCGGAGGTTCTAGGTGGCCTGCCACAAGCAGTGGTAGACACCATCTCTTCTGCTAGAGCCCCCTCTACAGGGCGCCTCTATGCTTGAAGTGGAACCTATTCGTTGAGTGGTGCTCTTCCCGGCGGGAAGACCCCCGAAGGTGTTCGATTAGTGTCGTGCTTTCTTTTCTGCAAGATGGGTTGGAGCAAAGGCTGTCTCCCTCCACCCTCAAAGTGTACGTCGCAGCAATAGTGGCGTATCACGATGCAGTCAAAGGTAAGTCCTTAGGGAAGCACAACCTAATTGTCAGGTTCCTCAGAGGTGCGAGGAGACTAAATCCAATCCAATTTAATCTTGGGACTTAGCCCTGATGCTCAGAGCACTTCAGGGTCCTCCCTTTGAGCCTTTGCAGTCTGTAGAGCTAAACATCCTGTCCATGAAGACAGTGCTCCTGACTGCATTGGCCTCAATCAACAGGGTGGGGGACCTGCATGCACTTTCGGTCAACGAATCGTGCCTGGAATCCGGGCCAGCCAACTCTCACGTTGTCCTGAGACCCCAGCCTGGATACGTGCCCAAGGTTCCTACCACTCCCTTCAGGGACCAGGTGGGGAACCTGTAAGCGCTGCCTTCAGAGGAGGCAGACCCAGCCCTAGCTTTGCTCTGTCCCGTCCGTGCTCTCCACGCCTATGTGGACCGAACTCAAAGCTTTAGAATCTCAGAGCAGCTCGTCTGTTACGGAGGCCAGCAAAAGGGAAAGGCTGTCTCCAAGCAGAGGTTAGCCCACTGGATAGTGGATGTTATCGTCTTGGCTTACCAGTCCCAAGACGTGCCTTGCCCTTTCGGGTTGCGAGCGCACTCCAAAAGGAGTTTAGCTTCCCCCTGGGTGCTGGCTCAAGGCACCTCGCTGACTGATATATGTAGAGCTGAGGGCTGGGCGACACTTAACACGTTCGTTAGATTCTATAGCCTCTGTGTAGAGCTGGTATCTTCCCGCATCCTCGCCCCCAGTGGCCAGTAGCGCTAAGTGCCCGTTCTAGTGTTGGCTTGCAACACCACTCCCGCCCCCTGGGCCGGATACGTGCGTCTATTGTCTCCAGTTGTGTTCCCCGGAAACGGCTAACCCTGTCGAGCTCCTCCGTTACCCCTTCGGTGTCAGACGTTGCGGCCGTCTGATACCAGGCCTGCACCCGTATGCTTGTGGAACGTGTGTGTAGGCTGGGGTCCATATGTAGTGGTTCCCTAACGGCAACCCCATATGTGTATTCTCCACGGTACCAGCTAACCTACTCGGCTAGCCCCATGTCTTTCCCTTGACAGAGCCCACTCTGTCGTCTCTGGTGATGTTCTTTCCCCCCTGGGATCAGGTTGGATCCACCCCAGAGACTGCCATATGTAGCACTACCCTGATAGGTTAGTCCTTATGTATATTTCGCCACCTCTCCTTCCATTGAAGGACGTGGCTCTGAGACGGGCACGCTTTCCCAGCGTTATCCAATAGTCACGCTGAGTGGGTCTTGCAGGAACAGCAGTGACTGACCTTCCCTGCCGGGAGCCCTGTCTCCCACTCCAACATAGGATTGGTCCAGCGAGCTCAGACAGGGTACTGGAAGGGCCAGCATCCCTGGCGTGTTGGTAGGATCCCAATTCGGTTACATATGTAACCCTCGTTCCCTGAAGGAGGGAACGGAGACGTATGTCCCATCGCCAGGTGCTGTGCTTCAGCTGAAGGCCAGAGTCACTTGTCTCAGCTCCTCAGTTGAAAAGCAATGATGCGTTATTGCACTTCCGTATTTTTACACGCGCTGCGGGGCGGTGCGTGGAATGCGTGAACCGCATGTCCATTGGCTCGTTTTTAATCACTCGAAGTAGATTGGTCTCTGAAAACAGATCCCAATTTGTTGGTCAGTTCCGACGTACGCCTCCGTTCCCTCCTTCAGGGAACGAGGGTTACATACGTAACCGAGACGTTAACACTTCTGGAAGAACTGAAAGCACAGAAAACATATGATTGTCAAAACAGGAAGCACATGCAAGTCATTTACTGGGAATAACATAAATAAAGATAACAAAATCAAAACACTGGAACTTGTAACCAAAACACTGGATTTGTTCATGGTTGTTCATTTGTTAATGTTTCATGGTGCTAACAAAATCAGTGGCAAAGGGAAAATTCTGCTTCTTCAATTAGAGGCACTTTTAATTACTTTTAATTCTTCGAAACATTTAAAAAAAATAACACTTATTCAAACTGTTTTATCTGTCAAAAGCCCTAGAATAAGGTTCTGATCATGGCCTTGATCAGCATTCAAGTACATTTTTATATTCTGTATGATGATGTGTATGTTAGTTTTTGAAGAATCCTTGAACTTTTAGATGGCAATTCTTTATGAAATTAGAAATTAAATGACACTGATTGTTAGCAAGTAAACATACTTTCATGGTGTAAGGATATTGAAATTAATTGAAATTTCTAATGTTTCCTCATAGAAATGTGTCTGTCAATATTTGACAGAGTTTTTTTCTCTCACAATAATATGTTCTCTAAAATGCAGTAGTACAGTATTAAACATTAATTATTATGCAAAGTAACACTTTATAGGTTAATACTTGTTAAATTCTGAATGTATTCTGAAAATATTGAATATTTTAAAAAGTCATTAAAAAAGAGGGAAAGTAATTAAATAGATAAAATAAAAACTTTGAATGTATTTTACTATATATTTAAAAGTAGAATGATTGTTTTATGAAAATGAAAAATAAATTCAAAGTCACCCTGCGGTCACGACATCTATCTAGTGATGACATCCAGTCACCTACAACAACACTTTTAGATAGCCTACATTGACTATTGTAAGCAAAATATGCTTGTTGCTTTTTATACCAACAATGAAACTTGATTGACTGATTCGATTAATTGAATTTACCATATACATGGTTACTTCCTGCATTGTTTTCGATAAGCCAGCTTGGGCATTTCCGGTGAAATGTCATTCTCTACTCGCTGTACATGGACACAAAACCATCAATTGTTTACTTTTTAATGTTGTATATTTATATTTTAGTGCAGTTATCATACTTTCTAATTTTGCCAATAAACCAGTTTTATTGATTGCGATAAAGACGAAGCTAATGGGAACGTTAGAATAAGAAACATGGTGTCCGACCAAGCGGCAACCTCCCCCAGTTTCATTTGAAGCCAAAATGGAAGTGACTTAAACTGCAATTCATCGACTGGCCGCTAGAGACAGGCTCCAAAAGGGAGCAGAATTAAATGCCCACCTTTACAGCAGAAAAAAACATGTAACTTACAGCCTGGTACAAATTGTGGTTTTGGTCTATATAGCTAATTTTACCCTTCATGACAACTGTGAGGAGGGGTGATTTTTTTTATAACTCATTCGTATACATTAGCCTATATAAAGCCTTAAAAATCTGCATAATTAAGGGCGTGGCCACTTTGAGTGACAGGTGGATAGCCATTTGTCTGCTGTCTGTTAGTCATCACATCACCTCAGCTCCAGCCACTTCCCGCCTCTTTGCCCATTGTCAGTTATCTGGGAGTGACGCGCCATGACGCGCTGCCAAGATGGCAATGGCCAGCTCGACCCTACTTTACGCTTCAAAACTGCTCTTCAGAATCCTATGGGTGACGTCACGTACACTACGTCCATATTTTTTTTTACAGTCTATGTGTCCGACACACACACGCAACATTTTTCAAACACTTCAAATGTTATTTTTAATGTGATGACCAAAAACATTATTTGTTCATCTCTCTGAGATTGTCCATATTTGTAAAACCATTTCCCGTAATATTTTTTCCACACGTTTCGATTTTTAATAAATATTAAACATTATAAAATATCACTAAGTTTAAAAATAAATGTATGAAGTACTCACAAAGTCTCATGAAAAACAATAACTTTTATTGAGAATGAATAACACTGAAAGGTAGCACCGCTCTTTCCTTCCCTTTATAATCACTGACAAAAGCAGTCAGTCACTGATTTCGGCACACTTCCCATTTTGATCAATGAATCTAACTAAAGTGCACAATAAATCTTTAATTTACAGTGTGTTCACGCTTTTTTCACACGAAAGTGTGAAAACTGATGGTCTAATTTAATTTTGCTGAGGGACGCATTTTTTTATGTCGTTTTACATTTGAATTTGAATGACGAAATTAATGCTAGGCCTGACTTTTAAGTGACTATATTATGATTATAAACTAAGTATTACACTATTGATGCTGTTATAGCTGATACCACCAACAAGTGACATTTCACCGAAAGTTTTCCAGCTGCCTTAGTTCCGTGCGTTCTAAAAAAGAAAGAGGTTCGCCATTTGCTTGTCCTGATGTAGCCGATTAAATCGCAGCCAGACTTAAAACAGGAGTATTTCCTTCATCATGTTCCTCTGTCAGAGCGCACTGCGGCCGGGGTCAAGAGCTGTACGCCTCCGCGTGCAGTCACTAGTCATACAGCCTGTCCTGCGAGAGCGCGCGCCAGACAACATCAAAGACATTTTATCCACAGCGAAACCGCGTTACCACGGCAACACGACACCTAATCCTCATTACCGTATCTTCATATTTAATAGAGCCTCTTTTCCGCCTTTTCGCTCGGAAACAAAGCTTCCAATGAATTATTAAGCACTCATCTATAATATATACGAGCAAGCGCTCACGTCGCTATGACAGTTTTTCATAGGAGACATAGAGTGCCTTCACCCTATCATTGCTCAGATGCTCTGATCGGACTTCTATAATGCTCTGGGCGAGATCCCTTTGCATTTGTTGGAGTGGCCCTTTACAAAATCTAATTGAATGTGAAGTTTTTATATCAGGCATGTACCAAGACAAAGAGTGTGTTAAACAATGTTTAAAAAAAAAGGTTTAAAAAAACACGTGTCTCTGCTTGGCAGAAACAGGACAAAAACAGGACATCCATCCATCCGTCTATCTATCTATCTATCTATCTATCTATCTATCTATCTATCTATCTATCTATCTATGTCTGTGTCTATTTATCTATCTGAGTAACAAAACAGATCTTTAAAAAATACTTTATAACAGTTAAAGCAGATCAAACACTCTCTTAAAGTTTTTCTTTTTTTTTTATTTCAGTTTGTATTTTATCAGGTTACTTTATTGTTTTGAGATGAGTTGCAGAGAACTGGTTGCTATGCAAACACGTCCATCCAATTATCCCCAAAAAATTACAAGAATGACAAGAGCAGACAAATTTCAACTGAAATTACACACGCCTTAAAGACAGCGAGAGTGGGAGCCCAGCAGATAGCCTCAAATCAGAGATGATATTCTCCCTTTTCTGACTCCGCACAACAGGAAACAAGAATATATGATCCACTGTGATCAGAGATGTGCTCTTCAAAGGGGCCTATGCACACATATTGGTTAAACTCATAACTTTCATTCAGATACACAATATCTGTGTATCAAAGCATCTCACAAGCTTGCATGCGCAGTTTACAGCATCCCCAAAAAAGAGCAGGAGCAGTATATCAAGGCTTTCATCAGCTGTGATGTGGCCTCATACACACCATCATGTAAATCTAGTTAGCTGGAAAGAGGGAACTCATCTTCCCCATTTAACTTACAATCCTTAGAGGTGATATTAGTATCAAATTCTCCCATTTTACATGTGCTACTTGTTACCCTGAAATTTGATAGCACCGTTATATTAGAACATACTGATGAGATCACACAAGCTACATGTGTCAGATGTATATTTCCTGAGTGCAGCAAAGAGATCTGAAGTGCTAGACAGATGCGAAAGGCAGAAAGCAGGAGGAGCTGACAGTATCATAAGAATACACTCAGGAAATGCAAAGAGAGGATAAAGGTTCCACACTCTTTCCCTTCAGGGCAGATTCCCAGACTTCTCGTCAGCCATATATACTTGAAGTTATTATTTCAATAATTTAACACATTTGCATGTTCACATAGTCACATGACATGCAGGTAAACAATTAAAATATTTTATTATTTTTTATTAAGTGTTTCATTTCCTTTTATTTGTTTTTATTTTTAAAATTGTAATTTTTATGATGTAATTATTTGCTTTTCATGAACTTCAAACCCCCATAGGGAAACCCTGCTTTAGAGCACACAAGCACTATGTTTGAATCTTTTTCGCTGCTTTTAAATAAACAGGTCAATGTAAGGTCACAAGGGTTAATCTATAAAAGCACAGAGACATTAGTAACCACCGCATTCTGCAGTGACTGCATCTGAAATCGCATACTGTCTGAGTAGGTACTACATTTGAATTTGAATTTACTTCTCAACCATTAAAAAATATGTTCTATATAGTATGAATATAGGTAGTATTAATGAAATTCAGACGTAGTACATCCATCCACCATGTTGTTACTGTTACGTGACCTACCAGCGCCAATTGCGTCACTTCACTTCCATTCATAAATCCCTTCCCGTGGCCTCATGGGATAGCAAAGTGTCCATCGAATGTCCACTTCAGAATATAGGTGGAAGTAGTAGGCCATCCAGGGACTTTTCGCCTACTGTTTTTCGATTACTAGCCTATACTCAATCAGCTCCCTAGTTCAATAGTCAGGGCTCTAATCAGGGAGTCACCCATTATAAGGCCTGCCTTAATCGCAAAATCCTTCCAGTGCACTGGAACGTTCGCTCTCTAAAAAATCCCACAAAAACCAGGGAGCATCGATGCTCACTATGCTCCCTTACTGGAAACTATGCCACATTTCTGAAGCGCGAAACATAAAACGCACGAGCCAACTCGTGACAAGCAATAGAAGATTTTAAAAGACAATTTTTTTTTATATGTCAGCATAAACTTACATCGCTAGACAGGTAGTGAACATATCTAGTTAACATTTATAATTAATATTCGGCTGAACTGTTGTAAGGATATGTAGCAGAACAATGTGTTTAAACAGCATATACCAGCAGTAACATTCTACAACTTTGTACATTGAAGTTGTACTTAGTCATGTCACCAGAAATTGAGTAATCACTGTCCCAATGTGTAGTGAACCAGGCTCCTTACCAGTGCCCGAATTCGCGTACACGATATATTGATTTATGAGCATGGGATCTAGGGAGCTGATTGAGACGCACCCTATGTATTCGGACATACTACTCTTTTGGCGTACTGTTTTACACATAATATATAGTAGGGAAGTATTGGTCAAGGTCAAGTAAGCCTGTGTTGCCTACCTTGTTACTTTCAAGTAATTCTGTGAATTTTGATGCAAACAGTTCAGTAACGTGTTATAGCATATGTTTGCAGCCATGGCTCGTCTTTAAAGGCAGGTGGTCATAGGTGCTTTTGCCATTGCGGAGGTTGTGTGTGTACCCACCGGCAGAAACATAAACCTATATACATGTTTCAATATTTAGACCACTTCAATTATTGATTGCAATGCTAACATTGCCTACCCTAGCTTTAAATGTGTTCAGTCAGATTTATTAAATAAAATAACAAATTATTTCAGATTTTACTTCAATTAGTTTTTAATTATTATATTTTGATCAATAAATAAATTAAATTAAATTAAAATACATTGCTTACATGTCCCAGCAATTTTGCATTTAAACACAGTCATAGACTAGAATCTAGAACATGAACATGGAGTGACGAATCACGCTTCTCTGTCTGGCAATCCGATGGACGAGTCTGGGTTTGACAGTTGCCAAGAGAACGGCACTTGCCTGACTGCATTGTGCCAAGTGTAAAGTTTGGTGG
This sequence comes from Rhinogobio ventralis, assembly GCA_039654625.1. Classification (NCBI taxonomy): domain Eukaryota; kingdom Metazoa; phylum Chordata; class Actinopteri; order Cypriniformes; family Gobionidae; genus Rhinogobio; species Rhinogobio ventralis. The sequence continues at coordinate 18,404,974 of CM077201.1, forward strand.
AGGGGGGATTATGGTGTGGGGTTGTTTTTCAGGGGTTGGGCTTGGCCCCTTAGTTCCAGTGAAAGGAACTCTTAATGCTTCAGCATACCAAGACATTTTGGACAATTTCATGCTCCCAAATTTGTGGAAACAGTTTGGGGGTGGCCCCTTCCTGTTCAAACATGTTTGAGCACCAGTCCACAAAGCAAAGTCCATAAAGACATGGATGAGTGAGTTTGGTGTGGAGGAACTTGACTGGCCTGCACATGACCTGGTCACAGACAGGACATAGATTAAGCCAGGATTAGGCCTTAGTTCAGTTATGACATTTAAGTAGCTTTTATATTATATACGTGCCTTAGAAAAAAAAACATTATTGGTGTGCATATTGAGACAAAACAATGGCACTGACATGTTTAAAGACTACAAAAAAACTACTAGATAGAGAGATAGATAGCCAGCTATTTTATACCATTTGATAAAATATTATATAATTGTATTTCTTCAATATTTAAAAGGTTTTTATGACTGAAAGGTCAAGGGACATGTCTGTCTCCATATTTTGAGAATGACCCACAGGCTATAAGCTTCTTGATTAGGCATTTAAGCTAGGTCATACTAGTTAACATTACCCAGATGGTCAACAGCCTCTTGTGTAAAGCAATTTAATAAGGGAAATGACATGTAACAGATATATTTTAATGAGCAGAGGAAACATGGATCAACTTGGCACTGTCCTTTCCCTTGACAGTTTGTATTTTCTCTTATGAATATTAGCATGGATGTTTTTGCATGTGTGGGTAAGTGTATGGTTCCAATTTTGTTCAATGCACAAGAATGCCCTTCATGTTTTTTTTGAAAAATTGAGTAAATTGAGTAATCACTGTCCCAATGTGTAGTGAATGTCTCGGTGACGTATGTAACCCTCGTTCCCTGAAGGAGGGAACGGAGACGTACGTCGGAACTGACCGACGAATTGGGGATCGTTTTCAGAGACTACTTTGAGTGTTTTAAAACGAGCCAATGAACATTGGCATGCGGTTCACGCATTCCACGCTCCTCCCCACAGCGCGGGTATAAATAAGGAAGTGGAAGCACCGCATCTTTGCTTTTCCGCTGAGGAGCTGAACTAGTGACTACGTCCCAAGAGGGTACCGTCGGACGAGGAGGATTTAGCCTATTGCTGCACAAGGGTTACATACGTAACCGAGACGTTCCCTTCCAGTCGGTCATGTTCGGTGTACATCGGAACTGACCGACAAATTGGGGATCCTACCAACATGCCACAGGCGCTGGCCCTTCCAGCTCCCTGCTTGAGCTCCCTGGACCGCCCATATGTTGGAGCGGGAAGTCAGGGCTCTAAGCAGAGAAGGTCAGTCACTGCACCTGCAAGACCCACTCAGTGTGAATATTGGATAACGCTGGGAAAGCGTGCCAGTCTCGGGAGATGGAACGCTGTGGAGCCACGTCCTTCAATGGAAGGAGAGGTGGCAGACTACACATAAGGACATGGCAGTCTCTGAGGTGGTTCCAATCTGATCCCAGGGGGAAAAGAACACCATCAGAGACGACAGAGCGGGCTCTGTCAAGGGAAAGACACGGGGCTAGCCTAGCTGGGTAGCTGGTACCGTGGAGGAATACACATATGGGGTTGCCGTAGGAACCGCTACATATGGATGTAGGCCTGGCGTCAGACGGCCGCGACGTCTGACACCGAGGGGTGACAGAGGAGCTCGACAGGGTTAGCCATTTCTGGGGAACACAACTGGAGACAATAGACGCACGTATCCGGCCCAGAGGGCGGGAGTGGCGTTCCAAGCCGACACTAAAACGGGCACTTAGCGCTACTGGCCACTGGGGGTGAGTACACAGGAAGATACTGGCTCTACACGGAGGCTATAGAATCTAGCAAACGTGTTAGGTGTCGCCCAGCCCACAGCTCTACGTATATCTGTCAGCAAGGCGCCTTGAGCCAGCGCACAGGCCGGGGTCTCAGGACGATGTGAGAGTTGGCCGGCCCGAATTCTAGGAACGATTCACTGAAAGTGCATGCAGGTCCCCTACCCTCTTAATAGAGGCCAATGCAGTCAAGAGTACTGTCTTCATGTACAGGATTTTTAGCTCTATGGACTGCAGAGGCTCAAAGGGAGGGCTCTGACGTGCTCTGAGCACCAGAGCTAAGTCCCAAGAGGGTACCGTTGGACGAGGAGGATTTAGCCTCCTCCCACCTCTGAGGAACCTGATGATTAGGTTGTGCTTCCCTAAGGACTTACCTTCACCTGCGTCGTGATATGCCGCTATTGCTGTGACGCACACTTTGAGGGTGGAGGGAGACAGCCTTCGCTCAGCCCATCTTGCAGGACAGAAAGCACAACACTAACCCGAACACCTTCAGGGATCTTCCCAGCGGAAAGAGCACCATTCAACGAACAGCTTCCACTTCAACGCATAGAGGTGCCTCGTAGAGGGGGCTCTAGCAGAAGAGATGGTGTCTACCATAGCTTGTGGCAGGCCACCTAGAACCTCCGCGTCCCATCCAGGGACCAGACATGGAGTTTTCAGAGGTCTGGACACGGTTGTAATAGAGTGCCCCGTACCTGAGAAAGTAGGTCCTTCCTCAGAAGAATGGGCCAGGGAGGGGCTGTCGCAAGGAGTGTTAGTTCGGGGAACCAGGTCCGATTGGGCCAGTAGGGCGCAACAAACAAGACCTGCTCCTCGTCCTCCCTGACTTTGCACAGGGTCTGTGCAAGAAGGCTCACTGGGGAAAACGCATACTTGCACAGGTCCCGGCGCCAGCTGTGCGCCAGTTTATCCGTGCCAAGGATGCCCCCGGTCAGGGAATAGTACCACTGGCAATGGGTCGAGTCCGGAGAGGCAAACAGGTCTACCTGTGCGGCTCCGAAGAGGTCCCATATCAGCTGGACCGCCTGGGGAGGGACTCCCGGAGGTGTCGACTGACGTGAGAGCTCGTCGGCTGTCCGATTGAGCGCACCCGGGATGTGATTGGCCCGAAGCGATCTCAGATGCTTCTGACTCCAAAGGAGGAGATGGTGGGCAAGATGGAGCATGCGACGGGAACGTAGACCACCCTGACGGTTGATGTACCGTAGTGCTGTCTGTACAGACCAGTACGTGCTTGCCCTGTAGGGGCTTTTTGAGGCGACCCATCGCAAGATGTACTGCTAGCAACTCTAGGCAATTGATATGCCAATGCAGTTGGGGCCCCGTCCACAGACCCAAAACTGCATGCCCGTTGTACGTGGCCCCCCAGCTGTTGGATGAGGCATCCGTGAAGACCACAGCATGCCTGGACACCTGTTCTAAGGGCACTCCCACCCATAGAAACGAAGGGTCCGACCACAGGCTGAAAGTTTGGCGACAGTAAGGAGTAACTGGGACCCGGTACTTGCCGCTCTGCCACGCCCATCTCGGGACTCGGCCATGAAGCCAGTGCTGAAGCGGTCTCATATGAAGCAATCCGAGCGGCATTAGCGTGGCTGCAGATGCCATATACCCCAGGAGCCTCTGAAAGAGTTTCAGTGGGACCGCTGTTCTGCCATTGAACATATTCAAGCAGTTCAACACTGACCGGACTCGCTCGTCGGTGAGGTGCGCAGTCTAGTTGACCGAATCCACCTCCATACCGAGATAAGAGATCCTTTGCGTGGGGCAGAGTTTGTTTTTCTCCCGGTTGACCCGAAGTCCCAACAGGCTGAGGTGACTGAGCACCAGGTCCCTGTGCGACAGGGACAGCCCAAATGGGAGGACTTTCGTCCTTCAGGTCGATCGTTGCAAACCAACCTTAGGGACGGATGCAAAAATGCGTATCTGCATTAACATCTTGAACGGGAGCTTTTGCAGGGCCCGATTCATGACACGCAGGTCCAAGATTGGTCGTAACCCACCGCCTTTCTTGGGTACAATGAAGTAGGAGCTGTAGAACCCCGACCCCACATCGGCTGGGGGAAGCAGCTCGATCGCGTCCTTCGCCAGCAGGACATCGATCTCTGACTGCAAGACATGAGCATCACCGCTTCGCACGGAGGTGAAGAGGATGCCCCTGTACTTGGGAGGCCGGCAAGCGAACTGAATCGCGTAGCTACGTCTGATGGTACGGATGAGCCAGCGAGACGGCCTGGGGAGCTCTAGCCAGGCCCCCAGACAGCGAACAAGCGGGACCAACGTACCCGGGGTGGGACAGCAAGGTGGAACACCCAGACCCGAGTGTTGTCTGAGTCTTCCAGGGTGGGGCAGAGTGTGGGTGAGAAGGCCTGGTGGCGTCCTCGAGCCACACACTGCTGCCCCCTGGCGAAGGGAGAGGAGGAAAGGAGTGGCAAGGCCCTGGAGCGTCGTGCACTGCCAACCTGGCCCTCTTTGGGCCCAGGGAGGGAGGGAACCGCTCTGAGAATGTGGGTACCGCTGGACTCCGGGGAGCTGCTGCTGTTTGGGCTTAGCAGGGACGGAGGCGGACACAGGGGACGCCCTTGCTGACGACTGGGTGGAGACAGCAGCTGGTCGTCGGGGCAGGATGCTTTTAATCGCCTCCGTCTGCTCCTGGGCCACCGAGAACTGCTGGGCGTCACCGCACGCAGTTCCTGCACAACTCCTGGGTCGGAACTACCCTTGTGTATTAAGAGTGCAGGACAGAGGTGGCCTGCCAGTGGCACTGCCAACCCACCAACGAGGCTAGTGAGAGAGGGGAAAACTTATACAGATTATGGCCCTTTTGGCGTTCCATATTTTTGGCACCAAATAGTTCCACACTGCAAATTTTTCCCAATGCACATCCAGGAAAAAAGGCATGGGGGCAGGCAAGGCGATTTACGCGATTTACACAGGGGAAAGCATGGCGGTCAACTCTGAATCTGATTCAGCATGAGCACACACTTTTATAGTGGGAAACTCAGCCTCATCTTCATTTCCAACGCATAACAGCCCTCTCTCCGATGCAGCAATTGACATCTGTCATCTGCCAGAGCCCCAAATGAAACACTAGGTCCCCTTTTTAAAAGGACCAGCAATCCCATCTGTAAGCTACCAGCAGGCATGTGAGACAGTGAGTGTGGCCGCCAGACTCGACGGCACACGGCGCGCTGAACGCTTAAGCTGATATATTGATTCATGAGCTCGGGATCTAGGGAACTGATTGAGACGTACCCTATGTATTCGGACATACTACTCTTTTGGCGTACTGTTTTACACATAATATATAGTAGGGAAGTATTGGTCAAGGTCAAGTAAGCCTGTGTTGCCTGCCTTGTTACTTACAAGTAATTCTGTGAATTTTGATACAAACAGTTCAGTAACGTGTGATAGCATATGTTTGCAGCCATGGCACGTCTTTAAAGGCAGGTGGTCATAGGTGCTTTTGCTATTGGCAGAAACATAAACCTATATACATGTTTTAATATTTAGACCACTTCAATTATTGATTGCTATCAGGATGTGAAGAGAAACATTGCCTATACCTAGATTTAAATGGGTTCAGTCAGATATCTTAAATAAAATTAATTATTTCAGCTTTTACTTAAATTATTTTTTAATTATTATATTTTGATCAATAAATACATTTAATTAAAAAATGCATTGCTTGCATGTCCCAGCAAGCAATTTTGCATTTAAACACAGCCCTAGTCATAGACTACAATCTAGAACATGAACATGTCAAAGAAATGAAACCGAACAGCTTGTAATCACTGTTGACATTGCTTACATGATGGAGTATCATACATCTTATTTTAGTTATTTTGGCAAAAACAACATGTAACCAAATTTAAGGTTATTTTGGCTAGAAGTGGGTTACTCATAGCTGGACTATATCAGGTCTATAGTTAACCGAGACAGTAAAATGACGGCTATTGCTTGCTGGGGTATGGTGTCAAACAGGCCTCAGGGGGTCAAGAAAACATAGTGGTGACCCCCAGCTTCTGTGAGTCATTTCATCCGTAACCAGAAGAGACTGATCACACACTGACCTGTGAGTTAAAAGCTAAATCTTTCCTTCACTCTCTCTCATGCACACAGCACGTAATGTCCGACCATCGGTTATTAGAGGTGAAAGTCAAACCCCAGCAGCGTGGACTCTCACATCTGTGGGAATCAGAGGACTCTGCTCTACATCACTGACAGAATGTTTACTTATGTAATATGGGAGAGTGATCTGAAAGGCTGAATATGTATCATGAAGATAGCCTTTCTCAAAAAAAAAACAAAAAAAAAAACGTGAACATCATCAAGTCAGTTGTGCACATCATAAAAGCAATTTCTCATTTTGAATAAATTGCAAATGCTTTGGTACAGTCATGCAATTGATTATGTACAATTGTCTGCTGTTTCCTACATTTACTTATGTTACCAATTACTTATGTCATGTTTATCAGAATGTATTATATTGGTTCTCATTGAATAGTCATACCCCTTAAAACATATAGACATTAGTTCCTTGCATAAGTCACTAAATACAAAATGGTTAAACTAGATGTCATAATGTGTTGTGTATTTTCTATACATTTCTATTAGACTTTTTTTGTGTGTGTGTAAATGTGTCCTGATGAATCGCGGAGGAGAATTTAGAATTTTAGTAATGAAGGGAAATGTAAAGGGCTAGATCAACCAATGATCAACCAGTTCTCTAAAATATCTCTCTGAGATGCATCTCATGAACCTTCATTTGGCAAGCATATATAGACAAACGACAACACAGTGTTACAATTTCTTATAATGAAAGAACAACAAGAAAACAAACAGTGTATGTCAGTCTTACCAGCCTTAAGAAGAGGAGTAAGAATGTGTGGTGGAAGGGTACGGAGGCAAAACGGTGGAAGAGGTAGAAGAGGCCAAGATTGTAGACATGTTTCTGATGAAATAAGGGCCACTATTTGGGACCATGTTTTCAATCATGACCTTATGGCTGAGGCAGGTCAAAAGGTACAGCCTAATGTTAGGAAAACAACCGTGTCCTCAATCATTCAAATGTTTGTAGAACAGAAGAGGCATGTAATCAGACAATGTTCACTATACTGTAATACTGTATACTTACTGTAATGTTATATTACAGTAGTCCACTTGCATTTTACATTATACAGTAAATATACTTTATAGAGACATAATGTAACACACACACACACACACACACACACACAGGTACTCATGTACACTCTATTGCCAAAAGTATTGGGACACCCCTCCAAACCATTGAATTCCGGTGTTCCAGTCACTTTCATGGCCACAGGTAACGCGATGATATTGTACTGTAATTTGTTGACAGACCAACAGTAAAAGTGTATCTGTGAATCATGTCCATTCTTTTGCAATCTGTATCCCACATAGTAGCCTAATGTCATACGGTTGAAATTTAAAATGTATATATGCCATACAGATAAAGTGCAGTCTTGTGAATTTTCAGTCATTGTCATCAGAATCGTAGCCATAGTTTACATCAGGTAATACTGACAGAGTACACTGTTATATTGACAACATGGCTAAGCATTTTGACTATCTTGTTTGTGAACAATGACACAAGAACTTGACAGTCTGATGGCACTGATATGTTCATTGACATAAATACTTACTTTTGAGAGATGAACTAAGGATTCTGAGCAAGTTACATGCTTTTGTAGGTAATCCGTTGTGTGGTGTTGTTTGTATGAATTGTTTTGAGAAATGCACTGACTGGTTTGCAAATCTTAATGATGTTTGAGGAAATGTACCAAAGCGACTGAGAAAAACTGTAAAACGCCCCTTCTGGATTTTGACCTTATGACCTGGTCACAGACAGGACATAGATTAAGCCAGGATTAGGCCTTAGTTCAGTTATGACATTTAAGTAGCTTTTATATTATATACATGCCTTAGAAAAACAAAATGACTGGTGTGCATATTGAGACAAAACAATGGCACTGACATGTTTTAAGACTACAAAAAACTATTAGAGAGAGATAGATAGCCAGCTATTTTATACCATTTGATAAAATATTATACAATTGTATTTCTTCAATATTTAAAAGGTTTTTATGACTGAAAGGTCAAGGGACATGTCTGTCTCCATATTTTGAGAATGACCCACAGGCTATAAGCTTCTTGATTAGGCATTTAAGCTAGGTCATACTAGTGAACATTACCCAGATGGTCAACAGCCTCTTGTGTAAAGCAATTTAATAAGGGAAATTACATGTAACAGATATATTTTAATGAGCAGAGGAAACATGGATCAACTTGGCACTGTCCTTTCCCTTGACAGTTTGTCTTTTCTCTTATGAATATTAGCATGAATGTTTGTCCATGTGTGGGTGAGTGTATGGTTCCTAACAGCTTGTCCAAAGCTCTCCAATTTTGTTCAATGCTCAAGAAACTTAGCTGTCCTTCATGTTTAGTTTTTTTCTGACTATCCCCCCACTGTCATCAGCTCAGGGTTACAGATGTCACTCAGGCTTTTAGAAAATTTTTTCTATGTCTTATCGCTTTCTCTCTCTCTCTCTCTCTCTCTCTCTCTCTCTTTCAGTCATTTGAAGAGCAGGCCTTATCCATTTCACACATCTTATTTTCTCAAGGGAAGGACATTGTCCTCCGCCCCATACCTAACCAAACTCGTGTCTGTCTCTTATCGGTTACCTTTCTTTCACCCAAGGTTATCACAATGCATCACAACCCCTAGTTTGCTCTTCTCATTCTTTTTCAAAACTAAAAAAGATGACATTTTCTATGGATTGTCAGCTCCTCAAAACAGCACCATTTTGTCCTTCAAAAAGAAAAAAAAAAATAATAATAATATATATATATAGTGTCAAAAGAACAGATAACACCCAAAGAGTTTTTCTTTCTGTCTGCATGAGCACGAGAAACTGAAAGTGACATTGATTGGATGGTAGTTGAGCATGTGGGGTAATTTTTCTCGGCATGCTGTTCAAGTGCATCTGTGCAGGGCAGAGCTCTATCACTCTGCAGTCGCTTTTATCATGACTGCCCACTTACTGCTGTAAAGGGACATCATGTGATCTCAAAGTGTAAAATAAAATAGAAATAAAATAGAACAAAAACAAATTGAAAACAACAGCACAAATAAATGCAATAGAATAAAGAGAGATATGAAATAAACACTGCTTTAATTTTTTTTAGGTGGGTCTACCCTTACGAAAAAGAAGTATACTTAAGTAATGTTTAAGTATATTTTGTAAGCATACTTTATGTAGTAAGTATACTAATATCAATGTGTACTAGTAATAAACTTTCAATACTGCTTAGGACAAAATTGGTATATAAAAATATACTTTTAGTATATAAAAATATACATTTAAGTGTACTACAGGGAGTGCAGAATTATTAGGCAAATGAGTATTTTGACCACATCATCCTCGTTATGCATGTTGTCTTACTCCAAGCTGTATAGGCTGGAAAGCCTACTACCAATTAAGCATATTAGGTGATGTGCATCTCTGTAATGAGAAGGGGTGTGGTCTAATGACATCAACACCCTATATCAGGTGTGCATAATTATTAGGCAACTTCCTTTCCTTTGGCAAAATGGGTCAAAAGAAGGACTTGACAGGCTCAGAAAAGTCAAAAATAGTGAGATATATTGCAGAGGGATGCAGCAGTCTTAAAATAGCCAAGCTTCTGAAGCGTGATCATCGAACAATCAAGCGTTTCATTCAAAATAGTCAACAGGGTCGCAAGAAGCGTGTGGAAAAACCAAGGCGCAAAATAACTGCCCGTGAACTGAGAAAAGTCAAGCGTGCAGCTGCCAAGATGCCACTTGCCACCAGTTTGGCCATATTTCAGAGCTGCAACATCACTGGAGTGCCCAAAAGCACAAGGTGTGCAATACTCAGAGACATGGCCAACGTAAGAAAGGCAGAAAGTCGACCACCACTGAACAAGACACACAAGCTGAAACGTCAAGACTGGGCCAAGAAATATCTCAAGACTGATTTTTCTAAGGTTTTATGGACTGATGAAATGAGAGTGAGTCTTGATGGGCCAGATGGATGGGCCCGTGGCTGGATTGGTAAAGGGCAGAGAGCTCCAGTCCGACTCAGACGCCAGCAAGGTGGAGGTGGAGTACTGGTTTGGGCTGGTATCATCAAAGATGAGCTTGTGGGGCCTTTTCGGGTTGAGGATGGAGTCAAGCTCAACTCCCAGTCCTACTGCCAGTTTCTGGAAGACACCTTCTTCAGGCAGTGGTACAGGAAGAAGTCTGCATCCTTCAAGAAAAACATGATTTTCATGCAGGACAATGCTCCATCACACGCGTCCAAGTACTCCACAGCGTGGCTGGCAAGAAAGGGTATAAAAGAAGAAAATCTAATGATATAGCCTCCTTGTTCACCTGATCTGAACCCCATTGAGAACCTGTGGTCCATCATCAAATGTGCGATTTACAAGGAGGGAAAACAGTACACCTCTCTGAACAGTGTCTGGGAGGCTGTGGTTGCTGCTGCACGCAATGTTGATGGTGAACAGATCAAAACACTGACAGAATCCATGGATGGCAGGCTTTTGAGTGTCCTTGCAAAGAAAGGTGGCTATATTGGTCACTGATTTGTTTTTGTTTGGTTTTTGAATGTCAGAAATGTATATTTGTGAATGTTGAGATGTTATATTGGTTTCACTGGTAAAAATAAATAATTGAAATGGGTATAAATTTGTTTTTTGTTAAGTTGCCTAATAATTATGCACAGTAATAGTCACCTGCACACACAGATATCCCCCTAAAATAGCTAAAACTAAAAACTACTTAAAATATTGATACAAAAATATTCAGCTTTGATATTAATGAGTTTTTTGTGTTCATTGAGAACATGGTTGTTGTTCAATAATAAAATTAATCCTCAAAAATACAACTTGCCTAATAATTCTGCACTCCCTGTATAAGTGCAACCGTAGTAAACTTTAAGTGCACAACTAGATTTCTAATTTGTACTGCATCTGTACTACAAGTGAACTTATAAGTATACTAGTAGTTTACTATTTTAGTAATAAATTTTTTAGTTTATGAAAGTTCACTTTAAAGTGTACTCTCAGTAAACTACTAGTTTAGTAGTTTATACTGCAAGTATACTTGTAAGTTTTCTTTAAGTGAACATAACATTATACTTATAGTTTACTATTTATATATTATTTTTGCACTTTCAGTATACTACATTAAAATGTAGATATTTTTTATACTTGAACTATACATTTAACTGTACTTTAATTCATTTTAAAAACATTTTATTATAGCTTCATGCATCCTTTATCAACACTTGAATGTGGGTGTTTCATAAAGAAAGGCTTAAACAAAATTTGAGAAAAGACATTTTTGTCAAAGACTACGCCTTGATCAGATTCAAAATTATGATCAAAACACAGATGGAGTAGATCGAGTCCATCAACACCTCTAAAACTTCAAAGTCATTTCCTCTTCATGGGTTCGACATTTCAATCGGTAACGTTTGGCAGTTTTTGATTTTATGCTGTTTAATGTTTGATGATCACATTATTTTACATTTACGCAAGCAATCTTATATCACTTGTTTCAGTTTCTTCTTCAGCTGTGTTTTGATCTGGAGATTCTGTACTAGAAGATGTGTCATAGCGCCCCCTACTGTATAACAGTGAAAACATGGATAGCTGGACAATTCTTTGTGGGGAAAGAGTAAAGTAGGTTTTAAGTAAATTCCTATGTACACTACCAGTGGACTAGCCTACACAAAAATTCTGATACCCAAAATGTTTTTTTAAATATAACTTAAAAAATTATAAAGTATATTTAATAGGTTACTCAATCAAAAGATTAAACACAACTACAAGCCAAGTATACTTTGAATACTTAATTATAATTTTAAGTATATCTCGATCAGAAGATTGAGTACAAGTATAGGCCAAATGACTTTACTGTCATTATAAGTCAAGTATACTTAAATGCAAATTTAAGTATATTTCTGAGAAGTATATAAAAAGTAGAATGAAAGTATACTTTTTTATTTTTAGTTTAATAGAAGTATACTAATAGAACACTTGAATAAACGTCTTTTTCGTAAGGGTAACAGTATATTCAGGTAAGAAATAATACAGAAATTAAAGTAATCAAATGTAAAATAACACTGGATAAAAATGAAATACAGATTAATGCTTGCAATTAAGGTTACAAAAGTTATTTTGTTCTTTTCGAGTATTTTGTTCTTTGAATAACATGACAGACAGCAGCAGGTATAATAGGCTGCTGTCACTTTAAGAGCTTATGCACAGATCCAATATAATAATAATGATAATAATAATAATAATTTGTTACATTTATATAGTGTTTTTCTGGGTACTCAAAACGCTTTACATATAGAAAGAAGGGGGATCACCTCAACCACTACCAATGTATAGCATCCACCTGGATGATGCGACGGCAGCCATATTGCGCAAGAATGCTCACCACGCTTATTGGTGGAGAGGAGACAGAGTGATGAAGCTAATCAGTATATGAGGATGATTAGGTGGCCATGATGGACAGAAGCCAATGGGCAAATGGGCCTACTCTTTTTCTGAAGGACATCCTGGGATTTTTAATGACCACAGAGAGCCAGGACCTCGGTTTAACATCTCATCCGAAGTACGGTGCTTGTTACAGTATAGTGTCCCCATCACTATACTGGGGCGTTAGGACCCACACAGACCACAGGGTGAGCACCCCCTGCTGTCCTCACTAACACCTCTACCAGAAGTTATCTAGTTTTCCCAGGAGGTCTCCCATCCAGTACTGAGCAAGCTCAGCCCTGCTTAGCTTCAGTGGGAAACCAGTCTTGGGCTACAGGGTGGTATTGCTGCTGCATTATACCGTTGCACAACATGCCTTATCTTTCTCAACTATTTATGTTCCAAAACTGACGTACGTACTGAATACATTTTGCTAGGCAAATTGGTATGCAGGGCACCAATCAGAGAACTGACACAAGCAAATGCCTCAAGAACTCTTTAACACCCAAGTGCCAATGCCATGATAGAGTCAGTCTCCCTATGCTCTCAAACTAGGGGAGAGCGGGGCACAACCTAACGCAGGGTTAGTTGTAACACACATGGTGTAAAACTTTCCACGCATGTCAGGATGACGAAACTCAGTGTATTTACTAATTGCCATATCAGAAACAATTGTGCCAAAATTAAAAAATCTTTGGAAGATATCACTGAACATTTATTTAACCATAGCAAAAGTAAATTTCTTACTTAAGTTTATTTTTCATCTCTGTTTTTTGTGTTTATTTAAAATAAGGCAAATCTGATATTATTGTAATCTTATATCTGTTATTTAACAGTTGAGATAGTTCTTTAATTCTTTAAAACCAGCAGAAGACACGAGCCGGGGTTTAAATCCCAGTTGCGCAGGTGGGGCATGTACACAATGTGCCCCCATTAGAACTACGCTATTATATTCTATACTTTTATTAACTCTATTGAGAAACCACGAGAAAAAGGTGAATAATGACTGAGAGTCAATGTTCAGAAATTATTAATTATTATTATGTTTTTAACTATGCTGTATATCTGTGTTTTGCAGTGTGTTTGTTGTCAAACTAAAAAATTTGTATATTTTTAATGATTAAAAAATGCCATTATTTTATTTTAAAAAGTTCATAATTGTATTTTATTGACAAAATATTTTAGTTTGTCTTGGATATTTTTTTGATTATATCAGGTAACATTTTAATCTGTCATTTGGTAATGTTACAATGTGCCCCTCACATGTTACAATGTACCCCACATATGGGGCATGTTGTCACATTTCACTTCCATTCTTTCGGGGTAAATCAAGAAAAAAAGTGTAAAAAAAACACTGTATTAATGAAACATAAACACATTATTGTACTAGACATGTGTAAAATTAATGTGGGAAAAAATAAATACTCTGAACCCCAAGTGGATTTACACAAACTGAGAAAGTCAAAAAGTGTTAGGTTGTGCCCCGCTCTCCCCTATACTTAAATATTTGTGTCTAATAAGCATAAAATATGTTGTTTTCTATGCCCACAATCAACATCATTAAATCCATAATTGTATCTGCTGTTTATTGCTCATTCATAATGATTAATGGGATTGTAGCTCATTAAAGCCCTAAATTATACAGTATTGTACTTATCTTTTTTCAGATTTTAAAATACGTTTCTGCTTTGTAATGTGTTTCAAGCTCGTGGCCGGTTGATTTGGTTAATGGCTTATAGTGAAGATTTTTTTTTTTATTTCATGTGAAATTAATGTGAAAAATACTTTCAAGGCTGCTGAAAAAGGGGACACTTGCATTCTATAACGCAGAACTCTGGAATACTTGGTTCTGATTGGTCAATCACTTCATCTAGCTGTCACATTTACAAATATTCACCAATGTCCCTGGAATCAGGGTATATTGATTGTAGTGAAAATTACCTCAAAGTCTTCAGTATTCATTTTATTGTAATCTTATTGCAATGTTCGTCTTGTTGCTTGGCTGATTATTTTGTACATTACAGTTGACTACTTTTTCTTAGTGGTCTAGACGCTTTAAGGTATTTATTTTGTGAGTAGTTATATAATGTGTGGGATAATGTAGGCCTACATGTTATTTTGCAAAAGACGATAATGACCTACTGACTGTACATTACCACTTACATTATTCACTAGTTTTGCTTCACATTTTTAAGTTGCACCAGTTGAGATCCTATTAATAGCTAAAACTTTGAATCAGGTTATTCCATGGTTTGTCTCACATTTCCTTGTGCTGACATGAGGGAGCTGCACACAGAAGATTTTACTCTCTGAATCTTTAAAATTAGACATTATTGATCACAGGTCATTTCATTCATGCACAGGACTGCAGACAGCCAAAAGATCACAGGAATTCTTAACAGCTCTCCGAAAAACGTGTCTGAAAAAGTTTGTGCATGACAACCACACACACAGGGAGTCTCACATTTAGAGGTCACGCTCCTCACAATGTCCCCCTGGTCCCTCTTCCTCTCAGACTTATTTTATTTCAAACAGTTATTTCCTTCACTTTTTCAAGGAGTGGAGTTGAAGGTCATGTCTCTAAAGGCTTAAGTCCGTTTGAAAGATGACGTGTATGACGTTTTTGTGTGAGGGTATTTTTTGCAAACACGCGTATGTGTAAGGGAAAGAGGTCTCACGGGCATAATCACACCTCTGTGGTGTAATCCGTGTTCTTCAGGCTGCACTACAAAACAGATTTATATAACTATCCTCATGTGTGTGAGTGAAAAGTTTACAAAGAGGTCATAGACGTCATTGTTTTGTATGTCTGAAAAGCTGGCATCTTTACAGCGTGCAGGTCTTTTTTGAGCCACATGTGTTTATGATCATGCTGAGGTCACAAAATGGATTCCTTCCCCACTTAAAATTATGTTTTGGTGCTGGCCAATTGAATTAAAGATGTTTTGAAAAAAATCACAATAGTGCACAACATGTTCATCCAGAACCCATTTTCTTCAATATAAGTCCATTATCGACATGGTGAAAGCTAAAAGGGACAAACAGAACAATTCACTGATTCAAAAAAAACTGATGAATCACATTTCCTATAACTGAAGCTGTGCTGTGAGCAACCATGCTGTTATACACCTCTCTAAAATAAAAAAATAGTGTGAATGATTCATTCACAAATTACATTGAAACAAATCAATGATCAGATTGCAGAGGTTAACAGCTCACCAAAGAGGAATATTATCCGAGAGTACAACCTAAATTTACCTCAAACATACACATCATGTGACTTCAGAAGATTTGAAGATTGATGAACGATATTGAAAGTTTTGGCTAAAAGCATGTGATCCATGACTTCCGAAGCTTAATTTGCCTGAGAACCATATTATAGCCCACATTAACCCTGCCTATGAAATAACAGAGGCAGAGCACACACTCCAAAAAATGAACTTTCACTGTTGTTAGTTGCACTCAAATCATCCTTGTTCACATTACTTAAAAAACTCATGTAACTACATGAACTTAAATTTACTGAGTTGTTTCTACTAAAAATGAGTATTGGCAGCTTTACTTAATAAGTGTTTGTTCGGTAAACTTAACATTGCTGAGTAAAATGAACAAACTGGGCAGTGGATCTGTAGTTCCCAGCATGCTTTGCAAGGGACTGCATTAGGAGAGTAAATTTAGGGATTAAAGTGTTATGTGTTTTTCAGTAAAGGGAAAGATGTTGTTAGTTTATGTTAGTGTTTAATGTTCAGTTATGTTGAACATTTAGAGGAGTTTCTGTAATTTTGTGGTTACCATTATGCAGAAGAGTGGTGCCTGTTTTTAGGCTGTGGACACTCATATACACATATTTATTGGATGGAATTCCTGCCCTCAATAATATTGAGTTTGTCCAATGAGTTATTTTTGCATTTTGTTTCTAGAAATATGCTTGTCATTTAATAGTTTTCCACTTACACTTGTAGAGCAAATAGTTAACTTAATAAGGTAAATTAAATCGATAAATGTGTTCACCTAACATAATAAACTTTTATAAATTCAACATAACATTATTAAGTAAACTGCACATATAAACATTATGTAACAGTAACAAATTCAAATGGTTTGTATTTACTCAAAGAAATTTTGTCAGCTTTACTTGAATTTCTTTTGTTCATGTAACTAAATTGTTATTTTAAAAAAACTCAGTATAGTTGCGTGGAACCACTTGACACTGCTTTTTTAAGTAAATTCAACAAGTCATTTTTTTGAGTGCAGGTTTTATTTACAAGTTTATGTTTAATTTCTTTCATTCATTTTAATCACTTCAAAAGTGACCTTTATTTCCTTCTTCTAATCAATTGCAGAACCAGATCTGAAATTAGTGGGACACAGTATTTTGGTAAGTGCAATTCATCAACGTACACTGTGTTAAAAAGCCACAATGCTACACAAAGTTTCGTCATCACTAGAATAAAGTGCACAAGTCATATGGGCCCTTTTTATGATGCTTTTGTGTCTCTTTTGAAGCTTAAACGCCCTAATCTCTATTTATTGTAATGAAAAGAGCGACCAGTGCCATTCTTCAAATGTCTCCTTTTGTGCTTCTCAGAAAAAAAGAAAGGCATATACAGGTTTGGACTGGAAAATAAGTAATGACAAAATCTTCATTTCTGGGAGATCTAAGCCTTCAAAGAATCACACTTTTGAACTCCTATGGCTTGGTCAGAATAATTTATTTGAGAACAGGCTCACTCATAGACCCCCATGAATACTTTCAATTATGTAAAGCAGCAGACATGGGCAATACTATATGTGAGTGTGTGAAATACTGTTCTCAGCAGCTTGATTGCAGCAGATAATAACAGCATGATTAGAGTGGACATGAACATCAGTGGTGTGCGGTGGTGTTTTAAAATGAGGAGGCAAAGTCTTCACATGTTTTATACAGGCCTACTGTATATCAAATGTAAATTTAAGTCTGTTACACTTAATTTCCCTGGTTGAATAAACATTACATAAAAAGAAAGACCAAATACAATTATATTTTGTATTTTTTGCTATACCTAGCCTATGTAAATTTCTATTTATTAAAATCAAGTATAAATTTCATCAACTTTTTTTTACGCATTTTTACATTTATTCCTAAATAATAACTAAAAGCAGTAACAACATTTTTATCACACAAACCAATCGATCATAACTGATCATAGCTCCATTTTTCTGGCTGCTGTTTTAAGGGCCCGGGTGTGCTCGTTGTACCACAGCGTTGGGATGCACATCCAGGGCACGAAGCTCCCGTTCCACCACATCCCAAAGATGCTCTATTGGGTTGAGATCTGGTGACTGTGGGGGCCATTTTAGTACAGTGAACTCATTGTCATGTTCAAGAAACCAATTTGAAATGATTCGAGCTTAAAGATCGAGTACCACAAGCGTTGGACTATTTTCTTTAATCTTCTTTAAGCGCAGAGGAGCAACTGTGTCTAAAGTGCTGGAAAAGAGAGAGTCAATAGTTTCTGTTGCAACATCGAGTTCCTCTAGGCTATCTGGGATGCTGAGGAGATGAAACTGATGAGGAAGTTTATTTACAAAGAAATCTTTAGTCGCTGCAGTGATAGTCCTGCCATATTTGAAGCGAGGGGGTGGCTTTGCAGCCTTTGCCAAATTAAGTATACATGATACTAGGTAATGATCTGAGATGTCATCGCTCTGCTGCAGAATTTCAACGGTATCAACATTTATTCCATGTGACAATATTAGGTCTAAAGTATGATTACGGCGGTGAGTGGGTCCTGACACGTGTTGCCTAACTCCAGTAGAGTTTAGAATGTCTCTAAATGCCAATCCCAATGCGTCTTTTTCATTGTCTACATGGATATTAAAATCACCAACAATTAGGACTTTATCTGTAGCCAGTACTAACTCTGATAGAAAATCAGCAAATTCTCTGGTAAAGTGTGTATTGTGCTCTGGTGGCCTGTATACAGTAGCCAAAACAAATGTTAAACGGGATTTATCAATTTCACTACATAACGTTACGTAAAGCACCAAAACTTCAAAAGAATTATATTTGAAACTAGACTTCTGAGTAATACTGAAGATATTATTATAAATTACAGCAACACCTCCCCCTTTACCTTTCAGACGCGGCTCGTGTTTATAACAATAATCTTGTGGTGTGGACTCATTTAAAGTAATGTAGTTGTCAGGTTTTAGCCAGGTTTCTGTCAAACACAGCACATCTAGATTATTATCTGTAATCATATCATTAACAATGAGCGTTTTTGAGGAAAGGGATCGAATATTCAGCAGCCCGAGCTTTATCATTTGTTCATCTGTATTATATGTGTTGTTTATTTGTTGGACATCAATTAATTTTTTATAATAGTTTTGGTGGTTTTTTGTATTTACTAATTCGTGGAACAGACACAGTCTCTATGTGATAATATCTAGGTGAAAGAGTCTCTATGTGCTAGAAGTACCGGTACTTGGGTAGAAACCTATACATAGGAGCCTGACAAAAATGCTTATTTTAAAGAAAAACGTCAGACGGACTTAGAGGCTTTTGCATCTGAAGTCTTCATTTGTATAATTATGCAATTCATATACATAATACAAAAGAATATGAGACAGACATTATGAAGATGTATTTTACATATAAATTTTGTCAGGGTTCTGTTACTTGGATAAGGTTTTATTCTTGGTTTGGTGACAGCTTTGACACGCCTATTGTCTTGCGGGTTTGAGTTCGCTCAGATAATGCGCTCTTCTGTCTGTGTGAATTGCTTTGTGTGGTGTTTGGATCCTGGCATTTCATTCTAGTTTGGTTTTGGTTCAGGCTCCCGACATTAATGCTCCATGTGTTTTTTCCCCCTGTTGTGAGCGTACAGCATGAGCATTCGCTTGGTCTCGTGTGAGCATGTAGTTTTGCTTGGGCAGTATATACTATTTTGTCCATGTGTTGTGTGTTTGTTTAGCACGCGGCTTGTGCTCATCATCAGGTGTTTGTTTGTGTTTTGTTTGTTTAAATCTAATAAAAAGCCCATTAACCTCTGCATCCTTGAGTCCTTCTTCATCCCTTGCCTCACCTGACAATAATTAACATTAAAAATATTTTATATTTTAAATTTCATTTGTTTTATACATAAAATCTATACTACAACATTTATCATGACATGTCAGTGAAAGTAATTTGTCACATATATAATTTAAACTTATATAATATATGGAATAGAGTTATATGTCAATATATGGAATTTTTCTTATGTTTTTACTCTATATGAGCATATTAGGATATTTCATATATGAGGCATATATATCAAAATATGTATTATACATACATAAACATATATAATATATGGGATACATTTATATGTCAATATATGGAATTGTTCCAATTTAGGTTTCATATATGTTTTTACTTTATATGAGCATATATTGCATATATTGATATTTCATATATGCACATATATTACATTTCCGTATGGGTGCTTTTATCCACTATTAGTACAAGCCTGTTGTAGCAGACCAGGGGCCTGTACCATGACGGTAGTTTAACAAACTCAGGGTTACAGGATTAGTTTCGAGTTGACAAAACCAAACCAATCTATTCAGGCTTTGTTGGTCCCATGATGCTGATCACCAGCTTTCTCTGTCAACTCAGGCTTTGATCCTGAGTTTAGGAGTTTAGCTGTGACATCAGTAGTGAACAGCCAATCACATGCTGTAGATCAGTGAAACTGTGATTCACTTCTCGCGAGAAAAGCAGCGAGATTCATTTCTCTCTTCTGCAGAATATTACATGATTGAAAAATTTTAAGAATTTAAACAAATTTACACAGCAAGAAGAAAAGAGCTGTCTATGAAAGAGGACAACTTAAAGAAAAATCTTATATGTCAATGCAAGTAAAAGTTATGAAGTTAGTTTATAGTTGATATATAGAAAGAAGTGAACATTTAAGCTCACATGTAGTAATTTTTATAGCTTTATTTATTGATTTTAAAGCTTATTTGTATGCCCTTTATATAGGCAGCTATTATATTAATTTGAACTAAGTGCCTATTAATGATTGATTAACTAAAATGATACATGTGTAATTGATTAAGGCTATAATAATTACATAAATGATATCTAAATCATTTAAAATTATTATTATTATAAATAAGCATTGTTAAAAGCCAGACGCTTTAGTCTTTAAAAACCATTTGCTATGTAGTGACCTTTAATTTGGAGTAAAAAAAGGGGGAGTGACAAGGGGGAGTGACTTTATTGCATCAGAGGTGTGTCACTTTGCTCACAGCTGATTGGTCCAATTTCAGTTTGAGATCTCTTATGCAGAACATAACCTGCCCTGGAGCAGGTTAACAGTGGAGCGTAAGTTACTATGGAGATGAACACTGCTAAAAGCCAAACCACTTTAATGGTACCTAAAACCCAGGATTGGCACAAACTAAACTTAAACATATCTGGCTAGCCAGCTGAACCGGCTTCATGGTATAGGCCCCCTGTCCGAATGATGGCCAACACTTTACTGATGAATTTTGTTGTTCATCACACAAAAGATGAAGTGTCTGTTTTCACTCCAGAAAATCACTGTAAGTGCTGAATAAAACACAGTGAAAGAAGTGCGTATTAAAGTCTTGTCCATAAACACTTGCTCTCCCTCCCTTGCATTACCATCAGTATAAACAGTGAATTACACAAAAACACTCCTTACTAACAGTAAACAAATATATACAGATCTTATGCCTTTTCAGGGGGTGCTTAATAAACTGGTGAACTTTATATCCGTAAAACAACTCAGATAAACTATTATAAAGTGTGCGCTCTCCCTTTCATTACTGCCATGAATCGCTCCGGACCGGAGACTATAAGCTGGATCACGAATAGTTAGTACTGGTCCATCCTTGAGCTTTAACTTTTTAGCAAAACCTGCCTTGTATTGTTCCTTGTTCAGGCAATGCATCTGCATTGCTTACAAGACATTGTTGTCTCTATAGCTGCTCGAGCGCGAAGAAAATGGCGGACATTGTAACGGAAATGTGCAGATTAAGGGGCGGTAATTTAATAGATCACCTTACATCAGAAGGGGAGAGAAATCTAAGCGGCTCGTTTTTTCACGTGCTTGTAGAAAAAGGCTTAGCCTACCAAAACAAAGTTACTGGGTTGTCCTTTTTCACGTTTTCTGGGTTGGTAGATGCACAGGGGACCCGATTATAGCACTTAAACGTAGTAAGAAAAAGTAAGATTTTCATGATATGTCCCCTTTAATGCGGACTTCACGTGCTATCGAAAATTTTGTACTTCCCACTTCTGAAGTCGTGAGTACGAGCTTATCGCATTCAAATTTTGACTTGAGAGGGCTTTCATGTCCAATTTTTCAACTAAGAAAACTAGTAGGCTATTTACGATAGCATAAGTTAATGGGGACCAACTTCACCTGTGGGTGTCGCTGTTGGACAGTGTTACTTTATAAAAACGAGTGACTTACATTTTTTAATGTCACATTTTGTAATATTTGCGCTGTTTTATCTTTTGTATTATTGATTATTTTCTCATCCTGTTTTTTTTTTAGGAGACACTGCCTCCCTTGCCTCCTCGGAGGAAACCCCGATAAACATAGTGTGAACATGTTTCTAAACACATATTTTTATGTAGGCCTATGCTATCCCAGAGTGATTGGAATTCAGAGCTGATTTCTTCCTGTCTACATTCTCGCCAGACAGGTCACAAAGAGCATTGCGTTAGGAGAACAGAAAAATAAGGCTGTGATGAAAGAAAAATAAAAGATAAACAAAACCAGCAAACATTTGAGCCAACGGCGAGGCACACTTCGGATGGGCTTTCAGGGCCATCATCATGTCGTAATGGAACTTGCGAACACCAGACAGAGAAAGACAGGCACAACAACCTTACAGTTAGAGAGGTGGTGAAACAACAATACAACAGGGAGAGCAAGTGAAAAAAGATATAGGGGTAAAAGAAGATGAAAAGAATGGGGTCTGATTCGCTTTGGTGGAGATGTATACATTGCTTTCACGTTCCCCAAGAAAAGCAATCAGGGGGTGAGAGAGAGTGTTTGGTCACCATACCTGAAAGGACAATGCAAGACACAAAATAACACTAAGTATGTGCACACACAAGATGAAAAGGTCTAGGTGCACACTGCAAAAAGTGACCAATACAACATCTGCAGATCATCGGAAAGTATTACAGTATATATATATATATATAAGTTCTTCTATATCGACTTACTTATATTTGTTCCCTTTCGAAAGGGAACTCACACTGCGTCCTAGAACGCTTTGGGGAATGTCTCGGTGTGACAGGTGTCTGAAGCTACTATCGAATCACGGCAATCCTATTGACCAGCGACAGCCCATAATGTCATCAATGTGCGACCCGGAAGTATATAAGGGCGCCTTGTAAACATGACATTCATCTTTTCGTCTTCAGGGACTGTTCAGTTTGAAGAGGTTTGAATTAAGGTAATACAAATTCATTATGAAATGCACAGAGAAGACCAAGTAAGTTTTCAGAAATGTGCTGAACCGTGTCTTAAATATTCGACACTGGAGGACACAGACAAGCTGTGTGTTTACTACCTGGGAGAAGAGCATGCACAGTCAGTTCTTGAGGGAGCTGCCTGTGTGAATTGTGAGTGTTTTTCCTTGAGAATGCTCCGTCCTCGTCTGGCTTTCTTCTCAAGGGAGGAGAGTCCAGCATCTGGGACTAGTGGTGTGGGTCCCGCTCATGCTGGATATTGGGGAGAAAGAAAATGGCTTTTTTGCCCTCCGAACTTTTTCGCCACCTCCATTGGGGTGGTGGTGGGAAAGTTTGGGGAGACGAAGTTCGGCAGCGTTCGGCAGCGTTTAAAAACCTGCATACCGCTGAGACCCGGGTCCGCGCCCAGGCAGGCGGGAGGACCGGAGACAGGGCCAGAGAGCCAGCGTCGCCTCTCGTGCGCACCCTCCGTGGAGGATAGGTCGCGAAAGAGGCGGGACTCCCGGAAGAAGAAGGATTTGAGGGAGGTGAGCCACCACAAACGCAGTCAGCGTCGGTGATGGGTCTCCTCCCTGAGGGTGAACTAAAAAAAGAAAAGAAAAAAAACCTGACCCTCACTTTTCTTCTTCATTGCTTCCCCAGGCACTTCTTACATCAGGCCTGGGGTGGGCCCGTGATGAGTGGAAATTATATTCTATGGCCCGAATGAACGAATGAATGAATGAGGCATTTATATAGCGCTTTCATACGTACTACTGTACACCTAAAGCGCTTTACACTCATGTCAGGGGTCTCTCCTCAACCACCACCAGTGTGCAGCATCCAATTGGATGATGCGACGGCAGCCTGTCCGGCCTCCTTAGCGCTTTGAAAGATAAGTGCTTTGTAGATCCTTGGATCGAGCAGATAGACTCCCCTTGCTAGTATTGCTCTCCAGGATACCCGTCTCTGAGATCCGGTTTGAGTTAGTTACTGCCAGTTCGCAGTCCCTCTGTCTGGATGCCTTACCTAGAGGCAAGTATCCAGAGGCTTTGTTTCTGAACAGACAGGGTTGGCAGACTGTAGAGTCCAATATGAGTGACACCAGGTCAGGCCTCCCTGGTGGATTTCTGTGAATATTTCCCGAGTAGTGATTGGCTGGGGCTCCCTTGGGTTCCCTAGCCACATTCCCTTAAAGGGACCCCTTCTGTTGAAGTGGTTGAATACAGGCCTTTGAGGGGCCTGGGTAGGACTTCATGTTGTGTATGAAGGTTTCCTCTTGAAGCTTATAGCTTGGGCTATGACCGTAGGGAAGGTGTCACTGACACTGTGACCTGAGGGAGAGTGGTTCGGGCATTTCATTTGAATTTGCTTGTTCTGACAGTTGTCACTGCCAGTGGACATGCACTCCCTTCAGCATGGCGGCGTGGGTATATCGCTTCCCAAAGCGTTCTAGGACGCAGTGCGAGTTCCATTTCGAAAGAGAATGTCTCAGGTTACGTATGTAACCTATGTTCCCTGAGAACAGGGAACGAGGCACTGCGTCTCTTTGCCATGCCTCGAGGCCTGCCTACCAAACAGTCCCTTCAGACAAGAAGGTGAATGTCATGTTTACAAGGCGCCCTTATATACTTCCGGGTCGCACATTGATGACATCATGGGCTGTCGCCGGTCAATAGGATTGCCGTGATTCGATAGCAGCTTCAGACACCTGTCAAGCTGAGACGTTCCCCAAAGCGCTCTAGGACGCAGTGTCTCGTTCCCTGTTCTCAGGGAACATAGGTTACATACGTAACCTGAGACGTTTTTACATATTATATGGAATAGTAGTTTAATGTCAAAATAATCACACACTTCAACTTTAATATGTTCTAATTTTCACACGAGCAAGGGTGTTGTTCTGGACACTACAGCTGTGATAATATTTAGATATTTAGACTGTGTAATATTGCTTTCATACAAGTTCACTTGAGTAATTTACATTTTAAACACAATATTACTTTGGCTACTTTTAGAAAGGAAAAAAGGAAAAAAAAATAGTTCTAATTAAAGCCAAAGCACAATCAACATTGCGTCTTTTTCTTTTTCTGCTTTTTTTCTGAATGAATCAGTGGTTTTGAACGAAACTGTTGAGTGGATGATTCAATGACTTGCTCATAAAGATAGAACATGCTTGTTTCGTTTTCTAAATGAATCAGTGTTTAAAATAATGATTCAGTAATTTACTCATTCACTTTTAAACACCTATTAGCGCAACAATGAGTAACGAAAGAGTCATTAAAAAATCCCCACTACTAATGACCAGAATTAACAGTTGTTTAGAAGTGTTCATAACTGTGCTTCCTTAGGCAACGATGAACCTACTAGAACTTGCTCCCCTCACATGCACACAATGTTTTCATCATTATAAAAGAGAACATTTAGGGCCCTATTTTAACGATCTAAGCTCATGGTCTAAAGCGCATGGCTCAAGTGCACTTAGGGCATGACGTATGTCCGAATCCACTTTTGCTATGGTCGGCGTGCCCGGCGCATGATCTAAAAGGGTCCAGTTGCGCTCACCCCATGGCGGATTCGTTATTTACATGGCGGAATTCGCAAGTGGAAAAAGTGAACAATTCTCTAGCGAGGAAACGGATCTGCTCGTCCAATGACGCCTGCTTGCTCGTCATTACTGCAAATAGGTAGGCTAATTCTGATACATTCAATGACTATCCATTATTACAAAGGCATTTTTATATTTATGTAATAATCTTTTACATTTTAATCCTTTAATTTTTCATATTTAAAAATGTTTGCGTGCTGCTGCGCATCCCTGTGTCTAATAAGCAAAGTGTACGCGTGTTGTGGACACCGCCTATAGGCGCATATTATTAACACGCTTTTTAAATAACAAAAAAATATTGCGCCCTTGACTTTAGACCAGGTTTCAGTTGGTCAATGGCGTAGTCTATTTCAGTTGCTTCAAAATAGCAACACGCCAACAATGCACCTGAACACGCCTCGTTTTCAGACCAGCATGCCCATGGCCGCACAATGGGCGCAAATGCATTTGCTATTTAAACAATGTGGCGCAGGATGTGAAAATAATAACTGTGTTGGGCTGAAACTAGCAAAAAACACTTGCTTCGCATTGCGTCGGGTGTATGATAGGGCCCTTAATGTAAGCCATGAAATGTATAGTACTCTTATAGGCATTCAGTATTTCATTCATAGTGTTCTTTAAGACCTTTCACACATTTACCCTCTTAGTCAAATCAGGATGTCAGACTCACTTCAGTATGAACTCAGATTATCTGGTTATTTAAACAGATCCCCAAAGCTTAACCCTCTCGATTTCTGAAATATACATTTGCAATAAAAATCAAATATGACGTCTGTACTAAGAGCTCAAAAATAAGACCCTTAGAGGAGGCCAGAGCTCTCAGCTCATCACTGTGTGTGATTGACAGATTCTTAACTTCACTTAATACGGCCCACTCTGTTTAAGAGACATTCAAATGCATCTCAGTTTTACAAGAAGATTGGATTTTGTTGAAGACTGAGATTTAAAAGGTCGGTTAAAATATGTCTTTCTTCAAATGGCATAAAACATTACACAAATCTAAAAGGCTTATGGGAACTTACTCAAAGCACCTTGAGGTACAAGCTAATGCAAATCAACCTGACTTACCGCGAAGCATGTCAAAGTTCTGATGTGTGCATTAAAGACCGTAAAACGGGCTGCACCTCTCTGTGTCCTTAATGTAAATCACACCATTAACCAGATGACTCTGTTCGCCACCGAGAGCTGATGGAATGGAGCGTAAATCACCAGATAAGGGTTCAATCAGTGACTGTAACTCTCCCTTCTTCTCTTTGTTTCTCACTTTCCCTCTCTCTTTCCAAAGTGCCACTTGAAAAAGGTAGTTAATGGAACCGCTCCACATTGCACTGCCTCTAAAAGTTTATCCTCTCCATTCACCTCCAGTTGAGTCGCCTCATTACTGAAAATGTTTCACTTGCCCTTTTCTATCTCTTAAATTCAATATAAAAAAATTACAGCCTTGTATGAAATTGAACCATTTCCCTTCTCCATTGCCTGGCACATGATCTGTAAGAAGAAAGATGGCAGACCTGAACTTCCTTGAGATGAAACTGAATGCTGGCACTCCATCATCTAATCTTACTTTGTATATTCCAATCCAAAAGACATTGTGTTAATTCACCAAATTCAAGAGTCAATCTCTTCTGATCCATGATCCAGCAACCAATCAAATGTATTATATTAGATTAGCCTATATTTATTATATTATATACTCTCCTAAATTTGAGCATGTCACATTCCTTCTATAGTGCCATTTCAAAAGATTTTTCACACTGTATGACAACTGCAAAAATATGTCTATACCTCCAGAAACAATGTAGGCTACTGTACCTCTCTCAGAATGCATAATTTCCTATTCTCTTCTTGGACATTATGTTTTGCTATCTTGACTGTTGCAGCACTCCATTAAAGACACAGATTAGGCTGATTTAGACAAAATCATCCTCTACACAATTACGCAAAATGTTCATTTTTGTTTGCTGCTTTCATGTTATTACTGAACCCAGAATAGACTACTATTCTGCATTTGTGCACCCAGTTCCCATTAGAGAATAATACAACTGGAACGGTTAATGAAGGATTTTATGAATTCAATCAGTTACATTGTTCGGTACAGAAAACCTGGATCTCTATGGCTGAGCTTACCAATCACAGGACTAGCTCAAATATGATTTCAATTAAGACAGCTTTTAGAGAACGTAGTAAGTATTTTCATCACCAAAAGATCATGTAAAATGCAACATGCCTGACCAACTAAGTGAGAACTGCACTATGTATTAAACAATGTCTCCATCTGCTGGTCGTCTTATGAACCGCTTCTTCTAGTAGACCGGCTGCAATAGCTGCCTAATATCAGTAGCCCCTCACTGCAGAACATGAGATCCAGGGGGCGGAGACAGGTAGGTTTGGGGATATGTAAAGTAGGAGTTGGATCCAGATCCAGGGGGTGGAGATGGGTAGGTTTAGGGTCCAGGGGGCGGAGACAAGTAGGTTTAGGAATATGTAAAGTTGGAGGAGTTGGATCTGGATCCAATCTCGCCCCCTGGATCTCGTGTTCTGCAGTTAGGACTACCTCTCTAATATGGCAAAACTCTTTTTAAAGGGTTAGTTCAACCAAAAATGAAAATTCTGTCATTAATTACTCACCCTCACGTTGTTCCAAACCCGTAAGACCTTTGTTCAACTTTGGAACACAAATGAATATATTTTTGATAAAATTCGAGAGCTCTCTGACCCCTCCACAGACAGCAATTACCACTTTAAAGTCCCAGAAAGGTAGTAAAGACATCGTTAAAATAGTTAATGTGACTACAGTGGTTCAACCTTAATTTTAATTTTATATTACTTTTTGTGCGCAACCAACAAAAATAACGACTTTATTCAACAATTTCTTCACATCTGTGTCAGTCTCCTACGCTGTTGACATGGTAAATAAATACATTAGGCTACAGTGCTTCCGAGTTACGCCAGAGCTACGCCAGAACGCCGGCTTACCATTTGCCGATGCTGTTCACTTGAGCTCCATGACACATGCATGTGATGCTTACGCAAGAGCTGGCCAACGTAAACTGTGTAGGAGACTGACACAGAAGTAAAGAAATTGTTGAATAGTCGTTATTTTTAGCTTGTTTTTTGCACACAAAAAGTATTTTTAAAAAGTATAAATTGCTTTATATGGAAGGGTCAGAAAGCTCTTGGATTTCATCAAAAATATTTTAATTTGTGTTCCGAAGATGAACGAATGTCTTATGGGTTTGGAACAACATGAGGGTGAGTAATTAATGACAGAATTTAAATTTTTGGGTGAACTAACCCTTTAAATGAATCACTCTATGTTTAGGGAATATGAACATATGAAGCACTCGCTTGGGGTTAATCAATGACAATCTTACAAAATATTTTGTGCTTTCACTGTATCTAAAAGAAAGCCCATTATAAACCCACTAGTGCAGTCATTGAGCGGGTTCTGAAAGGCAAGTACTAAACTTCTCCTTATGTCTGACCTCTCACAAACTTGTATAAATTCATACCGAGGCAGTATTAATCAGTGTTATTACAAATAAAATAAAAAAGTAGAGATAAATAATTAAATAAATAGTATTAAAAAAAAATAGTTAACCGTACACTAAGCATTTTACATGTTTTCTCAGATGCAGAAGAGATTGTCCTACTATTTGGATTCAATACAAAAAAACGAAACAAAAAAAACACAACTGGTTTGTTATCTAGCTTAATCCAAAACCATGGATTGTTGGTTTATTCTATGGTTTATTCATGGCTCTGGTTCGTTCTAACTCAAAGTTATGCCGACCAATCACGATGCGCTGTCGAAATCACGTGTTGCCGGTTCACACTGACGCAAAACTTCCGCGACCTACCGATAGTTCCTCCATGTGAATGTCGTCGGCGCTCTTATCAAATCTATTTTGACAAGGTAAGAAAGCAGTATTTGGTCTATCGGTTGGTTTTGTCTACAGCTATATCTGTACGATAAAGCATGCTTATTAAAATGTATCAATGTTTACTGGGTTGCCGAAAATTCCCGTTGATAACGCTGACAGTTTCAAAAGCTTATTGCGGCGCCTGCCCAAATCGGCAAGGTCAGAATAGACTTCAGCCCATGACAGACAGCTAGGTAATTTAGTTATCTGAATGATCTTTATATGGTGTTTACATGCAGTATAATCGGAGAGTGTTGAAGCTCAAGATTTCTTTGTTGAAAGCAAGAGTACTAGTAAAATATAATTTAAATAAAATAGTAAAATTAGTTTAAAAAAAAATAATTTAATTCTACACATCCACGAAACGACATCAAATATAACATCATCATCATCTGACTGGTGTTTATATATATATAATTTTGCTAACTTTTATCACAAATATGACTTTTCTCTTTTGTGCTGTCTTGTTGACTCTTAGGTGCTCATGTGAGATGTGGGTGCACATGCTTTGATTGGTTGCTGAATAGAGGAAGTCCCCTTTCCAAAATGACCACCAGGCTGCTGTGCAGATGGGCGCTATGGTTTCCTCGCTGCTCTCAGGCTGCCGTGGCCTCAGCCCGACTACAGACTTCCACAGTTCACCATACAGAGCCGCTGTGCCCGATGTCCGTGTCTTGGTTCCAACCTTCTGCTAGGCACCTCTGTCAGGGCAATGAACTGGCCAGGATGGAGGAGACACCATTTCCATATGAATGTACAGAACTAGTCAAACTTGTTGAAAAGGCATCCACTCCACAGGAAGTGCTTCAGTTGTGGGCAGAGCAAGGTGGATCTGCCAGTGATGCTGCCAGGTGTCTGGTCCAGCTGAACCTGCGGATCATGGAGAAGGGCGGCGAAGGAATTCTGCAGGATCCACGCTTTGAGAACATGCTGGAGACCGTAAACCATCAGGTAACCATGATAACCAGTCTGAGTAGCAGCTTGAATTAAAAGTCACTGATAAAGATGTATTGTGCTGGTGGAAGATTATCTTGTTGTTCTCACACAGGTGTCCGCAGTGTGGAATGGATCTCTGGTGGCTCTTCTGCGTACACTCACTATGCTGGGTCTCCCTCCTGATGCCCCAGTACTCCACTCCATCCAGAATGAAGTGCTTTGGAGGATCCGACGCCTCACCTACCGTCAACTGGCATACCTGGTGGACTGGGTTGCCTTTCAGCGCAAAAGAGGGTGGGATTCACATTGACAGCTTGATTCCCAGTCATAGATATTAGCACATGACCATTTAAAAATGAACAGTTTAGGGATGACTAGTCAGTTGATGGATGAACTAGCTGTTTAGTGGGGTAGACTATTTATTTATTTATTCAGATTTTTGTTTTAGCTGCAAGAGTTTAATATACATGCAGACAGACTAATTAAAAATAATTACACTTTTTTTTTTTTTTTGTGTTGTTACCAGAAGTCGCGTTAGATTTTTCTTATTGTCTGTCATTTTGACAAAGAGGGTCATAATTAAAATGACAGGTCATAATAGATTTTTGTATTTAAATGATAATAAGACTTTTAATAGCTTTTGTTTTCATTCATATTTTCATTTTTAATTATGCACTTACAGGACAAGCATATAAGCTAGATTATGCATTTACTTATTTATGAAGAAACAGATGAACAGAGAATTTTTATGTTCAACACCACACAAAGCATATGAATGTTCATTTTTTTCCCCCGCTTTGACCGGCCACTAAAACACAACCTTTTGTGCCTGAACAGGCAAATATGCATAATGCAATAAATTACAAAATATAAATAAAACATTAAAAAATGAACTAAACTAAACTCAGTCAACACTGAGTTATTTACAAGTTAAAATAGATCACCCAGTGTAATCTGTCAAAACGATACATTTTTCCGCCACTTTTTAAAAAAAATCTGTCAATGACGGAAAATATTTGGTTAACGCAACCTTTGGTTGTGACCCCTTTATTGGTCTGGTGGATATGAATCAGCCTTATTATACAGTGCTTCATTAAGACTGATTCAGATATCCCAACAACTTGCTAAAACATTTTTTTTCATATCCCTGACATATTTCATATATTTTAAAATGTATTTGATTTGACTTTAAATAAGTCAGTTATATAAAACTGCTACATTAGCATTTAGAAGTTTAGGATCAGCAAGGTTTTTTTTTTTTTTAAAGAAGCTTTTATTCAGCAAGGACAGTGACAGTAAAGACCCTTATAATGTTTTAAAAGATTTCTATTTCAAATTAATGCTGTTCTTTTGAACTTTCTTTTCATTAAAGTATCCTGAAAAAAATCGCTTAAACTGTCTTGGTTTCCAAAAAATATTAAGCAGCACAAATGTTTCCAACAGTGATGAAAGATGATAATAAGAAATGTTTTTTGATCACCAAATCAGCATGATTTCTAAAGGATCATGTGACCCTAAATACTGGTGTAATGATGCTGAAAATTCAGCTTTTCCATCACAGGAATAAATTACATTTTAAAATATATTCAAATGGAAAACATTTTAAATTATAACATAATATGACTGTTTTTACTGTATTTTTGATCAAATAAATGCAGCCTTGGTGAGCATAAAAGAAATCTTTCAAAAACATTTTTAAAAATCCTAGCGACAGCAAACTTTTGAACAGTAGTGTATATGAATAGAGTATGTACACTCACTTAAAGGATTATTAGGAACACCTGTTCAATTTCTCATTAATGCAATTATCTAATCAACCAATCACATGGCAGTTGCTTCAATGCATTTAGGGGTGTGGTCCTGGTCAAGACAATTTCCTGAACTCCAAACTGAATGTCAGAATGGGAAAGAAAGGTGATTTAAGCAATTTTGAGCGTGGCATGGTTGTTGGTGCCAGACGGGCCGGTCTGAGTATTTCACAATCTGCTCAGTTACTGGGATTTTCACGCACAACCATTTCTAGAGTTTACAAAGAATGGTGTGAAAAGGGAAAAACATCCAGTATGCGGCAGTCCTGTGTGCGAAAATGCCTTGTTGATGCTAGAGGTCAGAGGAGACCGACTGATTCAAGCTGATTTCTTTGACTGAAATAACCACTCGTTACAACCGAGGTATGCAGCAAAGCATTTGTGAAGCCACAACACGGATGGGCTACAACAGCAGAAGACCCCACCGGGTACCACTCATCTCCACTACAAATAGGAAAAAGAGGCTACAATTTGCACAAGCTCACCAAAATTGGACAGTTGAAGACTAGAAAAATGTTGCCTGGTCTGATGAGTCTCGATTTCTGTTGAGACATTCAGATGGTAGAGTCAGAATTTGGCGTAAACAGAATGAGAACATGGATCCATCATGCCTTGTTACCACTGTGCAGGCTGGTGGTGGTGGTGTAATGGTGTGGGGGATGTTTTCTTGGCACACTTTAGGCCCCTTAGTGCCAATTGGGCATCGTTTAAATGCCACGGCCTACCTGAGCATTGTTTCTGACCATGTCCATCCCTTTATGACCACCATGTACCCATCCTCTGATGGCTACTTCCAGCAGGATAATGCACCATGTCACAAAGCTCGAATCATTTCAAATTGGTTTCTTGAACATGACAATGAGTTCACTGTACTAAAATGGCCCCCACAGTCACCAGATCTCAACCCAATAGAGCATCTTTGGGATGTGGTGGAACGGGAGCTTCGTGCCCTGGATGTGCATCCCACAAATCTCCATCAACTGCAAGATGCTATCCTATCAATATGGGCCAACATTTCTAAAGAATGCTTTCAGCACCTTGTTGAATCAATGCCACATAGAATTAAGGCAGTTCTGAAGGCGAAAGGGGGTCAAACACAGTATTAGTATGGTGTTCCTAATAATCCTTTAGGTGAGTGTATATGTGCCTGCATTGAATGAACTTATTTGTATACATCAATAATCCTGAAAAAAAAAAAAAACAACAACATTTTTTTAAACTATTTTATTTTTGCTGTAGTTGGTCCAGTAGGTAGCTGGGCTATTCTTTTAATGTTGTAGTTTTGTGTTTTGATAGGTATGAAAATGAAACGCTCACCACAACCCTGCTGAAACATCTGGAGCTGCGCTGGACGGAACTAAATGACAGTCGCACCATCACCATTCTCATGGGCCGTGCTTTGCTTTTCTCCCCCTCTCTTATGGACAAACTGGAGGACAAAGTGAGTGCACACAATTTAAAACGCCTTTAACAACCTAGTCAACCAAACCTATTTGAACATGTTTAAAATTGCATTATGTTGTATTAGGCTTATGTAACTTGCTTGTCTAACGCTGAACTGTATCTTGTGCTTTCCAGGCTCTGGAGTTGGCAGAGAGCTTTAGCGCAGACGATATCAGGAAGGTGGCATTAGCACTGGCCTCTCAAAACAGGAGGGCCGTTTCTTTGTTACGAGCTCTCTCATACCACCTGAACCAAAAATCCTCCTTTGAACTGAAAACACCATTGCTGCTTGACATTGCGTACACTTACGGTCAGTGAGGAATTGTCATAGCTTTGGTTTTTGCCTAGGTTTTGCCTGTAAAAATCTAATAATACTCTCATCTTCCTTTTGAATAAAAGGTAAGCTGAATTTTCACCAGCCACAGGTGCTTCAGAGAATAGCGGCAGAGCTATTGCCTAGGTTATCAGAACTGAGTTCCATCGATGTCACCCGCTGTGCCAAGTCTCTAGCCTTCCTCAAATGGCTCCACTTGCCTCTGTTTGAAGGCTTTGCTCAGGTTAGAGTCTTTTCCTTGCTGATTATCAACAAATCAGCACCACAAAGTAAATTATACTTTCCTTGAAGGCAACCTTTTATTTTGTTTGATTGTAATAGTCTCTCCTTTGCCAGTATCCATCTAGAGACACACATTTTCATTCTTTTCCCCCCCTCTGTTGTTTTTCAGCACTATGTGAGTTACAGTGAAAGCTACAGCACTCTACAGGTCTGTAATCTCCTCATGTCTTTCGCCAAACTCAACTTCCAGCTCGGCAGAGGAGAGGAGTTTTACCAAAAGGTAACCAGTTAGAGTGGTAATGTATCATTGTTCTTGACTAACTGCAGTGCAGTGTATATTTATGTATGCATGTAATATGTTTTATTGTGTGACTATAGGTACACAAAGCTCTGGAAGGTTCCTTTCAGAATTTAGAGCCCTTCCTGAAAACAGATGTGGTCTGGTCGCTATGTGTGCTAAACCAGGCCAATCCTGATTACATCTCCTCTGTTACAAAGCATGACTTTCAGAAGAAACTTTCAGGTGCGAAGGAATGAATGTGCTAAAAATATTCAAACTATACACACATTTTGGGAAAACTGCTGAATGTACATTTCTTATGTAGCAATATGATTAATATAATTTGTTGTTCTCATTCGAAAAACACGGTGGCAGTATAGGAGCATTGTCCATTTTTTTCGTGACAGATTATAGGTAGAGCTAACCTACACTAGCGTTCAGAAGTTTGGGGTTAGTAAGGTTATTTTTTTTATTTTAATATTCCACATTACTGTTTATACTGTATTTTTTTGATCAAGTAAATGCAGACTTGGTGAGCATTTAAAAAACATTTAAAAATCTTATCGACCCCAAACCTTGGTTTGAATGGTAGTGTACTTTAAGGAATAGTTAACCTAAAAATGAAAATACTGTCATTATTCATCCTTATGTCTATTTAAACGTATGCCATTATCGGAACACAAAAGAGCAAATTGCAGAATCGTCACACACTTCATTTTTGTACAAGGCTATTAAGCTGTGCAGTATATTTCAAGTCAGTCTGCAATCATGTTTTTGTGTAATTGTGATAAAGTTTTCCTGACCCATCCAACAGGTGGCATTGTGGATCGGACTGAGAACTATCGGCTGAAATTGCTGCATATCTCTGCCTTTGCTCAGCTGGAGCCTCTAGGAATCACTGTTAAAACCCCTGCTGTGCTGCTGCCAGCTCCCCAAGGGAAAGTGGAGACCAACACCCCTCTGCAGAGTAGCGTACACACAGCCCTCCAGAGCCTGACCAACAGCCGGACACAGGCCCTCCGCACTGCTGTCAAAACTGTATACGGCTGGACAATAGGTGAGTAGCAACTGCAAGGTAACGTCATAGTTTGATTCCCATTCATGGGTCTAACAGAACCTCCTGCTAATTTGTATATCTGTTGATTGATATGTTCACCACAGATGGAGAGCTTGTGGTAGATTCAGAAAATAAGCCTATTGATTTGGAGAACTTGAAAGCCCCTCATTTACCTGGAGGCGGTGGACCAGATGACTTACCTGCATGGGCACGACGGTGAGTGTTAAAGTGAAAGCTTTGTTCTAAGTTCTCATAAAGAGATGGTTTCTGATTGTGTCAATGTGCTTGTCTATTTGCAGAATAGCATTTGTGTCTTGGGACTTTTCTAACTTTTGTCTCAGGAGCAAGGATCTTTTGGGCCGCTTTGCCATGCAGAAACGCCACCTACAGCTGGCTGGGTTTATAGTGGTGGAGGTGAGACACAGTGAAATACAAGCATAGGAGATGAAAACATATCTCCGTTAATTTGAAGTATTAAGGCCTGTTCATGCCAAGATCGCTAACTATATTAGCATCCACATTTACGGATGATAACATCTGCCACTTTAAATGATTGCACTCTTTAAAGACGAGTTCTGATTGGCTATTTTTACCGTTCATTAGCTGAAGGACAAATTTTTTTAAAGTGATTCCAACAATATCGTTCCTGTGTTATTGCTGTGGTGTGGATAAGTGATGTTACATATGACACTGAAGCTTTACAGCGTGTATCGAGTTCGCAGTGCAATTTCTTATGAAGCTCTGTGTCGGAGCGTGTATTGTTTTCAGTGAAACACGTGATCAATAAAAAATTAATCCACTTTCCAGTCACGTGAATGCTTCGCTTTGCGTGTCAGAATGTTTGAACCCAGACCACTACTCTACTGGTTTATAAAAGTTCAAGTCCATTTACTAACATTTTTTATATATAAGCCTATAGCCTATATTACATGATATATTCTGCCATACAAACAGTATGAAAAACATAAGAATAATTAGAGCACCATTTACTTGCATCAAACAACTCTGTTGGTATTATTATAATTAGTATTATTATAATTGTTACATTTAATTTATTGCCACACTTTAATATGTGAATTATATTATCAGAAAACTGAACATTTAGCATTGTCAGGCTTTTATTTGTGTTTAATGGATAAAACAACAGAGCTGTGCTCTAGGGTTTATGACTGCTATAAACTTTACCTGGCACAAGATGGCACTGTTTTTGAAACGTGAGAATATAAGGAGAATAGTGTTGTCCACAGCTAGGGATGGAGAAATGAAGCCTCTTGAATTTTTTTAAGGAACACGCCAACTTTTTGGGACTTTAGCTTATTCACCGTATCCCCCAGAGTTAGAGAAGTCCATACATACCATTCTCTATAATGATAATTACTGTATATTAGCATCCACACCAACACACTGTAATGTTCTGTTAAGCGAACACTGTAGTTAATGTCGTCTGCCACTTTAAATGCTCAAGCTAGATAAATGTTCTGAAAGTGATTCCAAAAATATCATAACTCTGTCTTTATCATATTGTGGTAAAGACTTCCTTATTGTCTTTGGTGCAAACAGCCCTTTAGAATGTTTATTAACTTTTATTATATTTATCATATTTGGTGTGAACAAGCTTTTATGAACTATAAGGTCAGCAGTGTTTAATGTAACACATTTTTTAAACATACTTTAGGGATAAGTTACGTGTTCATAGGTTAGGTGGTCAGGATTAGCTGTAGATTATTTACTGATGGTCTTCCAACTCGCAATAACAGTTCTTATGATACAAAAAATTATCTCCTTTTTATAGTACCAGTGTTGTTAGCCTGATTAGTTCTATTCCTATTGTCATAGCTATTACATGGCAGGCAGTCCCCCTTGACTTTGGATTATAAATAGCGACAGTAAAGACAGAACTGCGGAAAAGGACTCAGGCTCTGTCTGCAGCATGTAGGCCAATCCTGTTAGCCCTCTGCCTCCTGGGGTACAGTTTAATAGAGTTGGCTGGTTTCGTCTTGACTTCCAACTGAGCGCAAGGCTGACATAATGCTTCTGCCATTTGATGCGCTAGCTGACATAAGCTCGTAACACGTCTCCATTTTCTGTTTTCTGAGACTGATTTTTGCGGTCGCATACATTAGCAACATTACAATTTTCAATTATGTAATGATGTATAAAGCAGTTTACACAGAAATCACTTTCAAGCCAAGCAGAATTCTGTTGGTCAACGCAGCGAATCTTCCTGTTGAACCTGTTGCAAAGAACCATTGCATGGATTCCTATTGAAATTACTCTTATTTCGCCTGTGAGAATTTGCTAAACAATAACAAATGTGACTGCACTTTTACTCTTAAGCATATTGATTTGTCACAACCTCACTCCTTATGTGTCCCCCTACAGGTGCCATACTTTGAATGGCTGGAGCTGAAGTCTGATTGGCAGAAAGTAGCTTACTTGAAAGACAAAATAGGGAAGGCAGTGGCTGAGGACATGGCTAAGTGAGCCATCAAGCCTGTCAATAACTTTAAATGCTTTTGACACAGGCAGCTTCTAGACATCAACAGGGCCAGACAATAACAGGACGTACAGGTGAAGGAAGGATACAGATATTGAGTACTACATATGCACACAGAGATACCGTTACAGCATCCAAGTTCCATGATCCACCCAAACATCAGAGTGGAAATCAAATGAGACTGGGAGCTGTGATCCATCTCTGCAGAAACAGAAAGCGGAGCCTCCAGAAATCAGAAGATGCTTGGAAACAACAGAGTCGTGTATCAGCTGCCTTCCCAAAAAGGAAACTGAGCCAAAGAGCTAGGCATATGTTGTGAAATTAAATTGTGTGACTGATCTCAAGGGCATAAGCAATGTTCACCACAGGGGGGAAACAACTCCATATCAACCACACTAAATCATCAGAGTGTTTAATTAACACAACTGGACGTTCACACTCTCTACGTCCACTTTTAATAAATACATAGACCTTCTGTTTTTTATGTGGTTGCCTAGACAACAATGGGGCTTGTTTCCAAGGAGACAGATGTTAGGATGGAAATATCTATGGAGAAAAGGATTGAGAGTTCACTACTTAAAGATACTTTCATTACACTTAGAAAGTACCACTCTTATTGCTTAATGAAAAAGTAAAATGATACCAACTCTATATGACTCACCTGATATCTGTACATTTGCAAATATGCTTGTGATTTAATTAAGTATATGTAAAACATGGTAGTATGTAAGAAATGCATATTAGATGACAATTTTTGCCTTAAATATTTATTTTGGAAAGGCCATCATTGCAGTATTTGCTGTCAGGTAAACCTGGAGTTACGCACTCTGGTCTGTCTTAGCGGACCTTTCTCTTGAAATCTTGAAAAGATTTTGTGCAGAGAATGGATTTTCCACTTAGACTTTAACCTCAAGCACCCTTTGTTTGCAATGTGTGGTATCAATAAAACTAATCATGTTTTTTCATCAAAGAGCATATGGTGACTCATTGCTGTATTTTCCCCAACAAAATGTTGGCTGGCTGTCTAGTCATGCTGTGATGTTCTATGTTTTGTGTAATCAGCATAACATTCTGAAGAAATGCAAAATTTATTTTTGTATCAGTTACATTACTACTACAGTTACAAGATTTCATAAACACACTGTGGTTTGGTTTGCTGTGGTGCTGAGCAAATATCCTGATATGGATCAGAATCTAATAAACAAATAGCTGACTATCAATTAACAATAATTATTGAAATTTGTCTGATGTTTGCTCAGATATGCTGTGTGCTAAAGGTAGGGTAGGCAATTTCTGAGAGGCTAGCAATAGCAAGCTAGCTTTGAAAGCATGAGATCCCACCCTCTCTCCAGAGCCACACTTCCTTCAGGTGTTAAATTACCTCATGTCTCAAAGCACATAACATTACAATAATAATGAACATAAACAACTTGTAGAGCTCTGACTTGTACCACCTAACAGATGCATATTAATTTCGACGTTGAAAGTGTTGCCAGAGAAATGCATTAAATCCCAGTCTGAGGACATGAACAGCTCAGGGTAGACACAGTTGCCATCTTGTAATTATGATTACAACATGGTGTGAATGCAGCATAAGCTCGATGTTTTGGTTCAAGAGGAACCGTAAAAGGTGTCTGCTACTCGCTTGTGCCACGCAGTGACTATTGCTGCATCCTTATTCGTATACTATCCGTCCTAAATAGTAATCAATGTTAAAGTGTGTCCCAAATTGTAGTATATTTAAATGAGTATTCCAAAGATACCCGGATGGTCTACTTTTAGAATCCAAAGTGCAGATCCATGCACCCGCTAATATTGCCCACAACCCATTGTGCATCAGACGAGGATTCGATTAGAAATACAAACATGAATAAAGTGTTGAAAAACTACAAACATGACGGATGTGCAAGTCTGTCGGTTAAGTAGAGAGGTTTAGAAAAAGGGGTTTGAATGATTAAAAGTTATTTATTCAACGTTATCATTGTGAACTTTTGTAAAGATACGTTATTATTGCAAACGCATGAGGAGAGTTCTCTGCATTTAAGGACCACATCTAGGGTACTCTTACCACCCCTACAGTGAAGGGGGAGACACTTATCCATAGGGCATAATCTAGGAACTCGCTTAGCGATCCTCGAGGACCATCATGGATAAGTGTGTATTGTAATTGGTTGTTGAGTCCATAGCAAAAGAAGTCAAAGTGAAGTCCGGGAGGTCAATGATATTTACAATGTCCAAAAAGTCTGTGATGTGTTCCTCGAGTGAGTGAGTTCCTTGGTTCCTAGATCCTTATGTGGTCTGGTGTTCTGTAACGGTGGCTGTTTCAGAGGAACTAGAGGATCCAGATGCAGCAAACATTTATTCAAACAAACATGATTAAAGTAAATTCAGGCAAAATTAATCTTGATTAATCGCATCCAAAATAAAAGTTTGTGTTTACATGATGTGTGTACTGTGTAGAATTATTATGTATATATAAATACACACACATGCATGTATATATTTAACAAAAAAAATATATATTTATATATAATATAAATTATATAAATATACAGTACAGGCATGCAAATATTTCTTAAATATATATTTATATACACATAATAATTATACATAGTACACACGTATATATTATGTAAAAACAACATTTTATTTTGGATGTGATTAATCGTGATTAATTGTTCGACAGCCCTACAAAAATATATAATTCTACAAAAATAATTTCATTTCAGTTCTTCATTTTATTCCTGTTCTTTATTGCAGGCCATACAACTGATAGTTTGCCATTTAACAGCAGAACACCCAAGAGTTAAATAACCCACAGTTCATCAGTAAATCAATTAACAATTAAGATTAAGAGTTCAAATTATGAATAGTTCATCTCTAAAACTTTGAACAACAGTTTTAAATTACAAAAATATTAAACAATTAAAAACCATTGTACAACTGTAAAAACTAAAAAAATAACATTCACAATTTTTTAGAGGACAGACTAAAGATCACAAACATCAAACTTCAGTTTCACGGTCATAAAAGGACAAGAAACTATTTAATGTTGAAGTGAGGCAGTACCCTACCAACGAAAATAATACTACCATACCAATGGGCAGTGTTGGGGAGTAACTAGTTACATGTAACAGCATTACTTAATTTAATTACAAAATAAATGTAACTGTAATCCGTTACAGTTACTGAGAAAAAAAAGTGTAATTAAATTATAGTTGCTTGTGAAAATGTTAACGATTACAAAGGGGTTTACATCTGAATATTTTCGGTAAAATGCTAGGATATGTTGAATAATATTAATTTGTTGCTATGCCTGTTTTTGATGCCTCCTGCTATTTAAAGGCCGTTTAGTAAAGCGATGCTATTCTGATGCTTTTGATTGGCTCTCTTGTTTGAATTTGCAGCGCACAACGTCTGCCAATTACATCAATCCACTTTGCCACTGAAAGCTTTAGGCTACAATCTGTCTGAGAGTTGCTACCATGGCAAGTGATAAAATGCCTTCCAGTGCTGGAAATTTAAAAAATGTAAAAAGGGTGCAAATATAACAGTTCAGTGCAAAATATCTTTGCCAACTATTAAAATGCTATGGACATCTAAGGTTTCAATGTCTCACCTGAGGAAGCATCTGCAGGTTACTGTAAGCAGTCATTAAATAAAGTAGGAAAGGCATTGCGTACTGCCGCCTGCCACACCATGCTACTAATTTGTATTCAAGACGTATTTTAGTTCTGTATTGCTTGGTGCATGTCCAGTAGTTTATTTAACAATGTTAATCTCCATTCATAACAAATTAGCTAGTCTGCTAGTTAGCTAAAGACATCTTTACCAGCCACACTTCTATTTATGAACCCTTTGGCAGAAAATATATAGCTAATGTTTTCCTCATTGAATAAGCTTGGTAACCATGTCAGAATTTGTTAGAAATGTAGAAAAGTAATCAAATGTAATCAGTTACATTAAAGTATACTTTATATACTATTGCACACCGATCAGGCATAACATTATGACCCCCTTTTGCTGCCAAAACAGCCCTGACCCGTCAAGGCATGGACTCCACTAGACCCCTGAAGGTGTATTGTGGTATCTGGCACCAAGATGTTAGTAGCAGATCCTTTAAGTCCTGCAAGTTGTGAGGTGGGGCTCCATGGATCGGACTTGTTTGTTTAGCACATCCCACAGATGCTCGATTGGATTGAGATCTGGGGAATTTGGAGGCCAAGTCAACACCTCAAACTCATTGTTGTGCTCCTCAAACCATTCCTGAACCATTTTTGCTTTGTGGCAGGACGCATTATCCTGCAGAAAGAGGCCACAGCCACCAGGGAATACCGTTTTCATGAAAGGGTGTACATGGTCTGCAACAATGCCTGGGTAGATGGTATGTGTCAAAGAAGCATCCACATGGCAGAACATTGCCCAAAGCATCACATTGCCTCCGCCGGCTTGCCTTCTTCCCATAGTGCATCCTGGTGCCATGTGTTCCCCAGGTAAGCGTCGCACACGCACCCGGCCATCCACGTGATGTAAAAGAAAACGTGATTCATCAGACCAGGCCACCTTCTTCCATTGCTCCGTGGTCCAGTTCTGTTGCTCACATGCCCACTGTTGGTGCTTTCGGCGGTGGACAGGGGTCAGCATGGGCACCCTGACTGGTCTGCGGCTATGCAGCCCCATACGCAACAAACTGTGATGCGCTGTGTATTCTGACACCTTTCTATCAGAACCAGCATTAACTTCTTGAGCAATTTGAGATACAGTAGCTTGTCTGTTTGATCGGACCACAAGGGCCAGCCTTCGCTCCCCACGTGCATCAATGAGCCTTGGCCCTGCCATGGCCCTGTCACCGGTTCACCACTGTTCCTTCCATGGACCACTTTTGATAGATACGGACCACTGCAAACCGGGAACACCCCACAAGAGCTGCAGTTTTGGAAATGCTCTGACTCAGTCATCTAGCCATCACAATTTGGCCCTTGTCAAACTCGCTCAAATCCTTACGCTTGCCCATTTTTCCTGCTTCTAACACATCAAGTGTGAGGACAAAATGTTCACTTGCTGCCTAATATTTCCCACCCACTAACAGGTGCCGTGATGAAGAGATGATCAGTGTTATTCACTTCACCTGTCATAATGTTATGCCTGATCTGTGTATACTTTACATTTTAAATAGCGTAACCTATTACGTTTCCAAAGTAACCTTCCCAACACTGCCAATGGCCCATATGTCATTAATATTTTTAGGATTCTTAATTTTAATAATTTAGTTTAATATTTATATACTATAATATAGTAATAATAGTATAATATTTATATAATATTGTATTGTGAGAAATAGTGATAGCCAAATTAAATTATCATGAAAAAATAGAACTCTGGTTCGAATTATTTAGGCTACACTCTAAAAAAAAGCGGGTTCTTTAAAGGTTCTTTTACATGTAGTAACAGTTCTATTTAGAACCATATCATCCTGAAGAACCCTTTATATGCTG
Organism: Rhinogobio ventralis; assembly: GCA_039654625.1. NCBI lineage: Eukaryota > Metazoa > Chordata > Actinopteri > Cypriniformes > Gobionidae > Rhinogobio > Rhinogobio ventralis. The sequence continues at coordinate 18,448,456 of CM077201.1, forward strand.
AAATGGTTCTTTGTGTTAAAGTTTAGGGTTCTTTATTCCCGCCTTTTTGTTTTTCAAATCTATAACTGTCAACGCCACCTCATTACTAATTTTCTGGAGCTCAACTATACAACTACACAGACTGTCAACACACTCTCAACGGGTAAATGATTTCTTTCTTAAAATGTCTATACATTTTAACTTTAAATATTGTAACTGGTTTCCTACCAATCATGTCTTTTTGTCTTTTTAGTTTAACAGAACATGTAAGTGTGAGCACCTCTGTTCACTTGAGGATACTTATCTTCTCTTCTCCACAAAGTAACAGAGATATTGAATTTATGATCTATATTGTTAGTTTTTTTAAATGATTACTTCATGCCTAAACATACTCAGTCACAAAAAAAAAAAAAACATTAAAGCTATCCCATGACTTTATATCACTTTTTTCTTTTATAACAGTAAAGGGCTCACATACTGTTCATTTTTGCTAATTTTGGCCTTCATAAACATAATTGTTTTTACATAATCAAATGTACAGACAAACTGTAACTCTAAACTCAATTGTGTATTTCAGATGCTGTCAGGTACCATAACCTCATCATCTGCACAGAGAAACTACCACTCAAAATACAAATAATGAAGGACGTAAAGATTGTGATTAAGATATTTCACTGGAACTTGGTCTTCATTACATCTATAATGTTCATTGTCAATTGTTATTTATTAATGTATTCAGCTAACAGCTGTTGTTAGAGCACTGTCATTTTTCTGCTGAGAAAAGAGTTCTGCTATTGTTACGAGCCAAAGAACCCTAATTTGGTACGGTTTAGAACCATTTTTCTTAAGAGTGTACTCCATTATTTATGGTAGCTTTGCCTTATGATATGGCATTAATGAGCTCAGGCCATGTCATTTATGTCTAGCGGTGACCTTTTATTGTTGTAAGAGGTTTTATTGCACGTTTTATGGCCAGGCAATGAGTGACATCAGTGCAAGAGAAAACAAGTTTTTGTCTTCCTTACCTTGAAGGGCAGGTTGACCCAGCTTGGGTTGGTTCAGTCAGACTGCATTATGCAGGGACCCCTCTGAAGAGCCTTGAAGAAAGACGGAAAGCTGACCTCTCTACAGGCTATAGGGTAGGTGATGAGTCGTTATTCTTCCTCATTATACATTTCTCATTCTGTTTATTCAATATCAGGACTCATTTCAATCCATTTAGAATGTTTTATTGAGTCTGATGTCAAAGAACTTGACTGGCCTGCACAAAACTGTTATATTGTTATAGCAGCAAAGGCAGAGCCAACTCCCTATTAATGCACATGGTTTTGAAAGTAAACATTCAAAAAGCACAAATGACATTTTTTTATCAAACAGTGTCTGTGCATTTCTAAGTAAAATGGTCCATAATTTTACTAAGAAAACATGTGACCCTTTCTCACTGGATGTATTCAAGTTAGAGAGCCATCTTTATGTATGCCTCTCTTCTTATTCACTTTCACTTTTAATATGCATAATTGTATTGAGAGAAGTGAATAAGTACTTCATTGTCTGACTGTTCCAGTCATAAAGCTATCCAGTTACCTAAAACTCCAGAGAAAGATCGAAAGTGACATGCAGAAAAATCCAGGAAAGCAGAAAAAACTCAGGAAAGTCCCCAAGTCTTGCCAATGCCGGAACCTGCTGAATATTGGATTCCCTTTCTGAAGCATCCATGAGTTCTCCCCCACAGTTGCCGTGGAAACATAGCCTTGTACTCTGTAGCTAAATTTACTGCAGTATCCCTCACTCTCACTTCCATGAAGCTCAGTTTCATGGATTTTTAAAGATGTGGGTTTTATCTCTTGTTGATTTGAAACACAGAAAGCTTGTTTCTACGGCCTCTTACTTTTTTTATCATTTTAAGATACTCCAAAACTATTTTTTAAATTCATTATCAATATAATTAATATAACACATCATTTAACACAATATATTCTAGTTACAGTATCTCACTCTAACAATCTGTCAAACTCAAACACACATCTGTGCATGCACAAACTTTTTGCAAATTTGATGCTAAAACTAATGCCATGCTCCCTGGGGAGCGAGTTGCATGTTGTATACTCCTAAAAGAGAGAAGGAAGTGGAGAATGGGATTTTATTGTTTCTCTGCAGTATTGCTATGTAACCGCTTCTTGCTGGGAAAAAAACACTCTGCACTGTCTTATGGCTCGTTTCTCCTGAGTGGTATGGTACGGTACAGTACGGTACGGTACGCAATTATTTCCGTTTCGATTGTCAGAAGTTGTGAATGGTACCAAAATACCGAACTGTACCATACCACTTTTTTGGAACCCTTCCGTTGGGGTACCTAGCACAGTAGTCCGGTACCTAAAGGGTGGAGCTAGACTCACTGCAGAACGTTGATTGGTTGACAAAGAATCGTGCTACAAGGGGAATGACAACACAAGAGGCGCCATTTTTTTAATATACAGTTGAAACACAAGCAAGAACAAGATCTGTTGTATGCCCTCCATTGTTGTTTACTGTGTCGCTTTCTTCTTTGCGTGAGAATGTTGTAGCTACTTTCCGGAATACACCACGCCTATCAAGTAAGGGTACTGTTGGCGGTGGACACGCAAGTAGGATCAGGGTTTACCGTCCCAATTCGCACTGTACTGAACCGCACCATGAAATCAAAATTGACAATTATTTTTTCAATAATAATTTTTCAATGATTATTTTTCCATTGTATATTGCAGTTTTTATTAGAAATTATTTATCTGCACACTTAATTTTTTTTAAAAATTCAAGACATTCCCTCCCTCTTGCAATGACTTCTCTGATGAGGTGTTTAATGAGGGCGGGACAACCTGTCACTCACATGAAATCACAGAACCATCCAATCAATTCCCAAAGAACAAAATTAAGTCCCACCTAACATTTTTTTGTTCAAGAAGCCATTTCACTCGGATATACACTCACCTAAAGGATTATTAGGAACACCATACTAATACTGTGTTTGACCCCCTTTCACCTTCAGAACTGCCTTAATTCTACGTGGCATTGATTCAACAAGGTGCTGAAAGCATTCTTTAGAAATGTTGGCCCATATTGATAGGATAGCATCTTGCAGTTGATGGAGATTTGTGGGATGCACATCCAGGGCACGAAGCTCCCGTTCCACCACATCCCAAAGATGCTCTATTGGGTTGAGATCTGGTGACTGTGGGGGCCATTTTAGTACAGTGAACTCATTGTCATGTTCAAGAAACCAATTTGAAATGATTCGAGCTTTGTGACATGGTGCATTATCCTGCTGGAAGTAGCCATCAGAGGATGGGTACATGGTGGTCATAAAGGGATGGACATGGTCAGAAACAATGCTCAGGTAGGCCGTGGCATTTAAACGATGCCCAATTGGCACTAAGGGGCCTAAAGTGTGCCAAGAAAACATCCCCCACACCATTACACCACCACCACCAGCCTGCACAGTGGTAACAAGGCATGATGGATCCATGTTCTCATTCTGTTTACGCCAAATTCTGACTCTGACTCAATCAAATATATTTATCTGAAATATATCTAAGTGAAACATCTTCTCGAATTAGAAAAAAATTAGGGTGGGACTTGATGTTGTCCATCGGGAATTGATTGGATCATTGTGATTTGCTGTGATGTCATGTGAGTGACAGGTTGCTGGAGGGGAGGGATTATTATCCCACCCTCACATTGGTTCACACATAATCGGAGAATAGATGTTGTTGCGAAGGGAAGGGGACATTCATATTTTTTATTAAAGATTACGAGGGCACACAAATAAAAAAAGATGTGCAGAGATAAATTATTTAGCTATAAACACTGGCCTCCCAACAGGTCTGTTTCGATGATTTTGGAGGTTTTTTTGACACTAAACCAGCCAAACACCATCTTAGTCAGGCTGGAAGACCAGCTTAAACCAGCTAAGGCCAACCAGATAATGCTGGTTTAAATGTTTGGGTTTTTTTTAAAGCATGGTTATTAGGTTAGATTTTATTTTCAGCGCACAGCATCTCTATCTGTTTGCCTGCTGTGTTTTGTATTACTATCCCCCATCCTCCAAGAGATACAGAAATCTGCTGACATCATTGTCCAAGACCCACTTGCTTAAGGGAGAGCATGAGGCAAGGAGAGAGACAGAGAGAGGGAGAGAGACAGAGAGAGGAGGAGAGAGAGAGAGAGGGAGAGAGAGAGAGAGAGAGAGAGAGAGAGAGGGAGGGAGGTTATGAGGCAGCACAGCAGTGAGGAAGGGAGGGGTAATGAGAGCGGCAGAGAGTCAGAATGGGGCGGGCGCTCTCGTAATCAGAGAGAATACTGCAGCTCACACTCAGATTTCCCATGCTCTTACCGGTGTGTCTCTGCAGCCCCTCTCTCTCTCATTCTCACATGCACACTGACATAAATGCACACGCAGAAAACACGGATCTGTATCTTTGCACTGCGGAGGCAACATTCTATACTCATTTTCTCAGTCCTCAGTTTGCTGGCTCCTGTTTTTTAGGCAGTGCGTCAGAAGCTGTGCCCCACGGATATGCCTGGTGAGACTGCACATCGGAGTGGCCCCACGCAGGGCCCTCTGGACTCTGGAGACCCACAATTAGAGCTGCCAGGACCAGGTAAGCAAATGTACACTTAACTGCATGCTACATGAGGGACAGGGAAGGACATAAGTGGAATGAGTAGGAGTGCACAAAGGATGCTGAGCTGAAAGCATGTGTCTAATATAATTATCTGCTAGGATAGTGAGCCAGAAATCAGCCGCACCCAGAAACATCATCCAGCATTGTCCGAAAAGAGAATTGTGTGCGTTAAGTGGTTGTAGTACACACACACGCACACACACACACACACAGTCCTCCTTCCTGCCTGCAATTACAAGAGCATGACACAGCATCACTCTCAGGACCCCAACATCAGTTGGAATCAAGGCTGTTTAGGACAAGTGCATAGGTGTCCATAACATGCCTGCATGAAACACTGATCTCATGTAACATGTTACTTTGAGATAAGATATTGATGCTATTTGTTTGTTTGCCTATTTGTCGAGGGAATCAAACCCATATGTTAAGTACGAAAAATAATAACATTGTCACAGAAGTCAGTTGACTTTCCTGAATTTCTGTGTATATTTGAATTACATTAAACCAAGCTTTTACGTAAACAGTATTTGTCACTCCATTTTGTGATAATGGTAGGCGGTTACATTTTGGACACATGGTCCTTGATTTGTCACCAATCAGTAAAGTAAATTGTATTGGTGCAGTGAATGCACCAAAGTTAGTGTGCTTAAACAAATGCATATCACCTTCAACATGGATTAATTGGCAAAGAATGTACAATCTGTAAAATGGCATGGAATTTTCCAGTAAGCATAAAGACGGGCGTGTGTATGCGTGTGTTTGAATGAGTGGAAAGATTGCCCTAAAAAAGAGAACCCTCATGTGTGACAGTTTGTCGGCACTATCTTTAGACGACTGAACTAAAAAGAAGGAGACCTGGGACAGCGGGTTTGTAAAATCTGTAGTTGTCTCAGTCAACTCTGTCTCTAAATCAGATATGTGTTGAACTGGGCATCACAAAACAGTATGAGGCACGATGGGACAATAATGGTTGCGTTTAGTGGTGATAAGGGTGTGGTATTCAATAGCAGTGTGGAATATGACAGCTTTTTTTAGCAGTTCTGTGTATAATTTCTACTGTCAGAATTCAAATTTACTTAATATAATTTTTTGTGCACAAAAAAAAAAATCAGTGCATCAGCTATAATACAGGCACACTTTTGTTACAAAAGCAAGTGCTTTCCATTTCTGATCTCTTTATTCACATTTCATTGTTATTGAGCTGCTACTGAATATTTAAAGGCACTGTGAAAGTACCAGAGATGTTCTTTAATTGAATAATGTGTTGGCACAGTGTAAGAGCTTGATAAGCTGAGTGGATGTTGATCGGGTTTGCTTGGCCTGTCCTCTCAATTACATCACAAGCACATACCAAGGAATCAGATAGGTCAGACATTAAATGATCAGACAATTGGAGTTAATGTGTGTTAACAAGGCCAGCTCCATACATATAACCCACTATGAAACTATTTTCAAAGCCTTATTTGTTGACAAGTAGCATACTGCAGCTGACACAAGAGACCCACCATTGGGGGATCTATTCTTAAGATAACAGGGATGTTTCATCATTTAGATTCACTTGTCTCTATGGACGATGCATTGTTCAGTCAGCCACTGCTTCATAATGTCTCATTACCATTTTTGTTTTAAATCTAAACTATGCATCTCATTCTTCAGCATAATAATTGTTATGTCAATGAATATAATTGAATGTTTGACGTCTATTGAAAGCAATGGAAAAGGAAATATTTTGCATCAGATATTCCTCACAGGACTTGCTGTATTATGCAAGTGTGTACAATGTAAAATTTGAAACCGGAATGTTGATGATTTTTACTCACTTCCATTGTTCCAGTTCATGTATACCGGTAAAATCGCAGATTTTAGAATTTGGATCCAAAGGGGTGAACTTTAGCACCACCTACTCATCCTACTTGGCATACAGCAGGGATCTGAGAGTGAAGGGCACTCAAGAAAGAGGGCACACACACACATACAAAAACATAATTACATCTGTTGTTTTATTTGAGGAGGGCCTCAAGCAGGTGTAACAAAGTGTGCAAAACTTGCTCTAGAAACAGAATGACGTGCAAGATATAAACTTATTTTCCCCTCAAAATTGGACTTTATAACTCACAATTGCAAGTTTATATCTCAATTCTGACTTTATATCTCACAATTCTGACTTTATAAGAACAAAACTTGCTCTGAAAACATACATAAACAAACAAAAAAAAGCACAGTTCTGCCTTTCCCCTATAAGTGATTTTGCTCTGCAAATGACGTTTTGAGGCAACAAAAGCCCGTCTCACTTGTGAACACCCTCACACACACAACGACTGCTTTGCATACAGCTCCAAAACAGTGCTGCCTTGTGCAGAAAACAGAAGGCGTGACGTTATCTTTTTGAATCGTGACTAAGCAGAACAATTAGCCTATAGTCTCACACAAGCATACTGTCAATTATGCACACAAATGCACAATTTAGCTCAAATGGTTTAGGTGATGTGTAGACACATTGATATACATTATTATGGCCCAATAAGATGGATCTGGCCTGTGGTTATGTTTTTAGGACACAGAAGGAGACAAGTGGGAGGGGATATGATGGGGATACAGAGAGAGAAATCAGAGAGAGAGAGAGAATCGAAGAGAGTGATACACATGATATGAAGGGCAAAGAAGACAATGGACAAATAAGAAAGGAGAAAAACACAGTGGCAATCACCAAGCACAAAAACAGGAAGCGCGCGTGTGTGTGTGTGTGTAACAGCAGGCATATATTATATTATTCAGGTCATTTAGGTCTGCAACTATGCCTTTGAGTGTTGTTGATGTTTGAGTGCTCAGGTTGATTTGCTTGCCAGGTTGATAGTATCCAGCAACACATCAGTGGTATATTTTCAAAATCATTGTGTATATTTTTGCACACAATATATTTAGAGCACATTGCCAAGCAAAGAAACTAAGAAGATGACATATTAATAACGGTGTATCCATGTGAAACAGTCAGAGTTGGACAAGTTAATTCAAAAATGTAATACATTATATATTAGTTACTGTCATTTGAAAGTAATGAGTTACATTGCAATATTACTGTCTTTGAATTGTAATGCATTACACTACTTTTGCGTTACTTTTTAGTTACTTTCACCAAAATGACCACAGAAGTATGACTAGGCATTCTAAAATGCTAATATGAAGTTTATTGCTGCTCATTATACATCCAGTGGAGGGCGATGTGGTAAAGCATAATGATTGTGTAGGCCCTCAAGCCTACTAACAACATAGGCCCTGTCCCAAATTGCACACTTCATATGCACTTCTGGTCTTGTAGACTTACAATGGCTGCCGCATGTGCGTGTCTAAGTCAATTTGACCTTACGGTGTTCCATTTTAGCTTTCAGAAGGGTGCTCAGAGTGCCCCCTTTGTGTTTGATACGCGCCTTCGATGCACACTTTTGCCGAGCCCGCACTAAAGCGAGCTCTGCAGCAGGCTTCCTCCTTGTCTCAGCCTCAGACGTCATGCCCACGGACCGTTGGCTGAACGTCTGATACATATGGCACACTTATCTGGAAATACTTCAGGAGTTCATCTGATTGGCTGAATTCTACAGGATGTCTACGAGACGTGTGTGTTGCGTTCTTTAACGGTCCGCCTGGAAACAAATGCCGTGACGCCAAACCCCCTCGTTGAAGAAGAACGGCGTCGTGTTTACAACTGTGACAATGAGCGCTTACCATGATCAACTAAACGCTAGATTTTCAAAAGTATGTGAAGTTCGCGGCTCAATTGTTGCAGTAAACTTGAACATCGTTCTTAAATGAATAATTTGTAGATGAACGGCGGTCTGTAATTGCCGGGACATCGACTTCACATTTTCACGTCCCTAAACATGACGCGGAACAAAACCAACTGTGATTGGTTGCGTTACATGTCAGTCAAGCGTCCTCTTGGGCGGTCCTTGACCAATGAATGCTGCGAAAGAGTTCAGACCTTCTGCCGTCAGTCTAAAGGTCTAGCTACGCGAGACTTACTTCTTCCTGTGCGGACACGTAAGAAGGCCGCGAGTGTTTGGAGTGCCATTTGGAAAACAGGGCCATAATGTAATAGGCACAGTGAAGGCTCACGGTGCAATACAATAAGTAACAATCACTGTCAGAATCACAATAGTAGACAAAAGATCAAAGTCTGTTAAATTATTATACAGATAACTAACACAATAGAGTTAGAGCCCACTATAATACAACCTATAGCCTAATGACATGGCAAGATGCACAACCTCTTTTTCTTTTCTTTTCGTTTCTATTCTTTTCTTTTAATTCAAGTTTACTGCACAAACCTGACATGCATTGGGTGGACACAAGTCTCTTGACAGCAGACCGAGAGAAACTTAATTTCTGTTGCTTTGTCTTGCCGGCGCTCTCTGTGTCGCACATAGATTGCACTTGACTATTACGCACTTGTCCTTTTCTCTGACGAACTGAAAATAATGGGAGTATGTCCATCTCACAAATGTAGAATCCATCTCTGCAGTCATCTTTACCATCAAATTCCAGCAACAGGAAATAGACATACTATTTTACCCACAGGTATAATATTACCAACATTTTATTAGTAATGCGTTTTATTACTGCGTTACTTTTGTAATGCTTTACACCCAACACTGGAAACAGTCAACAAAAGGATGTTGTGGTGATTATCCACATTTAGTCTATTGGAAGTTTTGTAATGCTGGGAGAATTTAGGAGATTGAAGCGAGAAGGAGGAAATAATCGTAGCTAATAACGGCTCCATTTTGAAGAGCGGTCAGGAACTACTCTGTGCTAATCATGTTAGAAAAATTCAACACACACAAATGCAATGCACTGAATGTTGTGCATTGGTTGAGTGTAATGAGCTACATGACTATTAGTCTCGCATAGCCAGACCTTCAGACTGACGGCAGAAGGTCTGGACTCTTTCGCAGCTTTCATTGGTCAAGGACCGCCCAAGAGGACTTTTGACTGACATGTAACGCAACCAATCACAGTTCGTTTTGTTCCGCGTCATGTTTAGGGAAGTGAAAATGTAAAGTCGATGTCCCTGCAATAACAGACCGGCGTGCATCTACAAATGATTAATTCGTTAACGTTTTTCAAGTTTACTGCAACAATGGAGCCGCGGACTTTACAAACTTCCAGCGTTTAGTTGATCATAGTAAGCACTCATTGTCACAGTTGTAAACACAACGGCGTTCTACTCCCACGAGTGAGTTTGGAGTCACGGCCAACCGTCCGTGGGCATGACGTCTGAGGCTGAGACTACATGACTATCACTGTCTGTGCCTGTTGCAGCTATGACATCTGACATTCCCATGCTCTTCATCAAAGTGTTAAGATATTTTTAAACAATTTTCATGTACTCACACATACACTTCCTTGCTAGAAAAAAATCCAGGGTTGCTGGTCACCAGCATAAGGTATGTTTTGCATGGTGGGACTATATGGGATGCTGGTTGCTGGTCCCCATCATGGTAAGCGAAAGTGCTGGTGGAACAACCACACAACTTTTTTTTTTTACTATATCAGCTCTAAGTTGCATAAACGAGTCTGGACCAACATGGAATTTATGCTGGATTTTTCAGCAGGGTTTCCTATAGGTATATTGATATGCGCCTACAATAACTCACGTGTGCAAGAAGTGCTATAGCGATAAGACCATGTCAGCAGTGTGGTCATTCTTGAAGTTCATTGAAGTAAAAATTGTTTATCAACAAGCAAATACATTGCATGTATGGTGATTTATATTGATCAAATATATTGATGGTGATTTATATATTTATGGTTTTTAAATGCTGCCTTGAATTTGTGAACGCGCGTACAGAAGGACGTCAACAGTGACTCTCCACTCTCTAGCGCGTGCAGGCGCAGCCAAGTATAGGTCTCTGCAGGATAGTAATAGGAGTTACCAGTTTTTCACTGCGTTACCTGATTTGCCCACATCACAGTGTGGGTAGGGTTTAGGGGTGGGGTCGGCTCGGGTGAAGGGGATCATTTTCATTGCATGGTTTATAAACCCCCATCAGTTTGAAAACACCCACAAACTTAGAAACGCCCACTTTTGTTCCGCAGAGACCCCATACTCGGCGCAGCAGCCTCCACAGCAGCAGAAGCCTCCTCCAGGTCCTAGTGCCCGCCCGGTAGAATGTTATGTATATATAGTGGGGGCGCTGTTGTTATAGTAATAAAATGAAAAGTAGAATACACAAATAACTTAAGTTACAAGTTACTTCTTTTTCTGAATAAATAAAGCAGTAATGATGTCATAAATCACAAGCATGACACTTGTAAATTAAATACTTTTATATAAAGTTTATTAATCTGTAATAACATTTTATGAAATGGATGATGAAAAATAATTCAAGGAGCTCTAAAATAATTGTAGAATTTTTAATTTGAAGCTAAAGACAGCATCAACTGATGTCATGCCACCCCCACTTCATGTGCACAAACGTTAAATCCAAAAATAAAATATTTAGGTTACAACTGCATCTGTCTGGGGTGAAAAATTACTGACTTTATTATTATTTTCAGAGCTTTTAATATACTCTTATTATAAAAATAACTTTATTAACATTTATTTATCTTTAACAAGTGCCCTTTTAGTAAGGAGACCTCAGAAATCTGAAATAAGAATGAAAAAAAATTGTGTTTTTTCAAACAAAGGGAAAAAATAAACGGGTATCGGTATCGGCATCGCCAAAATGAGTTGAAAAATACCGGCATATCAGATATCGGCAAAAATCCAATATCGTGCATCCCTAGTTTCCTAGTTTTTTTTTAAATTGTCCATCGATTTCATGTAAATACATCATGTGCATGCAGTGGTGTTAGAAATCTAGAGAGGAAAAAGAGATTTGTGCTGACACTGCTGCTCATTTTGCTCTTTTTGAAATCCCTGCTGTCACTCTGAGTTCGCCATGCAGGCAAAAAAAGAGCCCAAAGACCAATTACTCCACGGACATTAAAAGGCTCCCCACGGGGCTGACAATTCAGGCCTCATCACACCCCCACCAAAAAACCCTCACTGTCCTGAATACAGCTAAAATAGTTTAGTCATGATATCTTTAAGTTTGATCAATCTTAGTGGACAAGCTTATGTAGAAACACTGATACCAAATGGCTATCCATCACAACTTAAGTATTTTTTGGCCTGTACTGTTATCCCACCCTACATTACACTACTCTTGGATAGAGCTGCTAGTTGTTAACCTTATAAAACTGGAATTAATTAGTTTTTCTGGATTTATTGCATACAGTTCACTTTAAAACACTTTCCCCCAGTTTCACAGACAACGCTTAAGCCTAGTCCTAGACCACAATGCATGTTTAAGCTATTTTTACTGAACGCAACTTGCACTGGCATATCTAAAAATATTGTTTTGTCTTGGTGTCTCAAGATGTACACCAGTGATGTATTTTCTAAGGCATGCCTATAAAAGCTACTTAAATGTCCTAATTAAACTAAGACCAAATCCTGGCTTAATCTAAGCCCTGTCTGTGAAACCAGGCCATAGTAACTGCAGTTCAGATGACCTTTTGCAGTACTGTATTGAATATTTCATACAGTGACATTTAAGTGGCACTACTAAGAGAAGATTCATGTTTGGGGCAACATATGGATTTTAAAAAATCAGCTGGCTGTGTACAGTTTGAAGTGATTTGATTAGACATTTTCAAAAAAAGATTTTATAATATTATTATCAAAATGTTTATGTTCGCTGTAAACACAGTGTAAAGATTTTCTTTGCCAAAAAATATTCATGCAGAAATGTGTTAAATTATGCCTATTTTCATATATGCAACTAAATGTAATCATTATTTTTCATCCAATCTTTTAGATCTCTCTGGTCAAACATCCAGCTCTTCAGCCTCAACTCCAACAGACAGTGCCTCCAGTCCTTCTCCTAGCAGCCCTCCAAAACTCTCCCCACTAAGTACTCCTTTTGGACCCCGTCTGATAATGGCCAAACCAACCACTTCTCCTCGCCCACAGCCTGAGGGTGCAAGTTTTGAATTAGAAGGGCATTTGGGAACTATTGGCCGACCAATGGGGCGGTTTGGTAGAGGAGCCTGCAGACGAGGTCCTATGAAAATGGAACGAATCAAAGTCCTAACTGGATCAGAAATAGAAAGTGACTTTCAAGAGCCAGAGACCATGGACTCAAGGGTGGTAATGGGGCAAGAGGCTTTGCTGAAAAACATGGAGACACAGAGTGGAATGCTGCTAGGAAAACAGATAGGCCAAGAAACGTCTAGTTCAGGACACCAGACCTCAGAACCCTCTAAGAAAGGTCATGTTGGGCTGGATGAAAAAGCAAAACTAGACACTGGTCAGGTGAGCTCTATTGTAGATCAGGGTAAGAGTTTGACTTCAGTCCCAGAACAGGAGAAAACCATGGGTCAAACATTTGAATGTCAAGTCCTAGAGTCCAGAGGGAGAGATGCCGAATTGACAGACAGCAGTACTCTTTTCCCAGACAATGAGGGAGAGCCACTGTCTTTATCTCAGGGTGAAGTGCCTTCCTTGTCATTTTCCGAGCCTCCCTATGTTGTTGACCCACAACGCATTGGTGTCCTTCCAGGATTGGATCCTGATCGCTACTATACAGCCCCTTCCACCCCCATTAAGATGGCTTACTGCTCACATCTCAAGCAACAATGGCGCCCAGGGAGCCCGAGCCAAAGTCCGGGTTCTCCAACTGATGAGTCTGATCTGTGCTCCCCTCCTACCTCTCCCTCTGGCTCCTACATGACTGCTGAGGGAGGCAGCTGGACCTCGTACACCTCCAGCACCTCCCACTCCTGCTCCCCAAACCTAACAGCTGAGACAGAGTTGCAAGAAGCTCCTGCTTGCTATGTGGGGTCCCTCTCAGAGATAGGTGATGAGCTTGGAGATGAGCGAACTGGTAATGAGAGAGATGCTTGCCTGGGTAAACCTGATATGCCAGAGTTGCTGGAAGACGTGGCCTGTGAGGTGGATATACTAACAAGAGACACATGTAGGCCTCATTGGGTGACAGAACATGTTTCTATACAAGAGAGCAGCAGCAAGAGAAACACAGATTACCAACAGGACACAGGAATGCCTGAGGGCTCTGTGAGGCCTAGAGATTTCCAGAGAGCCCCTGATGCAACTCAAGGCTTTAATGATCCACATCACAGTCTTGAAATGAATTTCAATGCCTGTTTCTCGGAGCCATCTATCAGCCTGGATCCCTCTCTAACACCAGAGGATAATGCAACTTCTGCACTTGATGGAGAGAACAAAACCCCTGTCACTCACTCTCCAGAGACTGTAGACATGCACAGTAATAGTGTATATCTTGAGATAGGATCCTCTGCTCCTCTGTTCCACGGCTACTCTAGGGAGGATGGGCCCGAGAGTGATGCAATGATTCCTGCTTCTATGTTGCCTTTCCATGGAAGCCTGATATTCCAGGCAGACTCCATGGATATAACCCTGTTCCCCACAGATGATGAGCAGGGGAATGATGTGGATGCATATGCTGCTGGAGAGGAGGAAGCTGATGTAGATGAGTATGATGATGAGGATGACGAAGATGAGTGTGACAATGAAGATGTGAATAATGACAATGCTGAGCAGAAAGAGCCAGCTTTGAGGGGTGAAAGAGGAGTGGAAGACCCAGTTGAAGATGACACCTCTGCATCTTTTCTAAATTCCCTTTCAGAGAACTCAATAAATGATGGTGTAGATGAGTCCTTTGCTTATCCGGATGATACTGAGGAGTCAATTGATTCCACGTCTTATAACGGAGAGGAAGATGACCATCTGTACTGCACAGAGAAGCATGCTGAACTCTCCCAACAGTTCCCTGGGCCAGATGAACCTGTGCAGCCAGTTAGCCATGCAAAACCTGAATCCTCTGGCAGTGAGAGCGAAATGGAGATATCCTCAGAATCATCTGAGCTTCTACATGTAGAACTGCAAGAGAATCTGACAGACTGCAATGTTACTGATCAAAGTGTAATTGCACAACAAATTTCAGATACAAAGATGCTGATGGGTGAGATTCCAAAAGGATTGACTGTACAGATCAAAACAACCGATGAGCAAGGCAAACAGTGTACAGATCCCTCAACATTCACGGTAACATCAGAGAAAGGACAGCAGATCCCCACAGTCAATCCAACATCTTCTGTTGATCAAGACAAAGTAAAACAAAATAGTACAAATGACTCCTGTGTTGCAGGTGCTACAGCTGCTGACATGTGCTATGAGACTAACGTAGGTGTTAGCCAGGAACTGGATCATAAAAATGGAAATAGCATGGAGTTGATTGACACATCATTGCAGCTAGCTGAAACTGCAACCAATGACCTGAATAAAGGAGTCCCCCAACTAACATACCTGGATGACTGCAGCCCCACAAACATTCCAGTTTGTGCCTATCCTGAGCTGTGTGAGGTGCCAGATAACTTAACTTCAGCTGATGTGTTACCCTTTGAACGTTCCATGAATCAAGATAATCTGACAGAGAATCAACCTAGCAATGATGATGTAAACCATAGCTCTCAAAATATGTCCTGCTCCACATACAGTAGACTTGTCATTTCACCAAAGAAAGAGAACTCTGAGAGCAGCATTACAGAAAGGGAACTTTACTCTGAGAGTTGGACACCAAGGGATCCCTTGTCTTTAGGTGAATGCTGTGACTTTGAGGCTGAAAATCTGCTCATGTGTGAGATAGCTAGATCAGTGCACAGTAAGGGTTTGTCTGTCGCTCATAACATTGCTGCTGGAGAAGACATTATGGGTGATGATGAGGACAACAATCGATATTGTGACCTCCAAGAGAAGATGGCAGATATTGATGTTGGTGTGGTTGAGTCAAACATTGCCAGCTGGAGCTCGATCCAAGATCTTTCAGAGGCTGGAGGGGGTGAGGATGATGCAAATAACCTTCAAAATCCAGAGAGCAATCCGCTCATACATTGCAGTTCTGATAAGGGTCTGGTGTCATCGTGGAATGATCCAGAAAAAACTTGCACACCCCTAATTCAGAGTGGTCCATCAGAACTTGCATTGAATATGCTTTCAGATGATGGGAAAGATGTGAAAGATCAAACTCCAAATACAGACTTCAACATTCCAGAGGATTTATTTTCAGACACATTAAGGAAGGAAAGTGCTGAAATAACTTCTGAACAGCCTCAAGTTCTGGAATCTTGTCAAGAATGTGATGTCACATTAACATCAATAATTTCCCCAGAACACACTGATCTCTGTGGATCTTCTTCAAAAACACTCATTTCTAACCAATCAGATAATCTTGGTCCAGTTTCAAACCAGGGTCATTCAAATGCTCAACAAATTACCCAAACAAACACAGAATCTGTCTCACAAAACAAGCTTGCATTCAACTTGCAAGGGGGATCATTTGGCTGCTTCACATTCAGAAAGAAACCAACTGATATAAAGACTGTTGACTCATCAGAAGCAATAGTTCTCCAACAGAGCTCTGTCTCACAAAAAGAGACATCAAATTCCAATGATGAGGCTTCAAATGAGGTTATGGGGGAGAAAGTAATTCAATTAAAAGTAAATAAAATTGAAACTGTAAATGATGAACCTAAAAGCACTGATAGACAACTTCTTGAAGAAGAGATTACAACTAGCCCTCAGGATGAGGAGAGAGATCAGTTTGACTCACATGAGAGGGGAAAGAAGGAAACAAAAACATGTCAAAAGAGAGAGGCACAAGATTTTACAGAGACGGTTTCATATCTGGAGCAGAACAAAAAGCTTGATGGTGATTCACATAAATCAGGTCTGTCTCAAGCTAAAAGTGATGAGGTACCACCAAAAACAGCACAGAATGCTAATTCAAGTCATGCCACAAAACCAAAGGTAATTGATCCCCTTAAATCCAACATTGCCGTTTTAGCCTCAATGGATAATGAAAAGATCCCGTGCCAAGGAACGGAAATAGAGGCTACAGGTAATCAAGCAGCAAGCTTTGATATATATTCAATGAGAGAGGAACTTGGTGAAACTCAGCATAAAGAGGATGTCTCTATAGCAGAGAACACTGAACCTGTTCAAACACCAGAACAATCAATTTTTCAATCTCCTGACCCTAGCTGTATTGATCCAAATGAGTCTGTTCATACAGAGCCAGTGGTTGCAACTCAGACAACAGACCTCACAAGGCCAGATGGGCAGAAAGAACTTTCAGACAGTTCTTTGAGCAGAGTAATTTTGACAGAAAGCACAAGAGACATCAATGACAATCACGTAGGGGGCAGTTTATCCATCAGGGTGGACAGCTCAGAACAAGACAGGGTCTCTCCCACATGTTCATCTACAGCTGTCCAGGAGGAGGATCTCTCTACCCCCATTCAGGAGTCACAGCCTGCCCATGACATTTCCCAAACATCTGCTATCTTCTCACATATTCAACCAGCTCCAGACAACAAACCCAGCCAGCCTGACTCTGAAAGTCCTCTTCAAACCACTGAAATATGCAGTATGGAATTAGCAGCATGGGAATCTGAGGAACAAACACAGACTTTGCTTCTTATTCAAGACACGTGCCATCATGAAAGTCAGAGAACAGTCATGACAGCAAAACCATGCAGACATGAGAACCCTCCAGGTAAACTTTTTCTTGTTTCTTTAGTTGTTGTTTTTTTTCATCCTAGGAATTACTAGTATTTAACTATATACATGTTATGTGTTTTTCTTGAGTAGTATGTATGGGACACCGAACAGAACAGTCCCAGCCTACAACATCCATTGGACAAACAGACAGTACCCGTGCCCAAAGAACACTGAATCGGTCAGATGAAAGAGAGACCCTACCCTGCATCAGTCCAAGACCAGACTCCTTGGTAAAAACCCAGCAAAACCAAGCAGAACGACAGAGTATAGAGCAAGATATATGCCCAAATAGCTACAGATCAAAAGGCCCAGAGGATATGGATCTCCCCTTCAAAAACAACAGTATGTGAATCATCTGTTTTAGCCATAAGAAATTAGCATCTTTCTCAAGTATCTGCTTTATGGCTTCTAGTAAAACAAAGCTGTTTTAGTGTTTAATTTTTTATGTAATTTAGTAGGTTCAGGTAATGAAACAGACAGTGATGGTTCAGTGCCGGAGCTTGAGGAACCCAGTGGGACATTGCCGAGACCCTCAAATCCACAGGTGAGCTGTAGATTGATGAGCCATCTTCATAAACTGCAGTACAGATGTAACCACACACCAAATATAATTATTCGGCTAAACTTAATTCACATCAAACTATCCCAGCTGAGTAACTTACTATTAGCTAACATAGGAGTAACACATGTTAGCATACTAAATGTTACTTTGTTTTAACATATAATGTTACGAAAAGTACTGGCATTTGTACAATAATAGCTTTTTGAGTAAAGCAACATGCATTGCATACTTTATCTACTTCTCAACCTAAGCAGTAGCTCCACTCTTAATGGAGCTACTGCTTTTTTTCTAAATCCCAATACAAATAAAAAAAACGCCTTTTCTTATCTTGATTTCAAAACTTGCTTAAAATAACACTTACCCCCGGTTTCACAGACAAGGCTTAAGCTAGTCCCAGAGTAAAATGCATGTTTAAGCTGTTTTAGCTGAAAGCAACTTGCACTGGCATATCTTAAAATATGTCAGTGCCATTGTTTTGTCTCAAGATGTACACCAGTAATGTTTTTTTCTAAGGAACGTTTATAAAAGTTACTTAAATGTCCTAATTGAACTAAGGCCTAATCCTGGCTTAGTCTAGGCCCTGTCTGTGAAACCGGCCTTAATTTCAGCATTTATACTCACTAGTTCCACTAGCTAATTTTAATTAATTAAACTGAACAAGCAGCAAAGATCACTTCTGAGTGCAACACAGAGCATAATCCGGCAAGATGTACCTGCATGCGTCACCGACTACTTTACATGGACAGCAATAATCTAATTATTGACCTTATTCTGAATAAGACAATATTCTGATTAAGGTGTTTACATGAGTTGCTTTTAGAATATTCCGTTCATGCTCCCGTTTTACATGTTATAGAACATAGTTAATTGTACACGTCATTACGTCCCTATGCCACGCAGTACAACGTTCCCTCCAGAATTTCACGCATCAACATACAGTTCGTCTTCGTTATGGTACCATAAACAGTTTGGGGTGTTTTATTTTTAAATTTTACGAAAGCTTCAAGTGCAGTTAATTATTTGTCATGCTACACATGCAAATAGACGACGGTGGATACAATTTCTCCAGCAACGGGCCTCCTCTGCCACCGCGACAAACTCTGAGGTAATGGATGACAGTACAAAGTAAGGACTGGTGGGAAAGAGTTGCTTAAAGCCAAGCCATGCTCTCTTGTTTTCCTTCAAATGGTTAACCACTGCATGTGCGTATGTGTCCTGTAACACACAATGTTAATAGTTAGATTAAGGTATGTACATGTCTGTGATGCACTCCGATAATGCGACTAAAATAGGAATACTCCACGTCTTAATTCGATTTGCGTTTACTTCCGAGTATGACTTTAGCCGGATTAAGGTAATTAGAAATCGCTGTTTACATGGTAGTTTCTTAATCATAGTATTGTCTTAATCAGGTTAATATCGGAGTATTGTTGTCCATGTAAACGTACTCACTGTAAACAAGTACAACCATGCAGTATTTTATGCAGTGTTTTTATCTAGTTGAGTGTACTGTATGAACAACGATAGGTCCTACCATACTCTCTTTATACTTCATATTTTCATCTTTTCTCTCATAGTTATCACACTCTCCTGCCGATGAGTCTGTGAGCAGAGCTAAGCAGAGTCGAAGTGAGAAAAAAGCACGAAAGGTGGGACTGCACATCCACAAGCACATTTCATTCAACTTTAAGACTCACTGTATTGTGCACAAAATCTCTGATATTCTATCTTTTCCTCCATGTGGTTGTTATCATAACAAGGCAATGTCAAAGCTTGGGCTGAAACAGATCCATGGAGTGACACGCATCACCATTCGGAAGTCCAAGAACATTCTCTTTGTTATTACACGTCCAGATGTGTTCAAAAGCCCTGCCTCAGATATTTACATAGTCTTTGGAGAGGCCAAGGTTGGTCTTTTCCCATATGCAATAAGAAAAAGATATCTTCCAAAAGCTACAGTACAGTGGCACAGATTTCCCTTTATTCCTAATATTTATATCTTGACCTGTGTTCATTCATTTGGGCTTTCGTACTCTCCCTTCTTCTCTTTGTAAGATCGAGGACCTTTCACAGCAGGTACACAAGGCAGCGGCAGAGAAATTTAAGGTTCCTCTTGACCCCTCACCTCTGCCATCAGACATCACACCAAGCCTGACCATAAAAGAAGAGAGTGAGGAAGAAGAGGAGGTACAAATCCTCCATTTCCTACTTGAAAGGAAAAGATCAGCCAAAAATGTATATTTTGTCATTATTTACTTACCTTCATTAATTCCAAATCTTTATGAGCTACTTTCTTCTAAGGATTAAATAATACCAGAAGTAAATAATGACAGAATTTGCATTTTTGGGTAAACTTGTGTTCTTGAATGAATTAAGGTGAACCACATTCTCTTTCTCTGTTTGCAAGCTGGATGAAGGTGGGCTGGAACAGAGAGATATCGAGCTAGTGATGGCCCAGGCTAATGTGTCTCGAGCTAAAGCAGTGCGTGCACTGCGCCACAACAAGAATGACATTGTCAATGCCATTATGGTGAGAGATTGCTTTTGTATTAAACATTCAGCATTTGTACATCTATGGCCGGTTTCACAGACTTAAGGCTTAAGGCTAGTCCCAGACTAAATGGATGTTTCAGCTGTTAAAATATTAACATATTTTAACATATTAACATATTAACATATTTTAACTATATTTTAAAAATATTAACATAATTCTTAAAATATGTGCCATTGTTTTGTCTCAAGATGCACACCAGTAATGTTTTTTTTTCTAAGGCACATTTGAAAAAGCTACTTAAATGTCCTATTTTAACTAAGGCCTAATCCTGGCTTAATCTAAGCCCTGTCTGTGAAGCCAGGCCCTAGTGTAATACTTACTTTTACACTAGATTTCCTCCAATTCAAAATCCCATAAAAACTGCACTATAAGAGAGTCCCTCTTATGTGTATTTTGCTTCTTTTGGAACTTCGATAAACTGGTATTGTTCTTAAATTGAGCAAACAAACTAACCTGAAACCTACTTTTGCCATTTTAAACTGTGAAGACATAATTTAGTCCCTTTATTAAGCTTTTATTAAACCAGTAATTACGGTTTACACGTTTTACCCTGCAAATACAGCGATAGTTCACAAACAAACCCTTTGATTGCTATTAATATTTCACCTTTTGTGTCTGTTCTTAGGAGCTGACCATGTAAGAAAGGAAAAGACATCTTCCCCGCCCCTTGCGTGTTTTCTTTCCCAAGTAATGCTGCTATACTGCACCCTCCTGCTGAAATAAATCTGTTACAACCAGAGCTGTTCGTTTCCCAACATTATCTACAAATCACATAAATGCACCTTACAGACAAAAATGTATAGATACATTTTGAACATACACTCTTTTAAATATTGCCTTAATGGCTCAGATGTTAGATCAAAGGATTGTAGAAATAAAAGCTTATGTCCTCAAAACTGATGGTTTGAATCTGACCTGAATATTTTATTTTTGAAATTTTCCCCTGGGGTATATGCATTTATCTTATATCTTGCAAGCAGAAATTGTGCACATGGCACTGGAATTGATTATAGAAGAGTTTTTAACTTCCCAAAGTTGTAATTCTTTGAGAAAATTGTAAAGATTGTGCAACTATGCTCAATGACATCTGATAGACTATTTGAACACTTTCGATTTTAATTCATATCAATATACAAAGACAGAAGAATAATCGAACAAATACTGAAGAATCACCATAAAGGGATGAATGTTACAAAAACTGATTAGATCTGTGTTAAGACTTCATTCATAAAAATAATACTGTTATGCTGACATCCACATACAGGCCCACAATGACCTTACCACTATGAAAGTATAGTTTTATGCGTTAACTGTATAACTAGTATTAGCTATAACATTTTAGGTTTAACATAAGCCTCTTTGTATTCAAGTTAATAAAATGAAAATGTGTCTGAAATGTAAAGTTAAGCTCTTTATTCAAGTAAGACCTATGTATCTAAGGCAACCAAAGTCTGCGCTGTGCATTCGCTGTTTGGTCCTCCAAGTAAGAGTCTCTCCAATTTCAGCTGTTCCCTGACCTCTTTCTGTTCCCCTCCCTACCTTTGTTCTCATTGTGTCCAGCTACATTTGGATCAGCTTTTAGGGGGCAGGACATTGGCCTGGAAGTGGCCCTGATTGGTAATGTTGCCGGCAGGGAAATAACGTGCCACTACAAACGTAGAACCATCCGAGGCCACAGCTTTGCCCACACCGAGCTTCTTCGAGCTTTTCCACACCACTGCAGTGAAGTGACCTAGAGCAAAAAGATGATTCTTACATTAATTGGTGTGTATTGTAACAAGGATCTGGATGTCTGTGTGGTTGTCACAAAGTGTTTATGCATGTTTGACTCACATAAACCATGTGTTGGTTGTGTTAGTGTTCAGTTAAATATTTATACGCTGAGAAACAGAGTGGAAACATTTGAGTGGAATGAGGGACTCTAGTCCATTTTATTCACTTGGCAGATGCTTATCCGAAGCTAATTACTGGTGATTTCATCATTTTTTTCCCCTGAGAATCAAACCCACAGTTTTGGTGTTGACAGCACCATACTTGACCAACTGAGCTACAGGAACAACCGTTCCTAGATTCCCAACCACATATTTACAGATTTAGAGTTAGCCCAGATGTTATCCACAATCTATAATCACTTCAGCGGATTTTGCATCAGCTGCTGTACAATTGGGAATCCTTCAAATATTTTCTGCCCTCTTGAGGTGGTGAGTGGTATTACTTATATCCTGCAGGCTGAAGCTGATGACAGGTGAGGTGAATAAAAGCTGAGGGGGTGAGTTAACAGCTGCAAGCGAGACATCATACTGTAAGAGACTTTTCATAACTGAATTTTATGGGGAATTTCCTGTGCCTGGGAGGGCTTTGGAAAGCTTCATTCCAGTAGGATGAGTCATATCTGAGAATGTAACATAAATTAAAAGAAAATATTCCAGAATATAGTATTACACTGACTGGGCCAAACTTATCTACTATGTGTGTTTGTATTGTATTTGGTTGCTCTAAACAAAGGGTGCTCAATCCTGTTCAATTCGAATCAACATTCCTGCAAAGTTTAGTTTAATACAGAATTAATTTGGACACTACAACAAATATGGGCAGCAGGATATGATGTCATGCCTTAGTACTTCTGTTTGAAATAAATATTTCTGTTCCGGAAGTTGTGACCTGACTTCAGTATTGTGACCTATTTCCAAGTGAATGCTCTGCCCAAGCTGTCAAACTGACATCATCAGACAAGGTACACCATTCCAGAAGGGAAGCTAATTTTAAATAAAGATTATGAAGATAAGCTAACTGTCAATTAGGGCTGTACCCACCATTGAGGTCCGGACCTCTGTATTAGGAGTATATAGCAACGGTTGTAAAATTATTGCCTAATTTAACTCTACTTTGGTGCTGCAAGGATATTGCACTGAGCTGCCTCAGTGGTCAATAGAGCTCATAAATGTCAAAATGTTTGAGATGACCAATCAAAGTAGGCAGGCTTTATGTTAACAGAAGCTGCTGAGCGGTGAGCGTGAATTTCAGTTAAGATGTAAGTAGCTAAACTAAACATTTAGCTGTTTTACGATAGAACTCTTAAACGACCGACAGAAATAATCAGGGATGCAAACTAATTTCGCTATTTTAAATTGAAAATATAATTTACGTGATTAATGTAATGTAATTTGTAAGCTTGGTAGCCTTCAGTAAATTCACTTGTCTAAGAATATGATTCATAAAACATATCAGTTCACCCTATGTTTACTTTTTTTCATTGCCACCAAACCCCCCTAACCAGCTACATTTTGGGACCTCTGTATTTAGAAAACCTTGTGTACGGCCCTGCTGTCAATTTATTGTTCACCACAAGACTAGTAATGTGTTCAAACACAGTAATTTCATGCCGACTTCAAAATATGTCATCCACTCCACTCTCCTGCAAAACTACAAACCATTAAGAGTCATATTTTGTAGTTCTTTGTACTGAGCCAAGAGCTCAATAAATGACATCTACATTCTTTCCCTACTAAAAAGAACATCTTAAACCAACCAAAGCTGGTTTTCTTGTCTTAGTTGTTTTGGTTTCTGATCATTTTAGAGAGGTTTTGGGCAGTTTTCAGCTGGTCAGGGTGCATGGAATGGAAGTGAATGAAGTGCAAAGTTGCATAACTGCACAGAAAGACCTTAAGTTGCTGGTTCGTGTGTGTTGGATAAGAGTCAGAACTAAACTTTGCAGGTAGCTTGATCTCCAGGAGCAGCTGTAAATACTCTTACCAGTTGCAGAGGAGAATCCTGGCTGGTTAAAGTTGTACTGGTTCACTTCATTATACCAGCGATCAGACACATCTTTACCTGTCAGCACATGCACACAAACATACACATAGATTATCATGTGAAACAGACAGGCCACAAAAATTCAGCTATGATGAAGTTCAAGTTCAATTTATCCTAAATGTATTATTCTATAGAATGTGTTTTTGAACATTTTTGCAGTGTGGTTGTTGAATTATAATATTAAACTGAAGATTCCAAAGAACAACTTGAAGCTAAACTTCATATGACCCACTATACATTTAGTGACACTTTACAAATCACCCCAGACTGGCCAGACATTCCTTTCCACTTAGTAATCAACTTTAGACCGAACATGGAGGTAGTCAATTCATAATGAGTCCCAGCTGTTGAGAAAATCTTTCTGTGCTATTATATCTATGTAAATATTTGTCAGAAGGACACTTTTGAGACAGAAGAAGGGTATTTGTACCTGTTTGATCATAAGACGCCCATGCTAAATTTTCTCCACAGTTTCCTCTACTAGACTCAGCACTGTGCTTCAGAATCCGGGTGCTAGCAAGGCTCTCAGCATATCTACAAGACAGAAGCATTCAGCTGAATTGAAGGGCATTAACTGTAGTGAAGATGAAAGCAATGTCAAAGAAAAGAAACGGGTGGTTTTAGAAGACAAGAAAAGAACAGCAAAGAGCAGAGCAAGCATATGGGAGAAAAGGCCTCACCTTGCTGCTTCACGGCTCAGTTTACTGCTGAGTTTTAAAGGTGGGGCTTGATGTTTCCTCCTGTACTCATTATGAGTCTTCAGCACCTCCTCACAAAAAAGCCTGGAGGCTGCAAAGTCAACAGGGTATCAACAGCAGGAGATTAAAAAGTGCAATTTTTCTTTGCTAAACTCAACAGATATACAGCCTAAAATCTTTTTCTTTGAACATTTTTGCTTTATTTTAGCCTTGAAATTAAGAGAATATAAGTGATTTGTTTTATATTTAATATAACAGTTGTATATAGTCCAACATTTACTTAACATTACTTAACATTTACTTAACAACATTACCTAAGTCAAGGTTGATTTTTGGTCCTTCATTGTAAAAAGTTTGGGCACCTGGGCACCTTTGGGAGTCTGTTAATGCTCGTACCCTCTATCTTTCACAAATAAATAACTAAGTCATATCCATATACTGTATCTTGTTGCAAAAATAAAGTCTGTATGATTTTAGTGTTCTAGAAGTAGTATTTCACGAATAGATTTTTTAAAAAATGTTAGTCTATTTTTGATTACAATTTATTTCTACTAATAATTTAATAAATTTAAAAGATTTTAAATAAATAGAATTGTTTTAGACAATAAGTTATATATTATATATTTTAGTATTTTTGAAAAATAAAGGGATTTTTAATAAAGTGACTGAACATTCAGATAATGCATTGAAATGATGGCAAAAACTGTTCTCTATTTGCAACAACTTTGGTCTGGGCAAATGTAGCCAAACAATTGTGCTTGCCACTACTGCATAGGCATAATTCCAACTGCATGATGCTATTGCTCAAACAAAGCAAGGATTGAGTAGCTAACAATCCCCAGCACACACACTGGTAAAGCATATACTCAACCTGTGCTGACAAAACATCATTGAAGAGCAGAGGATGGCAGTGACAGAGACTGAATAAATATGTATTTGACAACATCACAGTTGCTAAATCGAGACATGATTTAAAGGTGAATTATACACTTACCTGACTTCCCCATGGTAAGAAGACTCCTCTAATCGAAGCTCCTGCTTGTAGTGTAAAGTTCCCTCAACTGTCACAATTCCTGCCAGCTGTTACAATACTTCACTCTTTTTCCCCACCCGTTTCTTTCTATGCCTTTTTCTAACCCTGAAACAGCTTACAAACAAGCTTCAGTTCACTTCTTTATATCATTCCCTGCGAATGTATCTTCTTTTCTTTCTCTTTCCTTTTCACCACACTTCCCTCTCTTTCTTTCTTTCTCTCACACTGTGCAGGGCAAAGGAGATTCTCCACTCAGGACTGTGGTGATGACATCATCTGTATGAGTCAGTAAGAGCCTTATATGGTGTTGGCATTGCTGCTTTCAGCTGGAAGCATTGAGCTAAAACCAAGTCCAGGAGCACACACATGTTATTATCTGAAATAAACATTATAAGCGCAAGTTCTTCTTTTTAACTTATTCTCCTTTTTTTTTTTTGACTTTAGTATTTTTTTCATGTCATTCCCTTGTTTAGAGCATAAGAAACAAATGGATTTTTTTTATTTTATTATATTTTATTCATATGTTATGCTATGTCCTCATAAGTGGACACCAGGACTGAAAAATAAAATGACACGAATAGGCAAAAACAACGGGATTTTTTTTCATTCACCAATCAATTTTTAGGTTTCAGGTTTTTTTTAAAAAAGATTCTCAACTATGTTATGAAAGATATAACGGAATGAATTGATATACCATTTTACTTCATGCAATATGTGGGTAAAATGCCCATACATGGGTTTTCCCATTCAATGCAACATATCCATACACGGTCTCTAATTTGCATATTAATATGTTCTTGGAGCAACATGTAATAAAAAAAGAAGTTTTATAATGTGAGTAATAGTTGGCAACATTTTCATAATAATATGTAATATTTCATAGGAATATTGATATCTAATTTCTTTCCCTACTCACTTGTTGTGTCTCCTAAAATGCCTGATAAACATGCTTTAAGTCCTGGTGTCCTCTACAGAGGACATGTATGAAATCAACGCCCTGTTTTGTAACAGTCATTTTGATTAGAAACCCCATAAAATTTTCCTGAAACAATTTGAAACAAATTAGTCAGATTTCAATTATAATTACAAAATATTATCATATAAGAGTGCTAAATTTGATCAATCAGTCATTTTTAAAGACCAAGGAGAAGTTGTTGTCCTGGTGAAACCTCTAAACAAATGGTATCTCTGAATGTTAAAGCCCTGAATGTGCTCCTTGCAGGACATCCAGAACTTTGACATGTATGGTGTCAGAGAAATTCACTACAATAATGTCCTTGTATGTGGACAGTGGCACCGAGGAGGTTAAGAAAAGGGTGAAAATAGCGGACAAAAATAAATCATAAATTTAATCTATTTTTATCAGTTGACTGGCATTATCTGTTTAGAGTGTGCCCCTAGCCTTGATGCAGTAACTCATTGCAATTTTTGAAAAAGGGGTTGGATGTTGTGCCAAAATAATGTGGGTGTTGTATAAATCTTGTTTACCAGATAAACACTAGTAAGTGAACTAGCATAGTCATATTTATTTGTTCAGGAATAGAACGGCTTGACATCAAGTAACATCACTGATCAGTGTTCACTAAAATCAGATTCACCATCATTAACCCATTGGTTTATTCTGAAGAGATTTTAGTGCAATAAGCCACATTTAATTTAATACATTTGATTTAAGTAATATGACATATAGTAAAACATAAAAGACAGTTGAAGGGGGAAAACAACATTTAAAACTGGCAATAATACAAGATATGATATCCAATACAGACCTCTGGTGGACAGAATTAAAAGTACATTTCTGAACTAAAATAGCTTATTGTAGATGTTCTAAATCCAATGTGAACAACATATATCTAATACAGTTCATTATATTATAAAAAATTATATCATCATCTGCATGAATGCTAAAATGTGCATTAATAAATGTGCATTAATGCAAAGGTGCATTAATAAATCATCAAACAAGACAGAAAAAAAAACACTGAAGAGATTAAGCTTTATCTAGATAACATTACGATAACTGTTGCATAAGTTTACATCATCAATGGCAGAATATGCTTTGTTGAGGATATATCCAAGTTTCCAGCTGTTATGAAATATAACAATCTATATGGGACTTAACAGTTTGAAATAATTTCATGAAATATGTTTTGTCAGCTGTGCACTTACTATAGCTAGGCTAAGTGGTTTAAATGATGTAACTACCTTGTGAGGCATCATTATCTTTGTAATTCCATGTGAATGTAATATCTGCATGGCATGCTCATCTCCAACCACCGGCCTCCAAACTTCCCATAAGATCAGCTAGTATACGCTCAGCCTCATGCAAACTCAGTTTAGTGTCTGGGGCCCTGAGAAGAGGAGGCTCAGACATTTCACACACATTCACTCTTTTAAACAGCCTGTCCTGGTCTATATGCAGCACCCACCCTGGCTCCATGTGGAAAGCTACACACACATGATCCCACACATAGTATTCTTTATGATGAGGGCTCACACTAACACTTCCATCAAAGATGTTGACATCAAGCTGATTCTTGTAGGTTTCAGAGGGGGATTGACAGCGCCACCACATGGCCCCATCACAGTATCCACAAACACCATCACCATGATATGGAAGATGAGGATAACGGTCATAAATATCTACGGAACGAGGATGCACTACAACCGTGTATTGAATCTCTTTTTTGTAGAGCACAGTCTCATAAACACGCAGGACTGGACTTTGGCCACTACAGAACTGATCGCCATAGTGCCAGAGAAGCTCTTTAAGTGAAAAGGTAAAGCAGAAGTTTCCATAGGAAGATTCTTTCTGAAAGGCCTTTGAGCTGGTGAAGTGCTTAAGGACGGGCGACTGGTTGCGAATTTGGGCAGCTCTTCGATGAGGGAATAAGGACGTGAGGAAACGCTCTTCAGCTGAGGATATGTCATCAGATGTGACTGATAAATCCCACCAGAGGAAATGGTGCTGATCACAAGCCACCAGCTCTGATGGCTGTCTGAAGCCTGAATTGAGAAAAATACCCCTAAGACCTTGTTCTCCAGTGACATGAGACACTTTCTGAACACGGAACTCCACAG
This sequence comes from Rhinogobio ventralis, assembly GCA_039654625.1. Classification (NCBI taxonomy): domain Eukaryota; kingdom Metazoa; phylum Chordata; class Actinopteri; order Cypriniformes; family Gobionidae; genus Rhinogobio; species Rhinogobio ventralis. Next base: position 18,477,483 of record CM077201.1, read on the forward strand.
ATTCAGGATAAGCAGGAATGTTGTTTTTATACAGGTACCCATTTTCTATATTAGGCACTTCTTTTAGATCTGACAGATACAAATGCTGTCCTTCAAAATATGTCCCAATACATTCTCGTGCATTTTGACGCATCATCTTCTTTCTGAAACCAAAGAAAGGATGAGGATTAGCTTATCATTTGTTATAAAAGGTCAAACAGTTTTTAAAACATAGTTAAAGTAATAAATAGACAAGTGCAAATAATGTAGCATATGGATAACATGATTTAAACCCTTAAGTTGTTCCAAACCTGTATGAGTTTTTTCTTCTGTTAAACAAAAAATAAGATATTTTGATTAATGTTGTCGGCCAGACAGTTGCCGGTAGCCAAAAGAAAAATTTATTATGGAAGTCAATGGCTACCGTCAACTGTCTGGTTACCAACATTCTTCAAAATATCTTCTTTTGTGTTCAGCAGAAGAAAGAAACTCGTGCAGGTTTGGAACAACTTGAGGGTGAGTAAATGCTGACAGAATTTTTATTTCTGGGTGAACTATCCCTTTAATTTCTTGTGTAATTTCTGTCTTGTCCTGATTTCACCTCTAGATGGAAACAAAGTTACTACTTTGCTCAATTAACATCTAACACAAACTCTTTATTATCTTAAATATCAAAGATTAAAAAAATATCAGTTTAAATAGACACAATCCTTCTCGAAATGTTTAACCTTAAAAAATAAATAGGCTAGTCATTATTATGTAAAGAACTGTTTTCAAATCAGGGTTTGAAAACAGATTCATCCATTAGGTGTCACTCGGCCCATTTAAAGCAACATTTAAAAAAAAAAAAAAAAAAGTATTAGGTCTATGTTTGGGCTTAGGCTATTCTGTAAAAAACATTATGCTGTTCCAATTTTCCTAAAACGATTCATATTTTTCCAGCTAACATGGAATGTTCTGTAAGAAATTGTAGGCGCATCTCCAAAAGTGCATCCCCAAAATGGCTAAATTATCATAGAGAAGAAGAAAGTCAAGTTGTATTGTTTATGTACCATTTGGGTTGATCACATCCTGAGCAAATGGTCATCAATTAGTAGAATGGGTGTGGGACACAGACAATAAGGTGTCACAACTTCATTAACATACAGACCACAGCTGTTACAACAGGAGCAATTTCCTTTACATTAAGAGTCACTGTGGTAAACTGTAACAGGATAAAAGGTTTGAGATTTGGATGTTCTGGGTTCATTACAACACCGGTGAACAAGATGCCTCATGTACTTTGTCACTGCTATGCTGCAATAAACTTCTTCATCAAGATCTTCAACGTCCATCATCATTTTTTCTTACAGTTCCCATAACTTTTTAAATAACATAACATTTTTTAAAAGTTTAAAAATGTTAGGACAAAACGTTCTTAAAATAATGCTTATGGAATGTTCTTATAATGTTATTAATAGTTAGTTACTATACGTTCTCGTAATGTTGAGAGAAAATGTTCTTAGAATATTCTCAGAACATCCTTATAATGTTGTTTTTATTTGCTGAATGTTTTCATGTTATCAGAACGTTCTGAGTACAACATTCTTGGAACGTCCTATTAATGATATTATTATATACTGAATGTTTTTATAATGTTATCATTATAAAAAAATATTTTTGGGAATAATTTAGTTGGATCTAACATTTTTAAACATTAGCACTTGTTTGGTCATTAAAGAGAATTGAAGAGAAGTCACAAGACATACAAGAACTGTGATAAGCAATAGGGAACAAACAATGAAAGTTGTATATAAATTATACTCAGCTTCATCTCAGCTAAAAATATGTTCTTAGAATGTTTTGCTAACATTCCCATTAAATTATGAAAACGTTATATCTGAATAAACATTCAAAATGTCCAGTTTTTTTGTATTAAGAACTTTTTTTTCTTGGTTTATGTGAACGTTAAGAGGAACATTCCATTGTATAATTTTGAAAATGTTATGAAAACATTATTTCTGATTGTTTACTGAACGTTCAAAACATTTTTTTTAAAGAACATTTTTCCTACCATTTACAACTGTTAAAGAATGATAGTGAAAGTTTTGGGAACGTACCTTGTTAGCTGGGATTGAACCTAATGCATTACACTAAGCAATCGGGACTCTGAACTTGAACCCTGAACCCTTCTGTAACGGCATTTCATTTGAATCTGAAATCAATTCCCTCAATGTATTTTTTTCTATTGCTCACAACTCTGCGCATGCGCTCCATTCCACGCCATAAAAAAAAAACTTCCAGAGTCTGCAGACAAGACAACAGTTACACTTTAAGGTCTCTCTTCAGCCTGAAGCATCACAAAGCATTTTGTAAAATTATAATATTTGCTCTTTATTATTGCATGTTTTGGACTATGCAGATCTGAGGCACTTACACAGTTTAGTGTAGGCTACTACTACAGTGAAATGTGAATTTTGGAAAAATGTGTCAACACAGTTATCGGTACTTAAAAATTATGTTAATTTGAAATCCATACCCGCGGCTATAAGGAATGAATTGCTTACATTTTATCTATTTGTATCACTTTTTCATTAATAAACATAAATATAAACAGGGCAGCACAGGTACTCCAGTTTCCACCACAGTTCAAAGAAATGCAGCATAGGAAAGTTGGCGATACTTATGTCTGTGTGTGAGCCCTGTGATAGACTGGCTATCCGTTAAGGGCCCGGTGGATAGGCTTCAGCAACAGCGCAATCCTAGAGAGGATATAAGTGTGTGGAAAATTGATCGCATCATGCAATGTTCACGGGGGTTTTAAACAGAAAACGTTCGGAAATAACTTTTTTTATTAACATTTTCAAAATGACAGAATCATTTAACGTTCCTTTAACGTTCACATAAAGAAAACTTACTTAATACATTAAAAATAACTATATTTTGAACGTTTAAAAAACATTCCTATAGTAATTTTAAACATTTTTAAACCTAGCTAAATATCACATTGGTTATTTGTTCTTGAGAGATTTGAGTCATTTCACCTCTTTAGAATCACATTGGGATTAGTTTCGTTTTAACAGACTCTATACCCGACAATGCTTTGTATCGCGCTAAATCGAGACAAAAAACGCTACTGTAGCACAGCTCTTAAACATAAAATATCAACATTATTATTACATTTTCCATACCTTAGTTCCCGCTCGTCGAGTTCTGTTATTCTGTCAGGGTTCTGCTGAAAAGGATATGCAGCTTCCGCCCAGTTCCCGCCTTCTGGTTTAAGCAAATAACCATAGACCTTCGAAACTAAGGGCATATAGTTATAGCTAAAATGCAGCAGCTGGGGGCTTGGAAACCAGTGATAATCATTTATTTTAGCTCTTGGATATTACACACTTTTCGTAACCAGACTGGGAAAAGCTCATTCGGTTTTGAACAGTAGATAATTAGATACTTTTAACATAGGCTACTGCATTCTTTTACAGTCTTGTTTAAGTTAACATCATATTAAATATTGCATAAGGTCTAAGGCCTGTAGGGTAATACCGCAGATGAGTACATTTTCAGTATATTGTGAACTCCTTTTATATGTTAATTTCTTAGTATGTGAAAAACAGTATGCCAACAGAGTAGTAAGTCCGAATTCATAGTATTTATTACATAGGATTTAGGATAGGAGGTGGAGATTTATGAATGGAGGTGAAGCGACGCAACTGACGCTGGTAGTTCATGTGACAATGACAACATGGCGGCTGTAGTAAGTCCGGATTACATTTATATTACACACATTTATACTATATAGAACATACTTTTTTAATGGTCGCAGAAGTAAGTTCAAATTCAAATGTAGTACCTACTCAGACAGTACACGATTTTAGACGTACCGGCGGTATCAAGGACCCGCCCAGGGGTGTAGCAAGCTTCAGAAACCATCTTTGGAAAAAAAATTATTTGAAGTGTAATTTGATTGTTTAGTTTGTCTCGCATCCCATTCGATTACATGGAGAGGGCAGGGTTAATGACCTATACTGCATCCATCCACCAGGGGGGCGATCGAAACGTTTTGGCTTCACTTTTCAGGACTTGTGTGGCACACTTGGCACATCCTGAGCAGGCATGAGCAAGGATAAACAGGTGTATCCTTCCCTCACATCCTAAGTGGGTGGAGCTAAGATGCAAGGAAAAGAAGCGAGGAAAGGAAACAAGGATGCACAAATAAGAAATGAGAAGCACCCTTGGTCTAAAGGGGTGGTCACACAGCACTTTTCATTCCATTGACTTCCATTCAAACACATGCGAATGCATCAGACCGGAAATGCAAGCTCATGCGAAAAGTTTTGCATTTCGCTGCGTTCCAGAGTTCAAGCTTGGTGAACTCTGAGCTGCGAATTTGCATCACGTGACGACGTGTGACCAGTAGAAGATCGATACGTCACGGCATGACCTCTTTACTGTTTTTTTGCAGTAGAGTACATTGTATATTTTTTTAACAATTTGAGTGCATTACTATTTGTTATATGTTGAATTCAAGTTTATAAAAAAGTCTCTTCAGAGAGTGATGTTGCAGTGTCCAAACAAATTTTGCATGCTCAAAGTCTAGTGTAACCGTGGCTTAACATGATTGACATTACTATTTAGCTACTATTGCATGTGAATGTGACATCTGCGTGGACTGCAGCGAGTTTAGCTTTAACGCACTAGGAGAAGTGTCTCGCAGTATGCGAGCATGCAGTGGACATCCAACCCGGCCCACATCCAACTGTGACGTCAGAAGCCACGCCCATGTCCAAATACGTCACATTTCAGCGGAAACTCCACCTTGCAGCCGATTCTTAAGATTTTATTGGTCATGTCAAGCACAATACTGATTGCTTACAAACACAGATCCCTAAACCGACCTGTCACTAGCCAGGTTTTCATTACAGATTTGCACAAAACTTTTGTGATATTTTCTAAATGTTGATAAAAAACTATTGCGAAATGACAGCGTTTCCATTAATGTTATGCGAATAAATTATTTTATTTTTCTCTCGCGATAAATCATATAAAAAAATCATGGCAACGGATTTTGGTAGCTTTAAGAAGCATCCAGCCACTGCACTAGCCATTATTTTTAATCGAAGGAGACATAGGCGTGTTATCCAAGCATTAACAGCAAGGAAAGCACCTTATACATGGGGCAGGCACGTATGAGGTGTTTCTTGGTGTTTCCTCCCCCCTTCTTCAAAGTCTTGATAAATTGTGGCATTTCTTTGTTGTTTAGAATCCAGTATTCCCGTAATTCTTTTGTCTTTTATGAATTTGATAAAGAACTCTTGTCTGGATATTCCTTGTAAAGGATATTTACTTTTACGTACGCCAGTTGACCTGTAAATGTGAAAAAACTGTTTCCATTGCAGTTTTGCAAAATATTCCTTTTTCGGATTGCCTGAGAAACCAACTCAGATGAGCATAATGATATGATATATGGGGTGTTTCCGGTCTGACGCATTTGCATGTGTTTGAATGGAAGTAAATGGAGCGAAAAGTGCAGTGTGACTGCCTCTTTAGACCAAGGGTGCAATAAGTGGCATTTCCTTTGGGCATATTTTCAATTCATAATTTCAATTTGCGCAATTTGAAATATAATGGAAACAGCTACTGTACAGCTACTGTAACCATAACCAATGAAATTAGCTGGATTAGCTGGATTTCTAATGAAGTGGTTTGGGGGGGACCATCAAGGAATTTGCGCTTCCTCATTAACTTTGAAACAGGAGGAAGCATCGAGAAGACTTAACCCTCATACCTAATTATTTTTCATCTAGTTCTTATATTTCTCTTTTTATGACCGCACTGAAACCCACTCAAAACTGACCCTTACGCCTAAAAAACCCTTTTAATCTGGAACCTACATACTGAAACCCAACTAAAACCTACCCTTACACCTGAAACCCACCCAAAACCTAACTTTACGCCTGAAACCCCTTTCAATCAGAAACCTACATACAACAATTCAGGTTTACGGGCGGAACAGGGATAAGGCCACGGGCGCGGCTTCTGACGTCACACTTGAATGTGGGCATGGTTGAATGTCCACCGCAGGATGCAGCGAGCCCTACTTGAGCACTAGCCTAGCCCATACTGGCCTTAAGATTAGCTAATACACGCTCAGCTTTGTTTAAACTCAGTGGATTCTCCGGAGCTCTCAGAAGACAAGGTTGAGATATTTCACATGTATTCACACTTTTTAATTGTGACTAGTACATATTTATTAGATACTAGTAGTTATACATTAGGTACTTGTACTTATTTTTTAGATACTAGTACCTATTAAATAGATACTAGTACTTATTCATTCACTACTACTTATTCAATATATACTAGTACTTATTTATTAGACACTAGTATCTTTTTTAATTGTAACTAGTAACATTTCTTATCTTACTAGTCACATCTTACTAGTTTTTAGTCATCTTATGTTATGACTAGTCAGAATGGCCACTGTAGAGTTCAATTAAAAATCTTACTAGTAAAATAAAAAATATTACTAGTAACATTTGTAATAAATACTAGTATCTAATAAATAAGTACTAGTGTATATTTAATAGGTACTAGTATCTAAGGAATAAGTACTAGTATCTATTGAATAAGTACTAGTATCTAGCATAATATATGTGTGTGAACTATCCCTTTAACAGCAGGTGTAATGACTAATTAGAGTGAACATTTTTTAATTCAGTACAGCACTGCTTCATTGTAACTTTTATGTTAAATTACGTAAAAGTTACAATGAAGCAGTGCTGTACTGAATTAAAGAATGGTCACTGCTGATGTTGTCACATTGCATGCCAACTGAACTATATTTATTCTTTTAAGGTTGGAACTAACATGGTGAATTACCTGAACAATTAAACAACACAGGATCCACATGACTTGATGCTTGGGGACAAAGAGAACTTGCAAGTTTTTATCAGTTGAACAGAAGTTGTTATTATCATTTCAAGCACTGGATGTATGTTTCTTTTTTTTTTTTTACATCTATGACATAAACTATCCAAAGACCTCTGCCCCCATTTGGGAGTTTTTGCAGCATGCAAACTTTAATCCAGAGGAGTTCCTTCAACACTTCTTCCTCATTATACATCATTTGTATTTGTAGTTTTGTTGCTTAAGGTATGTTTACAACACATCAATGCATACAGTGTACAGTGTAGATGTTTTCATTAAGTTGTTTATTTCTGGAAGGATTTAATGTTATGAATTTGTGTATTCTGTCCATATTTGTATAGGTTTTGAATTTAATATTACTGTACACTTGTGTAGTTTTAAATCTAGTGTTCATTTTTAATTTTTGTGTTGTATTTTTACTCTATGTACATTTTTGTGTAGTTTTTAAATATAGGTTTTGACTGTGTACTGTTTGTACACATTTTTATAGGTTTTGAATGTATTATGTGTGCTGTGTATTTTGAATTTAATACACATTTATATTTACATTAAATGCTGTACTCCCCAAGTTTGACATTTAATATATATATATATATATATATATATATATATATATATATATATATATATATACACTCACCTAAAGGATTATTATGAACACCATACTAATACTGTGTTTGACCCCCTTTCGCCTTCAGAACTGCCTTAATTCTACGTGGCATTGATTCAACAAGGTGCTGAAAGCATTCTTTAGAAATGTTGGCCCATATTGATAGGATAGCATCTTGCAGTTGATGGAGATTTGTGGGATGCACAACCAGGGCACGAAGCTCCCGTTCCACCACATCCCAAAGATGCTCTATTGGGTTGAGATCTGGTGACTGTGGGGGCCATTTTAGTACAGTGAACTCATTGTCATGTTCAAGAAACCAATTTGAAATGATTCGAGCTTTGTGACATGGTGCATTATCCTGCTGGAAGTAGCCATCAGAGGATGGGTACATGGTGGTCATAAAGGGATGGACATGGTCAGAAACAATGCTCAGGTAGGCCGTGGCATTTAAACGATGCCCAATTGGCACTAAGGGGCCTAAAGTGTGCCAAGAAAACATCCCTCACACCATTACACCACCACCACCAGCCTGCACAGTGGTAACAAGGCATGATGGATCCATGTTCTCATTCTGTTTACGCCAAATTCTGACTCTACCATCTGAATGTCTCAACAGAAATCGAGACTCATCAGACCAGGCAACATTTTTCCAGTCTTCAACTGTCCAATTTTGGTGAGCTCGTGCAAATTGTAGCCTCTTTTTCCTATTTGTAGTGGAGATGAGTGGTACCCGGTGGGGTCTTCTGCTGTTGTAGCCCATCCGCCTCAAGGTTGTGCGTGTTGTGGCTTCACAAATGCTTTGCTGCATACCTCGGTTGTAACGAGTGGTTATTTCAGTCAAAGTTGCTCTTCTATCAGCTTGCCCATTCTCCTCTGACCTCTAGCATCAACAAGGCATTTTCGCCCACAGGACTGCCGCATACTGGATGTTTTTCCCTTTTCACACCATTCTTTGTAAACTCTAGAAATGGTTGTGCGTGAAAAAATCCCAGTAACTGAGCAGATTGTGAAATACTCAGACCGGCCCGTCTGGCACCAACAACCATGCCACGCTCAAAATTGCTTAAATCACCTTTCTTTCCCATTCTGACATTCAGTTTGGAGTTCAGGAGATTGTCTTGACCAGGACCACACCCCTAAATGCATTGAAGCAACTGCCATGTGATTGGTTGATTAGATAACTGCATTAATGAGAAATTGAACAGGTGTTCCTAATAATCCTTTAGGTGAGTGCATATATATATATATATATATTTAAAACATATGTATTGTTTTATACAAATAAACAATCTGTATTTGAAAACAAAGTGTATTTATTAAAATAATGACATATTTTTTTACCTTCACGATTGATTGCTCCTGTCTGATCGATTGCTCCTGTCTGCCTCCTGTCTGCCGGTCGCAGTGTTTGCAGCTCTGTACAGCTTTGCTTTTGAATCTCTATTTGATATCTTTTCTTGTTGTTTATACTGCTAAATATAACTTACTCATCACCATATATTGTTTAATATTGCCTATCACGTTAAAATTGACATTGTTACCTTTTAATTTAAATCACTAACACAATGTGTTAGCATTTCACAACGCGTTAGCATTTCACTAGCCTGTTAGCCTGCCATTTGTGCATCCGGGTTTCCTGTTTTGTCTCTCGTGCCTTTACTAGTCCATCAAACAACTGTGGTAAGTTGGATTAATCAACAAATACGGTAAGCCATGTCTTCTCCTTTTATTGTTACCTGCACTACATGTTTCATGTTTAGTATATCTGTCTCCGTTGGTGAACAGGGCTTCACATGTGATAAATGTAAGGAGATAGTCAGACTGACGGAGAAGATTTCAGAATTAGAGACATGCATCCAGATTTTATTTGAGAGTAGTGAGAACAAAACAGCTTTAGACACTGCTTTGGATGCGACTAGCTTAGTGAAATCTGTACATTGTTCGGTTCCGGCTGTAGAGCCCGTGCAGCAGGGCAACTGGGTGACGGTGAGACGGCATAGTCGCGGATCAAAAAACCACTCTTCCGTTCCGATTAGAACATCAAACAGGTTCTCCCCACTCAGTGATGCACCCACTGAGAATCCTGTTGAAAGTGCCCTAGTTATTGGCGATTCTATTACACGGAACGTGAAAATAGAGACACCAGCCACCATAGTCACATGTTTACCGGGAGCCAGAGCGCCTGACATCATAGCAAATTTAAAAGTGCTGGCTAATGCTAATCGTAAATTCTCTAAGATTATTATTCATGTCGGCACAAATGATGTTCGACTTCGCCAGTCGGAGATCACCAAAATTAACATTAAAGAGGTGTGTGAACTCGCAAGTACAATGGCAAACCGGATTTTTTGCTCTGGTCCCCTCCCCATTAAAAAGAGTGATGAGATACTTAGCAGACTATCATCACTCAATGGCTGGTTGTCTAAGTGGTGTCCGCAAAATAACATAGGGTTCATAGACAATTGGAAAAGCTTTTGGGGCAGACCTGACCTGTTGAAAAGAGATGGTATCCATCCCTCCTGGGGTGGTGCCGCTCTTCTCTCTAGTAATTTGGCACATAGTCTTAAAGCTAAACCTTGACTAACTAGGGCCCAGGTCAGGAAGCAGACGGACTGGCTTGCCCGACCGTCTGCTAGCTGTCTCGCGTCACAGAAGTCAGATAAATCCCAGCACATAGAGACTCTTTCACCTAGCTATTATCACATAGAGACTGTGTCTGTTCCACGAATTAGTAAATACAAAAAACCACCAAAACTATTCAACGGTAAAAATTTAATTGATGTCCAACAAATAAACAACAGATATAATACAGATGAACAAATGATAAAGCTCGGGCTGCTGAATATTCGATCCCTTTCCTCTAAAACGCTTATTGTTAATGATATGATTACAGATAATAATCTAGATGTGCTGTGTTTGACAGAAACCTGGCTAAAACCTGACGACTACATTACTTTAAATGAGTCCACCCCACAAGATTATTGTTATAAACACGAGCCGCGTCTGAAAGGTAAAGGGGGAGGTGTTGCTGTAATTTATAATAATATCTTCAGTATTACTCAGAAGTCTAGTTTCAAATATAATTATTTTGAAGTTTTGGTGCTTTACGTAACGTTATGTAGTGAAATTGATAAATCCTGTTTAACATTTGTGTTGGCTACTGTATATAGGCCACCAGGGCACAATACACACTTTATCAGAGAATTTGCTGATTTTTTATCAGAGTTAGTACTGGCTACAGATAAAGTCCTAATTGTTGGTGATTTTAATATCCATGTAGACAATGAAAAAGACGCATTGGGATTGGCATTTAGAGACATTCTAAACTCTATTGGAGTTAGGCAACACGTATCAGGACCCACTCATCGCCGTAATCATACTCTAGACCTAATATTGTCACATGGAATAAATGTTGATACCGTTGAAATTCTGCAGCAGAGCGATGACATCTCAGATCATTACCTAGTATCATGTATACTTAATTTAGCAAAGGCTGCAAAGCCGTCCCCTCGCTTCAAATATGGCAGGACTATCACTGCTGAGACTAAAGATTTCTTTATAAATAAACTTCCTCATCAGTTTCATCTCCTCAGAACTTGATGTTGCAACAGAAACTATTGACTCTCTCTTTTCCAGCACTTTAGACACAGTTGCTCCTCTGCGCTTAAAGAAGATTAAAGAGAATAGTCCAACGCCGTGGTACAACGAGCACACCCGGGCCCTTAAAACAGCAGCCAGAAAAATGGAGCGCAGCTGGAAGAAAACAAAACTGGAAGTTTTTCGCATTTCGTGGAAAGAGAGCATGATTTCATACAGAAAGGCCGTAAAAACTGCTAGATCTGCTTATTTCTCGACTCTCTTAGAAGAAAACAAACACAACCCTAGGTATTTATTCGATACAGTGGCTAAATTAACGAAAAATAAAGCTTCAACTTCTGATGTCTGCCAACAGCACAGCAGTAATGACTTTATGAACTTCTTTACTTGTAAGATTGATAATATTAGGAAAAAAATTATAACCATGCAGCCGTCTACTACGGTATCACATCAGACAGAGCATTGTAGTGTCACTGAGGAAAAATTACATTCATTCACTGCTATAGAAGAAGAAGAATTGGCTAAACTCGTTAAATCATCAAAATCAACAACATGTATGCTCGACCCTATACCGGCTAAACTACTAAAAGAGATGCTTCCAGAGGTCATAGATCCTCTTCTTAATATCATTAATTCATCCTTGACTTTAGGATATGTACCGAAAACGTTTTATTAATTAAAAAACGCAACTTGACCCTACAGAATGTCAATTACAGGCCAATCTCAAATCTACCCTTTCTGTCAAAAATACTAGAAAAGGCAGTGTCCTCACAATTATGCTCCTTTTTAGAAAAAAATGGTATCTGTGAGGTTTTCCAGTCAGGATTTAGACCACATCATAGTACTGAGACTGCTCTCATTAGAGTTACAAATGATTTACTCTTATCATCCGATCGTGGTTGTATCTCTCTGTTAGTGTTACTCGATCTTAGCGCTGCATTCGATACCATCGACCACAACATTCTTTTGAATAGACTCGAAAATTATGTTGGCATTAGTGGAATTGCATTGGCATGGTTTAAATCATACTTATCTGACCGTTTTCAGTTTGTAGCAGTAAATGAAGAGATCTCACACCGATCACAAGTTCAGTATGGAGTACCGCAGGGCTCAGTGCTAGGACCGTTGCTTTTCACCCTGTACATGCTACCACTGGGAGATATCATTAGGAAGCATGGCGTTAGTTTTCATTGTTATGCTGACGATACTCAGCTCTATATTTCTTCACGCCCTGACGAAACTTACCAATTCACAAGATTAACGGAATGCATAGCTGATATAAAAAATTGGATGACTAGTAATTTCCTGCAACTTAATTCAGAAAAAACTGAATTTTTAATTATTGGACAAAAAAACTCCACATGTAGTAACCTAGAATACTGTCTAACACTTGATGGCTGCTCTGTCAAGTCCTCGTCGTCAGTTAGGAACCTGGGTGTGCTCTTTGATACCAATCTCTCATTTGAAAGCCACGTTTCTAGCATCTGTAAAACTGCATTCTACCATCTTAAAAATATATCTAAATTACGGCATATGCTTTCAATGCAAAATGCTGAACAGTTAGTTCATGCATTCATGACCTCAAGGCTAGATTATTGTAATGCTCTACTGGGTGGTTGCCCTGCTCGCTTAATAAATAAACTGCAGCTGGTCCAAAAGGCAGCAGCTCGAGTTCTTACTAGAACCAGGAAGTGTGACCATATTAGCCCGGTTCTGTCAACACTGCACTGGCTCCCTATTAAACATTGCATACATTTTAAAATCTTGCTAATTACTTACAAATCACTAAATGGTTTAGCTCCCCAGTACTTAAGCGAGCTCTTAACGCATTATACTCCATCACGTCTATTGCGGTCTCAAAACTCTGGCCAGTTGATAATACCTAGAATATCAAAATCAACTGCAGGCGGTCGATCCTTTTCCTATTTAGCACCCAAACTCTGGAACAGCCTTCCTAGCATTGTTCGGGAAGCAGACACACTCTGTCAGTTTAAATCTAGACTAAAAACGCATCTCTTTACTATGGCATACACATAAAACATTTTAATTTATATTTTATTCAAATTGTTAGGCTGCATTAACTAGGTCAGCTGGAACCGGGAACACTTCCCATAACACCTGATGTACTCGTTACATCATAAGAGGAATGGCATCTACGCTAATGTTAGTCTCTCTGTTTATCCCGAGGTTTACTGCAGTCAGCCGGATCCGGGCCGTATCCAGATCAGATGGTGGACCAGCGCCCAGACATTACCAACGCATCCCTGAAGTGTCTGCAGAGACCGTGTCAATTAGTCTACCCTCTGAAATTACTCATCGACATGGCATCCTCAATGGATCCATCTCCGGCGTGATGACTCCGATATTTCGAATATTCCTATTTAATAATTGTTTAATTGACACGCCATCCTCAATAAACCCGGTGTGATGCCTCCGATCTTTCGAATAATCCAATCTAATATTACTTCTGACCTATAAGGCTGCCAAAATAATAAACATACACTGTTTGTTAATTGGCCAGAGGAGAACTGGCACCCCGACTGAGCCTGGTTTCTCCCAAGGTTTATTTTTCTCCATTAGGACACCTGATGGAGTTTTGGTTCCTTGCCACTGTCGCCTCTGGCTTGCTCAGTTGGGGACACAAAATTTTCAAATAAATATCCAAATAAATTTAATTACTAAACTAAATTATATCAACTACATTACTTGAATATATATGATAATTGAAATGAGCTGATGACATCACCGTTTTCTCCAGAGCGGCTGTACAGCCGAATCAAATTCTGTTCATTATTTTCCTGTTTAACACTGTGAAGCTGCTTTGAAACAATCTGCATTGTAAAAAGTGCTATATAAATAAAGTTGACTTGACTTGACTTGATAAATAAAAATCACTTCCATGGCCACAGGTGTATAAAATCAAGCACCTGGGCATGCTGACTGCTTCTACAAACATTTGTGAAAGAACGGGTCACTCTCAGGAGCTCAGTGAATTCAAGTGTGGTACCGTGATAGATTGCCATTTGTGCAATAAGTCCATTCGTGAAATTTCCTCACTACTAAATACGGTCAACTGTTAGTGGTATTATAACAAAGTGGAAGCAATTGGGAACAACAGCAACTCAGCTATGGGTTTCCACGGTCGAGCAGCTGCATCCAAGCCTTACATCACCAAGTGCAATGCAAAGCGTTAAATGCAGTGTAAAGCACACCGCCACTGGACTCTAGAGAAGTGGACACTTGTTCTCTGGAGTGACGAATCACGCTTCTTTGTCTATCAATCTGATGGACGAGTCTGGGTTTGGCGGTTGCCAGGAGAATGATACTTGCCTGACTGCATTGTGCCAAGTGTAAAGTTTGGTGGAGGGGGGATTGGTGTGGGGTTGTTTTTCAGGGGTTGGGCTTGGTCCCTTAGTTCCAGGAACTCTTAATGTTTCAGCATACCAAGACATTTTGGACAATTTCATGCCCCCAACTTTGTAGGAACAGTTTGGGGATGGCCCCTTCTGTTCCAACATGATTGCGCACCAGTGCACAAAGCAAAGTCCATAAAGACATGGATGAGCGAGTTTGGTGTGGAGGAACTTGACTGGCCTGCACAGAGTCCTGACCTCACCCCAATAGAACACCTTTGGGATGAATTAGAGCAGAGACTGCGAGCCGATCAGCCGAAACTTTACTTTATAAAGTTTTAAATATGGATATTTTTCATACACAAACGCATCGATTCGCTTCAGAAAACCTTTATTAATCCCCCAGAGCCGTGTGGATCACGTTATTTGACGGACAGATGCATTTTTATGGACTTCAAAAACAGAACAAAAATCGCTGCCATTATAAAGCTTGGATTATCCAGGACTTTTTTAATATAACTCTGATTGTATTCGTCTGAAAGAAGAATGTCATATACACCTAGGATGACTTGAGGGTGAGTAAATCATGGGCTAATTTTAATTTTTGGGTGAACTAACTCTTGAAGTCTTCCATCAGTCAACAACAGCGGAGTGACACGTTAAGCATATAAGTAGTACCGGTCAAGATAACTCGTATTACCCGGATGAGCGGTGTGTTATTCACATTGGCGGTTGTTATCTGGGAATAACATACCGCTGGAATGCGCAATTGACCAATCAGAATGAAGTATTCCACAGAGCCGTGTAATATATATATATATATATATACATAACATTATGACCAACTGACAGGTGAAGTGAATAACACTGATTATCTCTTCATCACGGCACCTGTTAGTGGGTGGGATATATTAGGCAGCAAGTGAACATTTTGTCCTCAAAGTTGATGTGTTAGAAGCAGGAAAAATGAGCAAGCGTAAGAATTTGAGCGAGTTTGACATGGGCCAAATTGTGATGCTAGACGACTGGGTCAGAGCATCTCCAAAACTGCAGCTCTTGTGGGGAGTTCCCAATCTGCAGTGGTCAGTATCTATCAAAAATGGTCCAAGGAAGGAACAGTGGTGAACCGGGGACAGGGTCATGGGCAGCCAAGGCTCGCTGATGCACATGGGGAGCGAAGGCTGGCCCAGCTACTGTAGACGAGCTACTGTAGCTCAAATTGCTCAAGAAGTTAATGCTGGTTCTGATAGAAAGGTGTCAGACTACACAGTCCATCGCAGTTTGTTGTGTATGGGGCTGCATAGGTGCAGACCAGTCAGGGTGCCCATGAACTGTGAGCATCAGAACTGGATCATGGAGCAATGGAAGAAGGTGGCCTGGTCTGATGAATCACGTTTTCTTTTACATCACGTGGATGGCCGGGTGCGTGTGTGTCGCTTACCTGGGGAACACATGGCACCAGGATGCACTATGGGAAGAAGGCAAGCAGGGGAGGCAGTGTGATGCTTTGGGCAATGTTCTGCTGGGAAACCTTGGGTCCTGCCATCCATGTGGATGTTATTTTGACATGTACCACCTACCTAAGCATTGTTGCAGACCATGTACACGGAAACGGTATTCCCTGGTGGCTGTAGCCTCTTTCTGCAGGATAATGCGCCCTGCCACAAAGCAAAAATGGTTAAGGAGTGGTTTGAGGAGCACAACGAGTTTGAGGTGTTGACTTGGCTTCAAAATTCCCCAGATCTCAATCCATTCGAGCATCTGTGGAATGTGCTGAACAAACAAGTCCGATCCATGGAGGCCCCACCTCGCAACTTACATGACTTAAAGGTTCTGCTGCTAATATCTGCTATATCCAGATACCACAGCACCTCTTTAGAGGTCTAGTGGAGTCCATGCCTCAATGGGTCAGGGCTGTTTTTGCAGCAAAAAGGGGACCAACACAATATTGGTCATAATGTCATAATGTTATGCCTGATCGGTGTATATTGTAAAAGAATATAAGCTAATCAGCATAATACATAATTAAAATAAAAGCACTTAAATAAAGAAAGCAAGCAAAGTAAATCATACATTTTTCTATTTCCTCATTAACCACTGGTCTCTAAAATGTAGCAAATGTTCAAGGTTAGCCAAACTTTAAGTCATATCAAAGTGCAGTGTGTTCTGGTTTCTTTGTGCAGTGGAAACATCTTAATGTAAGCTGGGTGATCTAAACAGAGAGGAATTCACAGGGAGCAAAGCAAAACTGATAAAGAACCATCATTTCTGCATCTCCCTTCCTATCAAAAAGCAACCGCTAATGTTCAAAAAAGAGGCCACAATCTATTTCCTTATCAGTGCTTTATTAAAACAGCATGGACAGATAGCAATATATTCCCAGAATAGTAAAACAGCAGGTAAATAAGAGACATATTTCCTCCACATATCTTTCATACTTATTGATTACAAAAGCCTTCTGCTCATATTGGACTTTTAATACTTATGAGCCGACTGCAGGTAATGGATCATTTGTAATTTTTACTCTAAGGCCTGATGGGGCCAAATTCACACTTCACACAAACTCTTCTGAATTAAGTTTTGGCTCAGCACCCTCACAGAGTCTGAGACTCTTAAACAGAATTGCCTGGCTAAATCTGAAGATTTGTCTCTCAGTAAGAGGTACAGACAATAGTACAGGCAATATTCATCTGGATTCTTCAGTGTTTCAGTAAAAGGAAATATAAAATGAATAAAATAATAAAAATAAAAGACATCTCTGGAAGCCGGGCTAAGTGAGTAAGCACTGTCACTGCACTCCTGACATTTTAGGGGTGTGTGATACCTCCAAAATCCAAACACACGACAACATGTTGTTATCAAGTGTTTAGCGACACATCACACATCCCTAGGCCAGACCCTTAGTCACTCCTCAGAGACCAAATACACACTTTAGAAAACATATATGAAGAAACAAACAATCAGTGGTTCTATTGATTAAATAATATCATAACTGGAAGTAATCATTATAATAATATAGGAGGATAAATACTGCTTATAAATTTTATTAGGATATATACAGGGAGTGCAGAATTATTAGGCAAGTTGTATTTTTGAGGATTAATTTTATTATTGAACAACAACCATGTTCTCAATGAACACAAAAAACTCATTAATATCAAAGCTGAATATTTTTGTATCAATATTTTAAGTAGTTTTTAGTTTTAGCTATTTTAGGGGGATATCTGTGTGTGCAGGTGACTATTACTGTGCATAATTATTAGGCAACTTAACAAAAAACAAATTTATACCCATTTCAATTATTTATTTTTACCAGTGAAACCAATATAACGTCTCAACATTCACAAATATACATTTCTGACATTCAAAAACCAAACAACAACAAATCAGTGACCAATATAGCCACCTTTCTTTGCAAGGACACTCAAAAGCCTGCCATCCATGGATTCTGTCAGTGTTTTGATCTGTTCACCATCAACATTGCGTGCAGCAGCAACCACAGCCTCCCAGACACTGTTCAGAGAGGTGTACCGTTTTCCCTCCTTGTAAATCGCACATTTGATGATGGACCACAGGTTCTCAATGGGGTTCAGATCAGGTGAACAAGGAGGCCATATCATTAGATTTTCTTCTTTTATACCCTTTCTTGCCAGCCACGCTGTGGAGTACTTGGACGCGTGTGATGGAGCATTGTCCTGCATGAAAATCATGTTTTTCTTGAAGGATGCAGACTTCTTCCTGTACCACTGCCTGAAGAAGGTGTCTTCCAGAAACTGGCAGTAGGACTGGGAGTTGAGCTTGACTCCATCCTCAACCCGAAAAGGCCCCACAAGCTCATCTTTGATGATACCAGCCCAAACCAGTACTCCACCTCCACCTTGCTGGCGTCTGAGTCGGACTGGAGCTCTCTGCCCTTTACCAATCCAGCCACGGGCCCATCCATCTGGCCCATCAAGACTCACTCTCATTTCATCAGTCCATAAAACCTTAGAAAAATCAGTCTTGAGATATTTCTTGGCCCAGTCTTGACGTTTCAGCTTGTGTGTCTTGTTCAGTGGTGGTCGACTTTCTGCCTTTCTTACCTTGGCCATGTCTCTGAGTATTGCACACCTTGTGCTTTTGGGCACTCCAGTGATGTTGCAGCTCTGAAATATGGCCAAACTGGTGGCAAGTGGCATCTTGGCAGCTGCACGCTGGACTTTTCTCAGTTCACGGGCAGTTATTTTGCGCCTTGGTTTTTCCACACGCTTCTTGCGACCCTGTTGACTATTTTGAATGAAACGCTTGATTGTTCGATGATCACGCTTCAGAAGCTTGGCTATTTTAAGACTGCTGCATCCCTCTGCAATATATCTCACTATTTTTGACTTTTCTGAGCCTGTCAAGTCCTTCTTTTGACCCATTTTGCCAAAGGAAAGGAAGTTGCCTAATAATTATGCACACCTGATATAGGGTGTTGATGTCATTAGACCACACCCCTTCTCATTACAGAGATGCACATCACCTAATATGCTTAATTGGTAGTAGGCTTTCCAGCCTATACAGCTTGGAGTAAGACAACATGCATAACGAGGATGATGTGGTCAAAATACTCATTTGCCTAATAATTCTGCACTCCCTGTAGATATAGGTCTATTGAAGCGGCAGTGGATTTCAGAATCCAACCTTTCACTATATTTAAACGCTAGAGAATAATGGTTAATATTGTCTGTACCACATACTGAGCGAAAGAACATGCTATCAGTATGTTTTGGGGAAAGTTTCTGGTCAGAGCTAGAGCTCGACCAACTTCAACCTTGAAGAAGCTGTGTGTCCTGTATCTGTGTTAGTATTCTTTGTTGCAGATCAGTATTGGTGGGGTGAATAACTGGCACCTTGGGGGAATGGAATGACTTGTTGTTCTGGACAAGCTGGCGCCTAGAAATGCAGTTCTGTAACCTCTGAGGGCCACTACGTGCCTAAACTAGGGTCCTTGGTGTCACCCTATAATCGATTGAGATACTCCTGCATATCAGTCCGTGTGTGGAAATGTTCTGTTTCTATTTTCTATATTTCTTGGCCAACCAGAATCATTCAGCCTGAAGTGATGACGTGATTTAAGGTATAATTGTGTTTTTTTTCTCATTTTATAGGTTTATTTTCTTGCATCAAAAAGTACATCCCAACATTAACTTTATAATGCACTTGAAAGCTTTAACATCTTAACACATAGATAAAATTTCAGTTATTTGAAGTAATGTTGATATGTTTGTGTAAATAAAGTAAGTTAAATACAGTCATAAAAGTGTTGTCAGACCTAATTGAAACTGTAAATCTAATTTAAACAATCTATCATACACTAATTTGTATTTAGCAGTTCAGTTCTGTGCTGGTGGAAATTAGTAAAAATAGCAACCAGAATGTAAATAATTATGTGAAGACAATTTTAAATTGTATATCATTATCTGGGTTTCTGCATGAATGTTACAATCTTTTCAGCTAAAGTCAAAGACTAGTGCAAAGGTTAATTTCTCAAATCTTCAAGCAAGAGGAAATCTATAAGGTGCAAGTAGATACTCGTACAACTGATGAAGTGTTTGTTTACAGTAACAGAAAATGTTTGATTGAGATTGTGGGCAACAAATAAAGTTTCCAGCAGTTATAAAAGATGCCACTGCAAAATCTTTGTTAGGTAAAACCTTTAATTTCACAGCAATGTACAATGCTACCTGATAGGATCCATTAATGCAACAGAAATACACAACAGGGTTCACAAACGTTTCTTACAACTGTGCACTTTAAGCATTTTAATCAAACATAAGTGACATTACTATTTACTGCAGTGAGCTTCAAGCAGCAGCCTAGCCCATGCTGGCCTTAAGATTAGCTAATACACTCTCAGCCTCGTTTAAACTCAGTGGAGTCTCTGGAGCTCTCAGAAGGCAAGGTTGAGATATTTCACATGCATTCACACTTTTTAACAGCTTGTTCCGGTCCACATGCAACACCCACCCCGGCTCCATGTGGAAAGCTACACACACATGATCCCACACATAGTATTCTTCTCTGTGGGGGCTCACATGAACACTACGATTCAACTTGTTCACCTCAAGCTTCAGCTTGTAGGTTTCAGAGGGGGCTTGACAGCACCACCACATGGCCCCATCATAGTATCCACACACACCGTCCTCCTGACCAGGAAGTCGAGGATAATGGTCATAAAGATTTATGTCATGAGGGTGCACTAGGACCTTATATAGAACCTCTCGCCGGTAGAGGACAGTCTCGTAAACACGCAGGACTGGACTTTGGCCACCACAAAATTGCTTGGCATAGTGCCAGAGAATCTCCTTAAATGAAAAAGTGAAGCGAAAGTTTCCATAGGAAGATTCTTTCTGGAAGGCCTTTGAGCTGGTGAAGTGCTTAAGGATGGGCCACTGGTTGCGAATTTGGGCAGCACTTCGATGAGGGAATAAGGACGTGAGGAAACGCTCTTCAGCTGAGGATATGTCATCAGATGTGACTGATAAATCCCACCAGAGGAAATGGTGCTGATCACTAGCCACCAGCTCTGATGGCTGTCTGAAGCCTGAATTGAGAAAAATACCCCTAAGACCTTGTTCTCCAGTGACATGAGACACTTTCTGGACATGGAACTCCACAGATTCAGGATAAGCAGGAATGTTGTTCTTACACAGATACCTGTTCTGTATTTCTTTTTCTTTTAGGTCTGACAAACTCAAATGCTGTCCCTCAAAGTATGTCTCTGTAACATCTCGGTTATTTCTGCGCTTCATTTTCTTTCTGAAACAGAGGGACAGATAGGGTGGGTTAGCATCATGTTTAACATTCACTCAGTATTTTCCTCTTGCTAACTAGTATAGGTTTAGCTTTCCAGCAAAAACAAAAAAATGTTTATTGTCAAAAACTTGGCAGGTTAGGTCTTTTTTTGTTGTTGTTGTTTAACAGTCTCTGGTTTTAAAAGTAATTTTGATGGACAAACGTAGAATACTACATTCAAAATGATGAAATAAGTCATGTATGAAGTGTATAGGGTTGCCAACCGTGCTGTATAATAGCCTACAGAATCGTCCCGTATTTAAAGCATCAATGAAGCCATACAGAACGCAGTTTGTCCCGTATAGGCTACTCATCGCTCTAAAATTGAGAATTAATAATTCCAATCCTGTGAGACAAATCATTTTTCATTTGCAAACATAACTGTTCGCGGAAAGCTTAAAGACCCAGCAGAATCCTCTGCCGGCTGGCCGCTCTCGCTTCACAGCCAGCGGGACTCGCACTAACGGCTTTTTATTCCCCTTTAGCTGTCCACGTTTTGATTTCGGCAAATCAATTTGGGGCGAATGCAAACAACGTGATTATTGCTAATGAGTCCAACATTCAGCCACGCAAGAAAACATGCAATCTCCCTGAGGGAAGTCGTCTTTCATTATTGTAAATTACTGAAACACGAAGTAACCAATAATAATAATTTTAGACCAATCTATTGTGTAAAAAAATAATAATAATGATGCTGTTCTAAAGTCATCCATCCCCCCTGTTCTCTGACTCCAAATACCAGGTGAAAATTAATCTAACCCCTTCTACAAAATATTGAATTACTCAGAAAATGTACATCCATCACATTTAATATTTTTGCTTCTTTATTTTTGTTTGTCTTTCTTCAGAAAAACAAAAAACAAAATCAAAAAAGTTTCTGAAATCTGGTTGATTTTGACATGGATTGACCCAAATGTGTTTACGTCTGAGAACCTTTTATACACAAACTTAACTGCAGATACTAAAATGACATACATTGGTACAGTACACATTTTTGGAGTGTCCATTATTTTCCTATAAGGAAACACGATTGTCCCTTATTCCTTTCCAGAAGTTGGCAACCCTAATGAAGTGTGCAACGGTTTTCTATTTCAAATTTCCCTCGTCTTTATAACCCCAGGATTCATGAAAGTAATTACAAAGAAGGAAACGCAATTATTAACAGTTGCACAACTGCCAGCATATGTCATTTTCAACAATAAGTGAATGATCTTTCCACTGATACCCTAAAATATATTTTTGGGAGATTTTATAGAGAACATTTTAAGTTTCGATTTTACTGAATCTATACGTGAGATAAAAAAATAACGGCCAAATTGTGATAGTAAAAAAAGCGCTCGTTTTCCCGTTTAAACCCGTGCATGAATTTAAAATTACATTAAACATACATTAAATATTTTTGCGCAAAAACAACGGATTTACCTGCGAGGCCGCTGTTTTCAGACTGCACTTCTTCTGCAACGAGAAAGAATGGGGTGTGTTTTTTTCATCGATTGAATCTCCTCCTCCTGTTTCAGAAACACACACACCAGCATTGGCAAACAAAATCTTAACGTGAACAAACCCTTCAAAAGAAAGTCACTGAATAATTCAAATTGGTATAGGCAATTCTTGCATTTAACCTTTTATGGTACGGAGTTGCCATATGGCAATAATTAATTTTTACTCATTTCCTTGTTATTCAGAAAAAAATATACAATATATTGCACTATGGAAATTAAAAGGGCAGGCCTTAGGGTAGCCAATGATGTGCTGTTTTTAAGTCAAATGACATTTGAATGTACCTCCAAAACTCTCTTTCCCCCTGTCACCCTCACTCGGAAGACACCTGTTGAAGTGCTCCAGAAATTGCTCTATTAACCTCATTTCTAAACATCTCTTTTCATGGGGGATTTTTTTTTGCTGCAGAGATATTTGTATTCACAAATCAACTTTGTCTAACATAGTTTTACTGTAAATTGAGAAAATATCAATGTTTCCAATGCTGTACGACTACCTAGAATAGGTATGTTGCCATTCGGCAACGCTGTACCACAGTGGAATTGCAGTGATGTATTTCCTCATTGAGATTTTTTTTATAGAAAGTAGCATCAATAATATGATTGCAGTCATTTATTTATTTGAAGTGTTTATTGTAGTATAGTTGGATTTATGTTTAAATAACAAAATTGTCTTCTTTTCAGAAAATTAATACATTATTACAGAAAGGGCAACAGAGATTTTTTTTTAAAGGTTAAATGATAGGGATCTTCTTATTTTTGGTTTGCATGAGTTCCAAGTATATAAATCTATCAATTTCTAAAATAATTTTGCATTTAAATAGAAGAGAAAATCATAATTTTAAAGAAAAACTATTTTTGTGACCATTTTCCATTGTGGTACAGCCATATAGCAACAAAATAATGTTTTGATTTGTATGATTGAAGCTATTTCATGTAATAAAAACTTATTTTAAAAGAATATTTCATGGTTAGAACATAATGTATACCAGAGGGTTAAAATATGTGGTCAATATGCTCCTGCTCAGGAAAAAAGTGCCTACCAGGTGTTAGGGCCTTGATTATTGTGGACTGTGAATTAACACCTTTGCATGGCCAGAAAGCAACTGCTCTTTCATTACTGATATAAAAAATATGCTGTAATTTGGACAGCGGGCCTATGTTTCTCACAACATATCATCTGTTACAAATGTTTTGCTTACACGTGATGCAAGTATAAGTAGATAAATTGGACAATAAAAGCAGTTGATATGTGAGAAAGTTGAGAAGTGATTAATATAAAAATAATTAAGCCTAAAGTAGCAAAATCATCTCAAGAAGCAGTTCATTTACAAAAATTGCAGGATATCTTGCATCTGCATTTGCCAATACATCATCAGTGATACCAAACAATGGCACAACTCCATGTGCATGAGAGTAACTTGATGTTCAAACAACAATAGCTTATATATTAAGTTGAAAATTAATGTCATTTATGTGTTACAGAATCAGTGCATATATAAGGAAAGGTCATAGCTAATATTAGAGACTCAAACCACAATATCTGGCAAGAAAACAAAGACCTACATATGTTTGCATTACTTTGAATAAAGTGGGGGAAAATACAGATTAAAGTGAGAAAACAAATGAAGGCAACAAAGGCAGCACTCGACTGTGTACTTGTTCTAGCTTTATGTATGTGAGTTGTTAATAATTCTAATGCAATGATACCCAGAGTGTCCACTCATGTCTGCACATCACATGTGGGGAATTCCAACGGTTAACTTTTTTTTTTTCAGCTGTAAAGGGAAATGAAAGTAAAATTATCTGTGGAAAAGAAAGTGAAAAACTAAAACATATTCAGTTAATTTATTTCTGGAGTTAAAAATGAAAGTCCCTGCCCAACAGCCCAATATCATGTCCAAGCTGTGTCCAAAACTAAAAGAGTGAAAGGCATTCACAGAAGAAGTATTTTTAAAAGTACAAAGAACACACACTTATCTTGATAAAAGTCTGAAAATGAACTAATAGTGATATAATGCAGTGTAAAAGAATAGAAGCTATAATCAGCGTAATGTAATTAAAAGAAGGATCAAAGCACTTAACATAAAGAACATAATTAAAGAAAGCATGAGTAAATCATATATTTTTCTATTTCCTCTAAAAATGTAGCAAATGTTCAAGGTTAGCCCAACTTTAAGTCATATAAAAGTGCAGTGTGTTCTGGTTTCTTTGTGCAGTGGAAACATCTTAATGTAAGCTGGGTGATCTAAACAGAGAGGAATTCACAGGGAGCAAAGCAAAACTAATAAAGAACCATCATTTCTGCCTCTCCCTTCCAAAAAGCAACCATTAATGTACAAAAAAAGAGGCCACATCTATTTTCTTATCAGTGCTTTATTAAAACAGCATGGACAGATAGCAACATATTCTCAGAATAGTAAAACAGCAGGTAAAAAAGAGACATTTCCTCCACATACAGTACCTTTCGTACTTATTGGTGATTACAAAAACATTCTGCTCATATTGACTTTTATGAGCCGACTGCAGGTAATGGATCATTTGTCATATGATTTACTCTAAGGCCTGATGGGGCCAAAATCACACTTCACAAACTCTTCTGAGTTAAGTTTTGGCTCAGCACCCTCACAGAGTCTGAGACTCTTAAACAGAATTGCCTGGCTGAATCTGAAGATTTGTCCATGTGGAACATGGAAGGCCACTCCGATGTTATCCCACATGTAATTTTTTCTGGATCTTGTAGGTATCCAAATAGCTTGCATGTTACAAGACAGCCGGAATCTATGCGTTTTACTCATTGCCTGTGGTCGCCATATAATGGTGTCTTCATGGAACTCGCACACTGCATCTTGGCTATTCTGAAGCACAGGATACTTCGAGAACAGGTCTTGTGCATGAGGTGCATGAATCACAATAGAATACATCACTTCCTGCTTATAGACCACAGTCTCAAAAACGCGAATTTGGGGATTCTGGCCTGCACAGAACTGTTGTTTGTAGCTTTTTAACAACTCATGGATTGGCATGCTGAAACGGAAGTTCCCCATGCGAGAGGATGCCAGGAAGGCTGGGGAAGAAGTAAACTTGTGCAGGAATGGTTTCACTTTGTAGTGAAATTCTTCGTTATTCAAGTATTGCTCCTCAGCGATAGTAATATCACCTCTTGAAATGTCTGGGCTCCACCATACCAGATCGCGTGTTGGCGAGTCGCTTCGTGACGGCTTTTTAAACCCTTCAGAATCCCAAATGCCATGGTATCCTTGAAGGTTAGTGTTATGCCGAAGGTATGACACTTTAATTTCCACCTCCTTAGGTTGAGGTGGAATTGAATTATAGAGGTAATCATTCTGAATTTGCTCAAATTTGAGATCTTCAAGCTTCAGGTGATTCCCCTCATAGTATAGTTCAGTACATTTTCTCTCATTGGGGCGAAACATTCTTTCAGGTTGAGAAAAGATGTTTATGAGATGGAAATCACTTGGACTATGGTGGCTTATTGCACTGTATGAATAGAAATGTTACATATTTTATTGAAACAAAGCTATTTACAAATATATTGAAAAAGACAACTCTTTTATATCAACCAAATTAAAAAAAGTTATCAACAATCAGAACAACACTTAGATCAGAAGACACATTCAGTAACATTCAGTGATAATATTTAAATAAATTGACCTCAGACAAAACTTATTAATATTAGCTTTACACTAAAATATAAAGAGTAGCGTTGCTTTCATCAAGAGTAAAACGGTTGGTATCTGGTTTGTGTGGAAATCGAAACTGTGGGCATGCCTAACAGACTAGAAGCATGTCCAAAGCAACAACAAAAAAAGAAGACATCAACATTTTCACTAAAGCATTTTCCAGTCCATTTTCATTACCAAAAAAAGGGTAACACTTTAGTTTAGGGTCTAATTTGCTTAACTAGTTGCTTATTAGCATGCACATTATAGGATATTGGCTGTTTATTAGTACTTACAAAGCACACATTAATGCCTTATTCTGCATGACCATATTCTACAGTCCTTTAATCCTACTTAACAACTACCGTACTAACTATTAATAAGCAATTAGTCGTAGTCGTAGTTAATAGTAAGTTAATAGTGAGAATTGGACCCTAAACTAAAGTGTGACCAAAAAAATCTAATAAACTTTTGCTTTTGCTAAACTTTGAACTTACTTCTAGTAATAATTTAGAAATCCTGTTATATGTCTACATTACATGAAAAAATCAACCGTGCACTATTTTTGTTTTTAATGTTGTGACATATCCCATTGATTTTGAATATTTTATGCCAGCCATTCTTACATTAAGTGAACTTTTAAAATACAGTGTTATAAAAACAACATAGATATAAAAAATAGTAATAGTAATAGTTATTTTTAAAATTACAAATAGCTCTTAACTCACCAACTTGCTGTTATCCTGTCACAGTGTTTGGAACATTCACAGAGTAAGTAAGTAAAGTGCAGGGGGGGGGGGAAGAAAAGAGAGAGAGAGAGAGAGAGAGAGAGAGAGAGAGAGAGAGAGAGAGAGAGAGAGAGAGAGAGAGAACTAAAGAACTAACAGATGTAACTTCAAAATAAAAGTCTTATGTATGAATGATAAATATGAATAAATAATAATTGTTATATTTAGCAAATATTTTATTCAAGGCAAATAATGTTCTGGTACTTGTGTTAACCCATCTTGAGCATTTAAAATGAATGAAGAGTAATTGCCTTATTAAAGGGTTAGTTCACCCAAAAATGAAAATTCTGTCATTAATTACTTACCCTCATGTCGTTCGACACCCGTAAGACCTTTGTTCATCTTCGGAACACAAATTAAGATATTTTTGTTGAAATCCGATGGTTCAGGAAGGCCTCCATTGGCAGCAATGACATTTCCTCTCTCAAGACCCATTAAGACGTAGTTAAAAAGTCCACCTCACTACAGTGGTTCTACAATAATTTTATGAAGCGACGAGAATAGTTTTTGTGTGCAAAAAAAAATCTAAATAACGACTTTATTCAACAAGTTATTGTCTTCCGTCTAGGCCTCTGACGTGAACTCACGAAGCACGCGCATGCGCGAGAATATGACGTAGAGCCGGCGTTCGGGCATCCAGGAAATGCACACTTTAGCACCATTTTGAGCACTACGGCAAGACCTAAAGCACAATCAGTGTAGAATTAAACAGCTTAGATATGGCGCATCTTCCTCTGCTTGTAAACAAAGTTCCTAGCTATTCTCGCGCATGCGTCATGGTGCTTCGTGAGTTCACGTCAGAGGCCTAGACGGAAGACAAGAATAAAGTTGAATAAAGTCTTTATTTCGTTTTTTTTTTGCACACAAAAACTATTCTCGTCGCTTCATAAAATGATTGTAGAACCACTGTAGTGAGATGGCTTTTTTAACAATGTCTTTAGTACGTAGTAGTAGTAGCCTTGAGAGAGGAAATGCCATTTGCTGTCAATGGAGGCCTTTCTGAGCCATCAAATTTCAACAAATTAATATTAATTTGTGTTCCGAAGGTCTTACGGGTGTCAAACAGCATGAGGGTAAGTAATTAATGACAGAATTTTCATTTTTGGGTGAACTAAACTTTTAACTATTTAGTTTCACAATTCACTCTTTTTCTAAATCACCTCCATTCTTATATTAATTTTCAGTGTTTTGTAGGCACTTTTCTAGCTTCTTCTTCTTACTCTACCATCACAACCTATAGTCCTATGCTACATATGACGTTTAGAGGTTGTATAAATCAATTCCAGGGATTTCTTTACACAAATGTTTCCTCTGACATAGCATAATACTCAAGCAGTGGAGTGTTTTTAAAAGTGCCTTTCAAGATATTTTTATATAGCTTAACATATACACTCACCTAAAAGATTATTAGGAACATCATACTAATACTGTGTTTGACCCCTTTCGCCTTCAGAACTGCCTTAATTCTACGTGGCATTGATTCAACAAGGTGCTGAAAGCATTCTTTAGAAATGTTGGCCCATTTTGATAGGATAGCATCTTGCAGTTGATGGAGATTTGTGGGATGCACATCCAGGGCACGAAGCTCCCGTTCCACCACATCCCAAAGATGCTCTATTGGGTTGAGATCTGGTGACTGTGGGGGCCATTTTAGTACAGTGAACTCATTGTCATGTTCAAGAAACCAATTTGAAATGATTCGAGCTTTGTGACATGGTGCATTATCCTGCTGGAAGTAGCCATCAGAGGATGGGTACATGGTGGTCATAAAGGGATGGACATGGTCAGAAACAATGCTCAGGTAGGCCGTGGCATTTAAACGATGCCCAATTGGCACTAAGGGGCCTAAAGTGTGCCAAGAAAACATCCCCCACACCATTACACCACCACCACCAGCCTGCACAGTGGTAACAAGGCATGATGGATCCATGTTCTCATTCTGTTTACGCCAAATTCTGACTCTACCATCTGAATGTCTCAACAGAAATCGAGACTCATCAGACCAGGCAACATTTTCCAGTCTTTAACTGTCCAATTTTGGTGAGCTCGTGCAAATTGTAGCCTCTTTTTCCTATTTGTAGTGGAGATGAGTGGTACCCGGTGGGGTCTTCTGCTGTTGTAGCCCATCCGCCTCAAGGTTGTGCATGTTGTGGCTTCACAAATGCTTTGCTGCATACCTCGGTTGTAACGAGTGGTTATTTCAGTCAAAGTTGCTCTTCTATCAGCTTGAATCAGTCGGCCCATTCTCCTCTGACCTCTAGCATCAACAAGGCATTTTCGCCCACAGGACTGCCGCATACTGGATGTTTTTCCCTTTTCACACCATTCTTTGTAAACTCTAGAAAAGGTTGTGCGTGAAAATCCCAGTAACTGAGCAGATTGTGAAATACTCAGACCGGCCCGTCTGGCACCAACAACCATGCCATGCTCAAAATTGCTTAAATCACCTTTCTTTCCCATTCTGACATTCAGTTTGGAGTTCAGGAGATTGTCTTGGCCAGGACCACACCCCTAAATGCATTGAAGCAACTGCCATGTGATTGGTTGATTAGATAATTGCATTAATGAGAAATTGAACAGGTGTTCCTAATAATCCTTTAGGTGAGTGTACTTTAATAGTGGAAGATACAGCCTTTGTTGTTGAAAGTTTTAAGTTGGTGTTGCCAAATAGGGAATGTGTGAAGGACATATTAATTTAATTGATTACAGATTAATATTAATAGGCTATGTGCTTTGATTTGAGTTCAAATGGGCCCAAGCTTCACCCCTCATCATTGAATGTAGAAAATGTTAAAACTAACATTTTGGCTCACTGTAGGCTTACCATGCACTATTCGGTTTATAGTCATATGCAGTCATATCATAATTTTTTAAACAACAACAATGTAAGAATGTAAAGTTACATGTCATTCTGAGCAATCTATTCACTGTTTGCTGGAGAATAATTATACAATGCTAATAGACACACCTCTTACAGACACAGAAAATGTCAGTACCTTTCATATGGTAATGAGTACAGTACTGAAACAGGTCTGGCTCCATAGCTCAGTGGTTAGAGCACTGGTCTTGTAAACCAGGGGTCGCGAGTTCGATCCTCGCTGGGGCCTGTAAGACACCTAAATGACACTTTTGAGTAGTTATCAATGTATGAATATGAATATCGAAACAATAGAAAAGAACCGAGCAGGGGGCCGTTCTTCGTACGTGGATTACTCAGTTGTCTGTTAGGTTCTTCAAAGCTCATCCTAGAGTTGCTGTAAGTCTGTATGCTCAAACTTTCTCAGGAGCAGGTTTATATCAGATTAGACTACATTTTTTTAAAGGTGAAAGTCTGTCCCTTTCTTACACGAGCACCCTACTGAACCAGGGAAATTCATAATTAAAATGAATAAAAATTGGTGTATTAAAAAAATAATACTTATGGTTATTTCTAAGATTATCCTTTCAAACATATTCTTCTTGTATGAATATTATCCACTTATGAATGTTCCTTTTATTCATTATATTTTGAATTCATACCCATAATTCATATATCCTGTTCAGATATAGTTAATCTTTGTTCTGAAGATGCACTCAATATTTTCAAGAATTCTAGGAATAAGTTGTCTGTTACATATGTTTTTACATGATTTATCTTAGTACCACATCTACAAACCCAGATGTGTCAGGGTTCTGTCACTTCGGTCTGTTTATTCTTGGTTTGCTGACAGAGCTCTGACACTGCTTGTGTCTTGTCTTGTTGTGAGCGTGCAGCTTCGAGCATTCTCGAGCCGTGCCCTCTCCTGTTTAGGTGTGTTGTTTTGTCTGTTTGGTGCAAGCACATGATATCCTGCATGTTTCCCTGTGACAAGTGTTTGGCTGTCTATTGTGTAGCCTCGCCCATCTGTTTATTACTTAATTTGTCCCATCTGCTCGCTTCCCTATTTATTCTCGCTGTGTTTTCAGTCCTGGGCTGGATTGTCATTGTTGGTCATGGTATGTTGTTGTACACTGATCAGGCATAACATTATGACCCTAATATTGTGTTTGTCCCCCTTTTGCGGCATAAACAGCCCTGACCCGTCGAGGCACGGACTCCACTAGACCCCTGAAGATGTGCTGTGGTATCTGGCACCAAGATGTTAGCAGAAGATCCTTTAAGTCCTGTAAGTTGCGAGGTGGGGCCTCCATGGATCGGACTTGTTTATTCAGCACATCCCACAGATTCTCGATTGGATTGAGATGTTCAATTGCTCCGTGGTCCACTTCTGATGCTCACATGCCCACTGTTGATGCTTTCGGCAGTGGATAGGGGTCAGCATGGGCACCCTGACTGGTCTGCACCATACACAACAAACTGTGATGCACTGTGTATTCTAACACCTTTCTATCAGAACCAGCATTAACTTCTTGAGCAATTTGAGCTACAGTAGCTCGTCTGTTTGATCGGACCACACAGGCCAGCCTTTGCTCCCCACGTGCATCAATGAGCCTTGGCCGCCCAAGACCTTGTCGCCAGTTCACCACTGTTCCTTCCTTGGACCACTTTTGATAGATACTGACCACTGCAGACCGGGAACACCCCACAAGAGCTGCAGTTTTGGAGATGCTCTGACCCAGTCGTCTAGCCATCACAATTTGGCCCTTGTCAAACTCGCTCAAATCCTTACGCTTGCCCATTTTTCCTGCTTCTAACACATCAACTTTGAGGACAAAATGTTCACTTGCTGCCTAATATATCTCACCCACTAACAGGTGCCATGATGAAGAGATAATCAGTGTTATTCACTTCACCTGTCAGTGGTCATAATGTTATGCCTGATCGGTGTATATTACCAGTTTTATGTTCCTGTTGTATGTTTCTTCTAAGTCGAGTCAGTCATATTTTAACTCTTAGGGGAGTTTTGTTTGTTGTGTTTATTTTATTACCAATGAAAGGTCCTTATCTGCACCTTTCCTCGCTCCTTCCATCCAACCACCGGACCTTGACAAGATGTTGATTTTATCAACTGATTTTAGTGCTACATCTACAATGTTAGATATCACATATCAGATGTGTTTGCATGATTTGTTGTCTTTCTTAGAATCAAGGTTAAAAAATGAGACATGATGAAATGTTTTGCTTGTTTTGCCATTTCCTGTTCTAAAGGTGTCAAAACTATAAACGGCTGTTGTGTTGATGTATGATATAATCAATAGAAGTAGGGACTTACCCTTTGCTTATCTGACCCAGACAAGAGTTTGCAAAGTTCCTGCATTGTGGCACTTACACTCTCTCTCTCTCTCTTGATCTTGCATCCTTGCTCGCTGCAAGAGGGCCCTTTTGTTCACTTTGTTTCTCATGGCAAGATTATTGTTTTAGATGATTCATTGTTATAATTAAAAGTTGATTCTTACTTACAAATTCTTTTACTTTTTTTTGTTCATTTATTCTTTATCAAGAAATAAAATTATTTTTCATCCTCACTACTTCGTCTGACTGGATCTCACTGCATCAAAAATGTAAATGTAAATATGTTATTATATATACACTCACCTAAAGGATTATTAGGAACACCTGTTCAATTTCTCATTAATGCAATTATCTAATCAACCAATCACATGGCAGTTGCTTCAATGCATTTAGGGGTGTGGTCCTGGTCAAGACAATCTCCTGAACTCCAAACTGAATGTCAGAATGGGAAAGAAAGGTGATTTAAGCAATTTTGAGCGTGGCATGGTTGTTGGTGCCAGACGGGCCGGTCTGAGTATTTCACAATCTGCTCAGTTACTGGGATTTTCACGCACAACCATTTCTAGAGTTTACAAAGAATGGTGTGAAAAGGGAAAAACATCCAGTATGCGGCAGTCCTGTGGGCGAAAATGCCTTGTTGATGCTAGAGGTCAGAGGAGAATGGGCCGACTGATTCAAGCTGATAGAAGAGCAACTTTGACTGAAATAACCACTCGTTACAACCGAGGTATGCAGCAAAGCATGCCAATTGGGCATCGTTTAAATGCCACGGCCTACCTGAGCATTGTTTCTGACCATGTCCATCCCTTTATGACCACCATGTACCCATCCTCTGATGGCTACTTCCAGCAGGATAATGCACCATGTCACAAAGCTCGAATCATTTCAAATTGGTTTCTTGAACATGACAATGAGTTCACTGTACTAAAATGGCCCCCACAGTCACCAGATCTCAACCCAATAGAGCATCTTTGGGATGTGGTGGAACTGGAGCTTCGTGCCCTAGATGTGCATCCCACAAATCTCCATCAACTGCAAGATGCTATCCTATCAATATGGGCCAACATTTCTAAAGAATGCTTTCAGCACCTTGTTGAATCAATGCCACGTAGAATTAAGGCAGTTCTGAAGGCGAAAGGGGGTCAAACACAGTATTAGTATGGTGTTCCTAATAATCCTTTAGGTGAGTGTACATAATCATTTTAAATTTATTTTGAAAATAATTATGTTTAGTCTATAATAATAAACAAAGCCCATTTTACTCAATGAGATTTATTTGTGAGGGAATAATTATCTCATAATATTATTGGAGCATTACAAACAGTTCACATCAGCATTGAAATATGTAGACAGTAAGAAAGTAAATGTCTAGAAAGGTAGAAAACTGATAAAATATACAATAAAAAATGTGTGTATTGCTAAAGCCATTGACGCAAATAGAAAAAGTATTGATGCAGGTAAACAAAGCAATTGACAAAAGTAATGTAACAATTAACGCACGCAGGAATATGCTTACGCAAGTAGAAACCACATTGTGTAAATGTAGAGATATTGTGTGTCATTAGGGATAAAAAAATGGGGCCTTTAGAGCTCTCGTGTGGAAGAACTTTAGGAGAGAGAGGGCATACAAGCAAGCAGTAAGCAGAAGCCAGCTATGAAACCACAACATCAGAAGATCAAAGAAGACACCTGACATTCTTAGAGAAGAACACATATACTGAACAGAGACTGGGTAAGCTTTAGCATGTAATTGTGTATCTGGTCCATGGAACTTCCAGCTTAGCTGGCATAGTTGTATAGAGATCTCCCGACAGATTTACAAAGTCGGTCAATGTTGCCAAACCAGTTGCAAAAGTGTGGGCCATGGGAGTGAATTAGCAGGCATAGTTGTCTTCTCCCGGGGGGGCGAAGAGCCAGCTGTGGTGCACTGAACGGAAGGCAAACCCACCCCACCCGGGTAGGTGGGGTGGTAGTTGTTATCTGAACTGTAGGAGATAATATAATCGAGAAAAGAGAATATTAAACGCCTACCTGACTCCTCCTGAATCTCTTACAGGAGTTGAGTAATATAAAGAGAGGAAGTGGCTCGTGACCAAGAAGAGTAACGTGGTCGCAGTAGAAACTACACCGAAGGTGACGCGGCACACTGTTATACTGGTGACTTGATGCAGTGCAGGAGATGCAGATAAAAAAATGCAGTCTGCTGTGCCAAATATGTTATTGACCCTTGAGAAGCTTTATAATCTGTTTCACGTGTAAAATTGAATGAATTGCTAATTACAATAAGCTACTGAAAAAAGTTTAAAGCCTGTACAAATTGTAAAAAAATGTAATTGTGTTACAAATATTTACATGTTTTATTTATTTATTAGAACTTTTATGTAATTTTGTCTGCTTTTTTATTATTATTATTTGCATGCTTTGGCTGTTTCATTTTTTAATTATATGATTGTAGGATCATTATGTTATCATGATTAGAAGATCTGTGAAGATGTATTAGCCTACGGGAGGAAGAACAGGCGAAGAACGCACCCCAGGTCTAATATGAAGCATTCAGCTGTGAGTAGACAAAGAAAAAAAATAAAGATTGAGGAGCAT
The DNA here is from genome assembly GCA_039654625.1 of Rhinogobio ventralis. NCBI lineage: Eukaryota > Metazoa > Chordata > Actinopteri > Cypriniformes > Gobionidae > Rhinogobio > Rhinogobio ventralis. Next base: position 18,512,533 of record CM077201.1, read on the forward strand.
CACTGAAAATAATCTGTTCATCATCCATCCTGAAAGAGGTCAAATGTAGCCATTTCCTAAAGCTGAAGGGAAATTGCCTCATTAAACAAAACTGACACATGATTGGTTGCAACCAGTAAAAGAAATGACTTGTGAGTGTAGTGGCAATATCCTAGAAAATCTGATTTATGATATTTAATCAGATGTCCATGTATTTTAGATTGACCGTATCTCAATCTACTTTACTAATGTGGCCCTTTCCCAATCTGGGGAAGGAGCTTTGCCATTACAGGAAGAAATTAAATTTTAAAATAGGCCCTGTATTTAAATAGAAAAGAGTTATTTTAAATTGTTATAATATTTCACTACCCTATATTTTTGTGCAATATTAATGTTTTTACTTTATTTGTATAAATTCAGCCTTGGTGAGCTTAATAGACTTTTAAACATTCAATTGTAGTCAATAATTTTATCCCTTAAAACTAATCTTTTATCACTAAAATGACATATTAAAACGTTTTTGTTTTTTTCTGTGAAAAAAATTCTTCATCATCAAACAAAACTGACACATGATTGGTTGCAATCTCAATCTACTTTACTTATGTGGCCGTTCCCCAATCGATTTTCTGTTAATGTTACTGGTAAACATTTTTTGGACTGTGTAATCTTTAATCTATGATTGTGAGTGGCCTAAATGATACATGAAAGTTACTTTTAAGCAATAATTAAAAAAAGAAAAGAATTTGCAAACAATACGACTATCAACAGTAGACAAGAAGCAAAATGGCTGGAAAGATGCAAAAGATACAATCATACTGGAGAAAAGCACTCACAAGTGTAAACCCATATTTTAAGGATTATGTGTATTTTCAGTTGTCTTTAATAAGATTATTGTGACTGCCTCAGATGCAATCAACTCTATCTGTGTCTGTAAAGGTGTGAACCAAATGGTCCATTCAATTAGAATAACAAAGTGACTGTGTTCCACGGGAATTTTGAAAGTCTTGTTTCCCCTATTGTGATGTATATCCAAGTGAAACGGCTTCACAAACAAGAAAAAAATTCAGGGCGGTACTTTTTGTCCATCGGGAATTGATTAAATTGTTGTCGTTGCTATTGCTGTGATCTCATGTGAGTAACATATACCGCCCTCCTGCCAGTAAACACATTATCAGTAAAGAGAAAAGATGGTCCTTCAAGTGGGAGGGGAAGTTATTTTGATTAAAGATTATGAGGGCACATCTTTTTTTAAATGGTGTTGTATCAGATGATCCAAAAAATGAGATGCACTCTCCTGATAAATCCCTGGGACAAATTTGAAATGTACCAAGTGAAATCCTAAATGTACTAGGTGAACTCGAACTTGACATGAGTGATCTGATTGTGCAAGGTCTACAAAAGGAACAGGAGAAATCATCAAAGAAGGAAGCCAAGAAGAAGAGAAGGAGGAAGAACAAACCCCAACCATCAGAGACTCATCTTGAAGGGAAGGGAGATGATTCGATTAATTAGGCAGCAAGAAAGATTAAACAAAAGATTAATGCAAATTGTAAAATAATTGTTCAAGAAGGGTTTGAATGTCAATTGGAAATACTGAAAAGCAAGTTTGATGGCACACCTTAGCACAGAAGAGCATCCGCGCTGCTTGTCAACATGAAAATATTGTGCAACAGAAAAAGGGGAGAGCAGGACACAACCGAACGCTTTTTGACTTTCTCCGTTTGTGGAAATTCACTGGGGTTCAGTATTTATCTTTCCCCCCACATTCATTTCACACATGTGAAGTACAATTATGTGGTTTTGTTTCATTAATATAGTGTATACTTTTTTTCTTGATTTACCCCGAAAAAACGGAAGTGAAATGTGACAACATGCCCCATATGTGGGGTTCATTGTAACATGTGAGGGCCGCATTGTAACATGACCATATGACAGCTTAAACTGTTATCTGATCTAATCAAAAAAATATGCAAGACAAACTAAAATTTTTTGTATAAAATACAATTAACTTTTTCATATAAAATAATGACATTTTTTAATAATTAAAAATAAACAATTTTTTTAGTTTGACAACAAACACACCACAAAATACATGCTATACAGCATAGTTCAGAACATAATAATAATTTCTGAACATTGACTCTTGGTCTTTATTCACCTTTTTCTCGTGGTTTCTCAATAGAATTCATAAAAGTAAAGAATATAATAGCTTAGTTCTAATGGGGGCACATTGTAACGCAGTGTTACAACATGCCCCACCTGCGCAACTGGAATTTAAACCCGGCTCGTGTCTTCTGCTGGTTAGATCAGAATTAAAGAACTATCTCAACTGTTAAAAAAAACAGATATAATATTAAAATAATATCTAAAATAATATTTGTCTTATTTTAAATAAACACGTACAAGCAACAGAAACATACATCAACATACATACAACTCTTGTAAAATGCATGAAGAAAAAACTACAAGTTACATTTATTCATTTAGCAAATGCTTTTATCCAAAGCAACTTACAAATGAGGAGAACAATAGAACAAATCAAACCAATAATAAGGCAACAATATGCAAGTGCTGTGACTACTCCCAGTTAGTCTAGAACAGTAGGAAGTTTCTTTTTTTTAATAGATACATAGAATAGTAAGTGTTAGTATTAATAGGTCAAGTGTTGGTGAAAAAGGTGCGTCTTTAGTCGTTTCTTGAAAATGGCTAACTACTCCGCAGCTCAGGTTGAGTTAGGCAGGTCATTCTACCAGCAGGGAACAGTCAAGGTAAAGTTCCGTGAAAGTGATTTTGTGCCTCTTTGGGATGGCACCACAAGGCACCGTTCACTTGCAGAATGCAAGCTTCTGGAGGGCACATAAGTCTGAAGTAATGAGTTTAGATACGGGTGCAGAGCCAGTGGTCGTTCTGTAGGCAAACACCAGTGCCTTCATTTTGATGGCAATTGGCAACCAGTGCAAGTTTATGAGGAGAGGTGTGACATGCGCTTTTCGGCTTGGTAAAGACCACTCTTGCTGCAGCATTCTGGATCAGTTGCAGAGATTTGACAGTACATGCTGGAAAGGCTGCCAAGAGAGCATTACAATAGTCCAGTCTGGATAGAACAAGTTAATTACTATTGACCTTTTGGCACACTAGACCTACCATGTAGTACTGGGTTGATAGTCATATGCAAATAATACAAAAGATAGACAAACCCCTTACAGATACAAAGTGTACATTTTAGATGGTAATAAGGACAGGGGGAAAAAGTAAGGCTCAGTGGTTACAGCACTGGTCTTGTAAACCAGGGGTCGCAAATTCGATCCTCGCTGGGGCCTGAGCAATCAAGGACACTTTTGAGCCAGTATCAAAACAACTTTGCAAACATAAAATGGCTGTCAATCCAATATATCAATACAAATACAAAATCAATCAAACAGATCTGATAAAGTTCAACACTGTGGAAGGCATCACGGTAAAAAAAACTTTAGACTATATGTGAGTGCAAACAAACTGGGAAACATCTTAATTACTGCAAGCTGCAGCCAAACAATGATATGACCAACTTTCTTATTTGAAATTTCAATAACTTTATACAACTAAGGGAAACGGGTAACTTTAGTTCAAAGCGGACTGATAGTTGTGTTTATATCATTGTTTGGTATTGATCTGATGCGTCTTGATATGTTAAGTCAGTCTCTTTGCCATTCAGTGTGGTTTCTGTCCTGTGTTCCTGCATAAGTTTAAAAAAAGGTCTCAAAAGGGAGTCTGTTTAAACTCTCTGTCTTGGTAAGGAATCCCCCTCCTTTTTCTTAACTCATGATTTATCCTTGTGATAGTCGAGATGTGCCGACTTCTGACCCATTTGTCTTGGGTCACATAAAGGTGACCTAAACCTTTCCCAGTTGATGCAAGCATCCTTGGAGGAATAACCAGTCATAGGTCAGACTTGCTGGTGCCACAATGGCAGATCTCTTATTTCATGGTACCGGGGTCTTAAATGTGGGCCTCTTGTGGAATTCGGGTCTTTGCTCTGTTTCGGCACAGTTCTGATCACTGCCTGACAAATAAATGTCATTGTAAATATATGTGCTAGGATTGAACAAATAAAGCTATGCAGATATTTTTGTGACAAATGAGTCATCTGTTTGTCATTCCTCCTAAACTTTGAACAATCAAAGCTACAATGTTAGACACGCCCTTTGAAGTGCTACGCAAGGTTTCTTTTGTATTTTTTAAATGGTAATGAGGACAAAACTAGAACAGGTCTGGCTCCATAGCTCAGTGGTTAGAGCACTGGTCTTGTAAACCAGGGGTCGCGAGTTCGATCCTCGCTGGGGCCTGAAAATCAATTTTACACAAGTATCAAAAACAATTTGCAGACATACATAACTTCCAAGAGAACCATGTATTCAGAACTAACAAGAGGGACACTTACTCACATATGTGTCTGACTTGTGTGCTCTGAAGAACTTCAGACAATGTGCTGAGCTCCTTCCAAAACTTAATGCAATCTATTATGTCTAAGGCACTGTTTGTACTTGGTATCAAGATGTTTTGGTCAGTCGGATCACAAGTAGACATGGGAGACACATACCCATTTACACCTGTTTTTTTTAATCCTGTCCACTTTCAACCACTTCTGTCCTGATTTCTTCAAGGAGAGGGTCTATGGGCAGGTAAATGTATAGTTTTTTTCAGATCTTTCAATCATTGAACGCACATGGAGACTGAGTCGACGGAAAAAACAGAGAGCATCAGCTTTTGTTTCTGCTCTGATAGCCACAAGACCACGCCGAATGCTGTGAGTGTGTGATAGAATCATGAATGGTGGGAGAACATTGTGCTTGGTACGTTTTCTGTCTTCAAACCAAACTTGGGTCTTCATCCGACAAAGTTTAAATCCCTTATGGCCAGCACACTTCCCATAATGTGTATGCGTTAGGTTAGTAGGCGAAGAGTAGGCTGTCTTTTTGTGGCTGTTCGAACACATTCAACCACATGAAAACAATCTGGTTTAATCCGTTTTCGACTACATCTGGAAGTGGTTGAAAGTGGACAAGCTCGAAATGTTTTAGACCCTGTTTACACCTGTATTTTGCGTCGTCTACTTGTGATCTGATCAAGCAAAATGCTTAATACCAGGTGTAAACAGGACCTATGCTGTATGTAGTATCAGATTTACTCAGGAAGACCACCATATGTAAAACCAAGTAATGATTTAATTGATCAAAAATATTTAAATATAAAAACATTTATGCATCAAACTCCAAAATGCCTTGGCTTAGAAAGTACAAAAAAAATCTTGCACAAATAATACTTTTATGCAAAAAAATACAAAAGTCCGTAGACGAAATCTGAAGGCTGCCATGGCATAAAACACAAACACCATTACAACAACAGAAACAGAAAGCAGGTAGAAAAAGCAGAGGAACTAGATGAGAAATCTTTTGTCAATCAGAGTTTTGCTGGCTAGGTTCCTGCGGCCCATTCCATTTCGGATTAATCTGAAGACCTAAAGGAGAGCATATTAAATCTTCAGTTTAATCATCACCTCAAGCCAATCAAACAAAACCAGCCCGTTAACATATCCACATATACTAACCAGTTGCTGGATGTATGTTAACACAGCTGCGAGAATGAAGTTCTGACTGCCCAGATCCACCACACAAAAAAAGAGCGTGTCAAAGATCAACAGCACAGCCTCATTACCATAAAAGAGGACATCAGCGAATGAGTGAGAATCATCTGAAGGAAGATAAACACAAAGATATTGACTCAGAACACTAATGACTGGGATTTATTATGTGTGCATATGATTATTAGTGTTTTTACCATTATAAAAGATGCTTTTATCCAGTGGCTCTATAAACTCCATACCGATGATTCTCTCAAATAGGAGCTTATCTTTCACAATGTAATCCATCTCACGATGTGCCTGAGAATACGAAGCATTCAGAAGAAGCAAATCAAAACCACAATATACTACAGGGAAATCACAAGCATCAATGAAATGCAATCCTCACATGATCAATGACAGAGCCCAGGAATCGGTTCATTGTATGGTATGCTTTTGTGCTCTGCTCACATGGATTGGCTGAAGCATCCACCAACCTTGAAGGACCATTTCTCTGTAGGGGTAGAGACACTGTTAGCCACCCTTACTGAGAAAGATTTGTGTGTGAGTGTGCTTAGTATACTTCAGGGACAAAGTTGTCTTCAGAAGGGAGTTAAATCTGACAAAAATCTCATGTTTATTCCTGTAGCTCAAACTGAATGCATGAACTGATATACTTTCAATGCAATATAAGTCACTTTAGATAAAAGCATCTGCCAAATGCATACATGTAAATGTAATGTCTTCAAAAGTAAAGTTAATCATAAATAGTATATTATGTTTTTTTCTAAAAATGTAAAAAGCTATCTTGTATTTTATAATAACATTTCTTATTATAGAATAATAATCATTATTGGCTTTATGAAAAAACAAGTCCTCTTTTAGATAAGTAAATATAAGTGTGTGCAGTTGTGTTTATACCCTGTTGATCGGCTCAATAATCCGGTCATATTGTACTCGCAGACGGTTGGTTATTGAAATCTGAAATGTCTGAGTGTCTGAGTTTGGCAAAAGTCCCCTTTGGCCACACAGATTCTCCTAAAACACATACAAATAAAATAAGTCTCCCATTCATACTTCTATTAAAAATGTAAGACTCAAAATCCATCTTACCGCCTCCCTCTTCAGGTTTGTATTCATTTCATCCATGTTAGTGTCAGCATGACCATGAACAGAACGTCCATGGATGTAGTAGCCAAAACATCGATGAGACAGCAGCAGCACTGAGACCTAACAGACACAAATATATACATTCAAAGGAAAAAAAGCTACATTAAACCATTACATAGATATGGTCTAAAATTGTACATTTATTGGCTATGAATTATAGTCTTATCTGTTCAACTGCAAAGAATATTTTTATTTAGCCTAATACTTACATTGCTGATTGAGCACAGATCTACAAACTGGCGAATCTTGTCTTCAATAAAGCGCTCGTGGAATACTGTGAAGAATATCAGCTAAAGTAATATGACACAGAAAGGAATGTGTGAAATAGCACAGGTGACACACACAAAGAGACAGACTGCTTGTCTTTGAGTTTATATGTTTTTTACCTGTATTAAGCCAATGCAGAGCCACATAGCAGAAGCCACACCGTAGCGGAGTACGAGGCTGTATGGAGGTGTGTATGCCTCAGGAGACCGACGCAGGTTGGACAAGGGGTCTCTTAGAGCTAAATTTGAGAAGCCCACCACCTGCAAGAACAATATTCATTATTTGTTAACACAACCCTTAACAAAGTGGCATTATCTGAGTGGCCAGTTTGAGAATAAGATCTTTAGGCAAACTGTAGATTAGAGATGTTGCGTGCTGTTGGTCTCACCTCCAGAAAAAAGAGCACAGCAATGACTTGAAACGTGGGGTTGATCTTGCGAATGGTCTGAATCTCATTCCACTCATTGGCCACAAAATATGTTCTCCAGATACTGACAGGAGATGCTTGACTTTTTGCTTCGCCAGACCCTGAGCACATTACAACACATTAATATAGAATATTCGTTAAAAAATGTTTAACAATTGGGTTAAAACTGTATAGGTATAGTTTGTATAGGTATAATGGAACGTGTATTTGAAAAACACAATAGAGGAACAATGTAATTACCCTCCACATGCTTACTGGATTTACCACGAGGTCTTTCCCAGTCTATGAAGAAAATATCCACAGATAGCTGAACAAAGAGCTTATGAAGAAATTGTACAGTCTGTAACAAAAACAAGAGTTGGGTTAAACTGGGAAGAAAGGGAACGGAGAGAAGAGACAAAGTATTACTTAAATGATGCAAACTGTAGTGTATAAGCTGATATACATATTTGTACTCACCTTCAATGCAAAGGCACAACCAACATAAACAACAAAACGCTCCTCCTGAGCTGGTAATGGGAGCAACACGGACACAAATAGCTGAGCCTGGAGATATACAAAAAAAGCTTTGTTTTTATATGTCTTGATTCTATCTTAAGGCCCGTTTACACCAAGACAAAGTTTGGTGCGATAAACATTTTAATTAGAATGTATGGCTGTTAATGCATCTGTTTAGACCAAAGGGATAGTTCACTCAAAAATGAAATTTATCCCATGATTTACTCACCCTCAAGCCATCCTAGGTGTATATGACTTTCATCTTTCAGATGAACACAATCGGAGTTATATTAAAAAATATAATGACAGTGAATGGTAAATGAAGGTCAAGATTTTGAAGGTCAAAAAAGCGCAACCATCCATTCTAAAAGTACTCCACATGGCTCCGGGGGGTTAATAAAGGTCTTCTGAAGCTAATTGATGCATTTTTGTAAAAAAAATATCCATATTTAAATGCATTTTATAGCCTAAAATAACTAGCTTCCGGCAGATGACCATACGCAAGTCGACTAAAAGAGTAACCTGTGACCCAACACAAGTGCAGCGGATAGAGCAAAACAAAACACCGGTCTTGAATTAGAAGTCTAAAACGAGAATTTTTAAAGAGAAATGTTGGAGGAATTCGATATAAAAGAAGAGGAGCTTGAGTTTGTTGCCCAGCCCTATTTGTTTGAGCGGCGAGAGGCGTCAAAGCTTATGCTACTCCTACATCATACATTGCGTCACAAGTTACTCTTTTGGCGCAAGTCAACTTGTGTACGGTTATCTGCCGGATTTTTAGGCTATAAAGATTTAAATATGGATATTTTTCTTACAAAAAAGCATCGCTCCGCTTCAGAAGGCCTTTATTAATCCCCCCGGAGCCATGTGGAGTACTTTTAGAATGGATGGATGCTCGTTTTTGACTTCCAAAATCTAATTTACCATTCACTGACATTATAAAGCTTGGAAGAGCCAGGGCATTTTTTAATATAACTCTGTGTTTGCCTGAAAAAAGAAAGTCATATACATCTAGGATCGTTTTAGGGTGAGTAAATTATGGGATCATTTTCATTTATGGGTGAACTATCCCTTTAAGGGTTTATCATAATACACTTTTCATTCCATTGACTTCCATTCATTTGCATGTGAATGCGGGAGATAGGAAATGCAATTTAATGTGAATTTCGCTACAGTCCAAAATCTAAGTTTGGTGAACTCTGTGAATTCGTATCATATGAAGACACGACACCATTAGAAGATTGATACATCATGGCGTGACCTCTTATTTAAATTAAAAGGATGCAAAATTACAGTGTTGCAGTAAAGAGGGGTAATTGTGTATTTTTACATATTGGATGATTATATGTTGAATTATTTTTGAAAAAAGACACTGTACAGTGTGACGTCATATATCATATATGTCATATTATGACTGTTGCAGTGTCAATGGTATGAACAAGCTTTACAAGCTGTGTTCTTATTCAGAGGCTGCATTCCAAGACCGAATGCGTCACAGCGGCATGAAAAAAGGCTGTCCAATTTCGAAGGCTCCTTCAAATCCTTTGTTTCCCATGAAGGGGTGGATTCTTGAATCGCCTGCTGCTTCAATATACACTCACCTAAAGGATTATTAGGAACACCTGTTTAATTTCTCATTAATGCAATTATCTAATCAACCAATCACATGGCAGTTGCTTCAATGCATTTAGGGGTGTGGTCCTAGTCAAGACAATCTCCTGAACTCCAAACTGAATGTCAGAATGGGAAAGAAAGGTGATTTTAAGCAATTTTGAGCGTGGCATGGTTGTTGGTACCAGACCGGCCGGTCTGAGTATTTAACAATCTGCTCAGTTACTGGGATTTTCAATCACAACCATTTCTAGAGTTTACAAAGAATGGTGTGAAAAGGGAAAAACATCCAGTATGCGGCAGTCCTGTGGGCGAAAATGCCTTGTTGATGCTAGAGGTCAGAGGAGAATGGGCCGACTGATTCAAGCTGATAGAAGAGCAACTTTGACTGAAATAACCACTCGTTACAACCGAGGTACGCAGCAAAGCATTTGTGAAGCCACAACACGCACAACCTTGAGGCGGATGGGTTACAACAGCAGAAGACCCCACCGGGTACCACTCATCTCCACTACAAATAGGAAAAAGAGGCTACAATTTGCACGAGCTCACCAAAATTGGACAGTTGCCTGGAGTGATAAAAATGTTGCCTGGTCTGATGAGTTTCGATTTCTGTTGAGACATTCAGATGGTAGAGTCAGAATTTGGCATAAACAGAATGAGAACATGGATCCATCATTCCTTGTTACCACTGTGCAGGCTGGTGGTGGTGGTGTAATGGTGTGGGGGATGTTTTCTTGGCACACTTTAGGCCCCTTAGTGCCAACTGGGCATCATTTAAATGCCACGGCCTACCTGAGCATTGTTTCTGACCATGTCTATCCCTTTATGACCACCATGTACCCATCCTCTGATGGCTACTTCCAGCAGGATAATGCACCATGTCACAAAGCTCGAATCATTTCAAATTGGTTTCTTGAACATGACAATGAGTTCACTGTACTAAAATGGCCCCCACAGTCACCAGATCTCAACCCAATAGAGCATCTTTGGGATGTGGTGGAACGGGAGCTTCGTGCCCTGGATGTGCATCCCACAAATCTCCATCAACTGCAAGATGCTATCCTATCAATATGGGCCAACATTTCTAAAGAATGCTTTCAGCACCTTGTTGAATCAATGCCACGTAGAATTAAGGCAGTTCTGAAGGCGAAAGGGGGTCAAACACAGTATTAGTGTGGTGTTCCTAATAATCCTTTAAGTGAGTGTATATCATTTTGAGTTGTTTGTAATCAAGTATTGATCAATATATTTATCCTTCTAAATGTTAAGGCTCAAGATTATGAGACTTAAGTAGTTATAGAATTACATGTCTTTTCACTGGAACATGCTCTCTCCTTGTTTTTGAGAGAAGCACCCAACATGTTAAAACATATTTTTACTTTTCTAGCTGACATTGACAGCCTAGATCACGGAGGTCACTCAGGCCTGTTTCCTATGTGACCAATTCACAGTTAAAGCACTTACATTTCATTTTAAATCACTAGAGAATAATGAAGAATATTGTCTGAACCTCTTACTGAGAGAATGTACATCTTATCAGCATGTTTTGGGAAAGTTTCCAGAGCTAGAGCTCAACCAACTTCGACCTTGAGCTGTGTATTTGTGTGTGTGTATGCGTCAGTATCTTTTGTTACAGGCCCTGGCTATAGTGGGGTGAACATCTGGCACCCAGGGGAGATGAAATGACCATCTTTTAGACAAACTGACGCCTAGAAACACTGATACGTGACCTTGGTGGGTCACTAAATCAGGACCCCTGTTGTCATCCAGATAATCATTGGATATACGCTTTGAGCTATATATATATACACTCACCTAAAGAATTATTAGGAACACCATACTAATACTGTGTTTGACCCCCTTTCGCCTTCAGAACTGCCTTAATTCTACGTGGCATTGATTCAACATGGTGCTGAAAGCATTCTTTAGAAATGTTGGCCCATATTGATAGGATAGCATCTTGCAGTTGATGGAGATTTGTGGGATGCACATCCAGGGCACGAAGCTCCCGTTACACCACATCCCCAAAGATGCTCTATTGGGTTGAGATCTGGTGACTGTGGGGGCCATTTTAGTACAGTGAACTCATTGTCATGTTCAAGAAACCAATTTGAAATGATTCGAGCTTTGTGACATGGTGCATTATCCTGCTGGAAGTAGCCATCAGAGGATGGGTACATGGTGGTCATAAAGGGATGGACATGGTCAGAAACAATGCTCAGGTAGGCCGTGGCATTTAAACGATGCCCAATTGGCACTAAGGGGCCTAAAGTGTGCCAAGAAAACATCCCCCACACCATTACACCACCACCACCAGCCTGCACAGTGGTAACAAGGCATGATGGATCCATGTTCTCATTCTGTTTGCGCCAAATTCTGACTCTAACATCTGAATGTCTCAACAGAAATCGAGACTCATCAGACCAGGCAACATTTTTCCAGTCTTCAACTGTCCAATTTTGGTGAGCTTGTGCAAATTGTAGCCTCTTTTTCCTATTTGTAGTGGAGATGAGTGGTACCCGGTGGGGTCTTCTGCTGTTGTAGCCCATCCGCCAAGGTTGTGCGTGTTGTGGCTTCACAAATGCTTTGCTGCATACCTCGGTTGTAACGAGTGGTTATTTCAGTCAAAGTTGCTCTTCTATCAGCTTGAATCAGTCGGCCCATTCTCCTCTGACCTCTAGCATCAACAAGGCATTTTGGCCCACAGGACTGCCGCATACTGGATGTTTTTCCCTTTTCACACCATTCTTTGTAAACTCTAGAAATGGTTGTGCGTGAAAATCCCAGTAACTGAGCAGATTGTGAAATACTCAGACCGGCCCGTCTGGCACCAACAACCATGCCACGCTCAAAATTGCTTAAATCACCTTTCTTTCCCATTCTGACATTCAGTTTGGAGTTCAGGAGATTGTCTTGACCAGGACCACACCCCTAAATGCATTGAAGCAACTGCCATGTGATTGGTTGATTAGATAATTGCATTAATGAGAAATTGAACAGGTGTTCCTAATAATCTTTTAGGTGAGTATATATATATATATATATGTAGATATATCAATCTATGTCTATGTGTGAGGATTTTCTACGTTTGTCTGTCTTAACCAATCAGAATCATTCAACTTGAAGTAATGATGTAGTTTAGTGACCTGTGTTAGAATATAATTGCTGTTGTAAATGTGTACACAGAGCGGCCTACAAACTGCTTGTGAGTATGTACATATTTCTTCAATTGACTGCATCTCTGACTCATCATTCATCATATCCAGTCTCTAAACTGTAAATTCCTCTACACCCAGGCCACGAAGAATACAACGAATGAATCCTTTGCGGCCCAGACTATCCCAAGATTCATTGTGCACAGGATTTAATTAAAAAAAAAAAAGCCGGATAACACTTTTAAATTTAAGTATTGGGTTTTCACCTTACTGGCAAACCAATAAAATAATGCTTTTGGAGACAAGCAGAGACACTGCAGTTACATAAAACTATGATTAGTGGTGCTCACGAACAGAGTAGTTTGCTTATCGATAATACAAATAAATACACTATATTGAATACATCATTCTGAATGGCTGTTTGAAAACATGTAAATACTGTTTGACTTCCTTATACATGACAAGCGGGTATCAGAAACACAAAATTGCACAATTGTCTTGATGTGAACAGGCATTTAGACCTAAAGAGCTCCATTGAAAAATAATGGGTATGTAAACAGCACATCCTAGAAAGAAAAAAATCTCATTGATAGGACAGTGGAAGAAAATCACAGAAACAAAGACACTAAACTGATATTTGAGAAGTGGGTGAGACTACGTTAACAACAGAAAAAGTGAAAGACTTGCCTCCACTGTCTGGAAAATATTGAGAGGGACAGAAAAAGAAAGAAAGAAAAAAAAGATTTATGTAAGGCTTAATCATATTCATAATAGACTAGACAACATCCCCCACAGACATGACAAATGCAAACCTTAAAGAATATGAGCCAGTAGAGGCCTGTTCCAACAGTGATGATGAAGAAAACATTTGCTAGGTCACCAGCATAGAACACCAGAAACTTCATAATGGTCTGAAATAAAAAGGGAAATTACTATGAATATATGTTTTGCATTGTGTTTATAATCATGTCTGAATGCGAGTCCTTACCTGTAGGTCAATGAGAGGAGATGCAATTCTTCTTTTCCAGCTTGCTGTCTTCAATAAAGAGTGGACAACAGCCACCCCTCCCAGCACACCAAGAGCAATCTGGATATAAATCCACATATAAATAAACAAACAGCATTACAACATACACCAGAATGTCCTGACCAACAGAAAACAGAAAACTGACATTCGTGCCTGTTCATACTCACATCAGTTTTGATCCGAGCTTCAACCTGGTCCATTGTATACTCAAGAGAGAACGACACCTGTACATACATAAAAAACAGAAAATAACTTAGCTAGCTGGTCATATAAATACTTTAAAATGTGTTTATGATATAATGATTTCCGTTTTATAAAGCACAATGGTATTAATGGTCAAATCATGTCCAAATGGTAATAATGTCAAATTTTGTCCATTTATTTACTATAAATGTATTACTATTTATTATATTTTCATAGATTTTTTTTCTTTTCTGCAAATACCCTAGCAGAAAGTCAGTGGTCTCCAGTTTGAAAACCCCTGGCCTAAGGGATTACATATAGGCATGCTGTAGACTTACAGTAACAGTCTGTGTGCTGGGGTTAGTGACGAGTATATCCGAGTAGACCACGGTCATCAAAGGGGGGTAGACCTGTCCCTTCTGTGTATTTGGAACAAGCTGAAACCTGTTCAGTGCAGGACATCAAGCTTAGTGAGATCTCAAACTATTCACGCTGTGCTTAAGCCCAGGTTATTGTCGTTCTTAAAGGGTTAGTTCACCCAGAAATGAAATTTTTGTTATTAATTACTCACCCTCATGTTGTTCCAAACCTGTAAGACCTTTGTTCATCTTCGGAACACAAATTAAGATATTTTTGATGAAATCCGAGAGCTTTCTGACCCCCATTGACTGCAATGTTATTACCACTTTCAAGGTCCAGAAAGGTAGCAAAGACATCGTAAAAATAGTCCATGTGACTCCAGTGGTTCAAACTTAAATGTTATGAAGCGACGAGAATACTTTTAGTGCGCAAAAAAATTTAATGAAAACAAATAATAACTATTCAACTATTTCTTTTCTTCCGTGTTGAAGGTTGGATAAACGATGAACGAAGGTTTTACGGGTTTGGAATGACATGAGGGTAATTAATGACAGAACCATTTTTGGGTGAACTAACACCTTAAACCCAGCTTTTAGAAGTGGGGTAAGCACCACTTTTTACCCAGGGCTATGAAACCCTAATCCTAACCCCACATTGCAGTGCCAAATATGTACAGTGTGAAACAGTGCGGCATTAGCATGTTATGACTAGATGCTTAGCAACCAGCACCCAATCACATGCCTTATATTCATGTGCTTTGGACAGTCAAGGAAACACCGTGTTTGTTGTATATTATAAACCATTGTTTCAGCGTTTGTGCAAGATTATATATTTCATATAAAAGGTCCATATATGTTTTTTTAATTGTATTGTCTGACACCACAACGATTCAGTCAGCAATTATGTGTAATATGAGGAAGTGCAATGCTTGAGCCTTTATGTTAACATACCACTGCAAATATGCAAATAAGGACGTTCACCCAGGGTTTAGGATTGTACATTGTGAAACATCAGCTTATGAATAATTGTTAACACAGAACAAATTATGAGTAATGTGAAATGTGAAGCAAGATAACCCAGGATTCCATTTACCTGGGATTAGACTGACTTCATTTCAAGTGTGAAAAGCCCTTATGTGTGTATTATGCATTTGGGAGTGCGTAGTATTTACCCGATCTTAATGTTAGAGGCCACACGTATGGCTCTGGGTGAAGAATTTAAAGAGTTTTCTCTTCCACTCAACGTGTCCACAAGCATCAGCCTTCGGGTCAGGTACCAGTTATTCATGTTAGATCCTGACACAGGAGAAGGTGGCATGGTGATGATTTAGCAGCAAATCCTTCACATATGACAGTAATTGATACAAGTTTTTTCGTATATTGTACCCTGATTTGTGAACTGGCCATTAAACTGCTGGTTGACATTTAGGAGAGGCACTGCAAGAAGACGCTTGTCCTCCTGTGCCTTCTGAATGACCAGGAACACATCATAGAACACAGGCTCTGGATAACCAGTCAAGAGCTCTGACACAGAAAGCACACACTAAGGAAAGAAAAAAAACACTTTAACACACATCAAGATATTCAGCTGAAAATAAAAACATGCATAAATACAAATTGCAGAACAAATTGCTATTTACAATATGACAGAACACATATGGAATTCTTCTAAATACTCAAATTTATACTTCTTTGTTTCCTCGCTCCTCTGTCTGCCAGCCTCTGACCAATCAAAGTTGGCTATCTTGAAGGACATCTCAATTCTCTAATTGCACCACGAGGACGAGAGGAACGAGGAGTGAGGAAGCTTCCTGAGGAGCTATAAGCGAGGATGCACAGGTATATACTATGTGAAAGTCTTTCTTGTCAAAAAAACTGACACATACAATTTCTCCTCCCCCTTCACATCTGTCCCAACAATTTGAATTTATGTTTTATCTTTGCAGTTTAAACCATACATTTCAACAGGGCATCTTGCTTTATTATTATTTATAAGAATTTCCTAAATAACCAAACTTCAACAACATATGGGTAGATCCATTGAGCGTGGCTGTTAACGCTTTGTGATCAAGAATATTCCTATATAAAAATTAGATTTCCTTAGATTCCTCCGTCCTCATTTTCTTTCCTTGCATCCTTTCCTCACATCCTAAGGGGGGTGGTGGAGCTAAGACGCAAGAAAAGGAAACGAGGATGCACAAATAAGAAGCATCCATGGATGAAACAGAAGATAATTGAGACTCACACTCTGCTTGTAGGCTGTCCCAAACGTGAAGGCGGACTGTTGACTGGTAAGGGTGTCTGGACAGAGCTATAGAGGATAAATTAAGCAACTTTATATCACACAATACTTTTCAATTCCAGTTGTTTTATTATAAGCTTTCACAAAGAGGGGTCAGTTTCATGAAAATCTTATAAAGAGAAATTAGTAAGTTAGAAGTTAGTAAGAATGTTAAAGTAATCTTGAAATTGTATGGAATATTGCAGTATGTATTATAAATGATTTATCCTTGCACATCTTTATTTATTTTTATTTTTTTTTAAAGCTTGATGCTGGTCGCTATTCAGGGTGAGTAATTTATGACTTAATTTTCAGTTTGGGGTGAACTATCCCTTTAAGAACATCTTTTTTTTCTTAAGAAGAAAATTGCTCATGGGGCTTTTGATATACGTTTCTGGTATGGGAATTTAATTTAAATAAAATTTTGATTAAAAAAAGAAGAAAAAAAAGACAGGCTTTCTAACTTCTTAAGTTAGAAAATAAAAAGAAATATAGAAATGAAGAATAATTTTATTCTTAAAATGTTTTGGTAAACCCAACCCCAGAAATTGGTCTTGTCTGCCTACCTGCAGGTTTCCTCCACCGACACTCTCCCATCTCATAAACTCCCCACGCACCGAGTAAACAGCAGCCCGCAGCTCGATGTTAGTGTTCTGAAAGTGGGAAGATGGTTTGTGAAAATGATAACATGTATGTTTATGTTTACAATATGTTTAGATGTCCACAGTGTTTACCTTTTGTGCCCCTTTAAAGCTGAATCCAACGGGAAGTGGTTCATTCTGTAGAATCCGTGATGCCAATCCAAGCTGTTCTCCATAGTATAGCCAAGGCAGGTTTGTCCTCCTACAGCCACAACATTGTCTATGAGAATCACAAATACGAGCACACTGGGTTCTTCTGCCCATTTGACAGTGCTACTTCTTAACAGTATCATGATGTAAGCAGCTGTAATATGTAACTGATGTAATATCAGATCAATTCAGTTCTTCTCACACCTCATCCCAGTCATAAGGCAGTTGATTTTGAATGAATCACACTGTATTTAACAGGGATGCAAACGGGTGAGGGGTAAAAAAGGTGAGAACATTGCATGGATAGAGAAAACATTCTCCGAGGTCAGGACACTTTTTATATTTATATATACATTTACTTTTCATGCTCATTTCTAGACACTATTAAGTATCTTTGCACTAATTCTAACAGGTAGGAGGTTAAAAAGTTGTGTCTTATGTAGGGCAAAACAACCCTTTATAAAACACAAAAAAAGGATTCAATAGATGTGGGAGCTGAATACATAAACAAAGCAAAAACAAGAAGACAACAACCGGATAAAATGTATGTTGGAAATCATCTTAGCTTCTTTATTAACACTCAAAACTGAAAGATCCCACTGGTTACAAATGCATCAATATAGGATACTTTGTACACCAAGTTAAACCCTATTTCTTCTGATGTTTAGCAACCAGAATTTCAAGGGCCCGCTTCCTTTGTTTTGCTGCATGCCTTAGCCTTGCCCGTTTTTCTTTGACGCATTTATTTTAATTTTTAATTTTTTTTATTACCTTGTAATGTCACTTCACAAAACGAGAAAAAAAAGATCAGCCTGAACGGACCCTCCCCTTCCCCAAAACACTTCCTCATTACATCTACGCAAATCTCGTAGGTGACCTATTTTGATCTCAAAAAGCTGAATTCTCACCTAAAGGTGAGGAGTTTGCATCTATGATTTAAGTGTATAACTGATGCAATTCATGTTGCAATTTACAGATATCCTATGGTTGATTACAGATCTCATTAATGATAATTTAAGAAAAAAACTAAATTGTGCAAATGGCAAAATAAAATGAATTTACAGCACCGCTCACACATATGTGAGAACGTGACATGAATCCAAAGAAGACGTTTGTGCACATAAACATAAGGTTTAAGGGGAAATCAGCAATGTCATAAGAGTAAGTTAAGAAATGTGTCGAACCAGTGAAACAGAATTAGCTTGTTTTATGTTGTATGGTAACGGTATAAATAATGTTTTTTTTTTTTTCTTAAACAGAGATTCTCTGTTGGACAGAGCTCTCTTGGCCAATTTAAAATTGTCCAATAGTAAATAGCAAAGTACAATATAATAACTGTATATGTATTACCAGTAGGAGATGTCCTGGCTGCTGCCCTGAGCAGCTGTTGCTCTGTAGATTGTGTTGTAGAGGCCACAGGCATCATTGTTGATGGTGCTGGAAGAGTGCATGTTCATCACACACAGGTTGCCCAGAGACTGACATGCTGTCCGGTTAGAGAACAACTACAGAACAAAGTGAACAAAACATATATATATTCAGAAGTACGGCATATAAACATTTAACTTTCTTTAGTGTGGATAGTAATGTTGCTGTCTGAGTTAAATTACAAAGCCCACTTCAAAGGGAGTTTTTCTATTTCTGTCAGGACCACTATCGTCAAAGATAATTGATTGGCTATTAGCATAAAGTTTGGATTGGCGGTATGGTTCTGTTCTGGGCAAGAACAGCCTAGCATGGATAAGAGCAGGGAGAGCAGCAATACCCCCCTTAGGGTAAACAGAACAGAACCAACATAATGTATTGCAGATATCATTAATGTACAAAATAATTTGGGAATTTAGTCTGATTCAAGGGGAATCAGAATACCAAATCCTGACTGGACGAGAGGAGGAGCTGGGGATGGAGGAGAGTAAATGAGCTCTGGAGAACATGATAGCTGCTGATAGTACTGAAGGAGTTTATATATGTATGCTGTGATAGACGTCGTATTCCTATAGGTAGACATGATCAGCTGACAGTCAGCTGATGCGAGCTTGACTAACGTGACCTGCCAGAACTGACGCCACGCTTTATATCAGTAAGTACTGTTACTGAACTCTCTTAAACACCTTGATTGTAGTCTGAAGTTCTTCCGGGAATGTACACATCACAATATTCCTCAATTAAATAATTCCCAGGTCATGCGCAAAAAAAGGGATGAGGCCTGGTTGAGTTTCATTAGTAGTGTGCTGAAAATCATGGTTATGTTAAGGGGCGTGACATTTGGTCAACAAAACACAATGATCCAGCGGAGCAATCAGAGCACA
Organism: Rhinogobio ventralis; assembly: GCA_039654625.1. Lineage (NCBI taxonomy): Eukaryota > Metazoa > Chordata > Actinopteri > Cypriniformes > Gobionidae > Rhinogobio > Rhinogobio ventralis. The sequence goes on from CM077201.1 coordinate 18,532,192, forward strand.
TTGTGCTTTTTGGAAGGAGGGGCTTCATAGAGATAAACAGAAGACTAAACAGAGCATTACAAACAGACGGAAAGAGACTCGGCAACAATGCAAAATTATGTGAAAAAATTGGTTTTTGAAACCCTATTCTAGTAGACCCTAAAAACAAAATCAAGACTTTGTAAAAGGTCATAATAGGCCTTCTTTTAAATAGATGAAAATGCATGTGTGTGTAGAAACTTACCAAACAGGCAGCTGCTGAAGAATACATGAATCTTGAAAACCATGCTGATGGGAGAGAGAGGGTCTGTGTAACACAAACACGCATTACACTTTAAAACAATGAACCCTAACAACAGTACACAAACACAATTCATAATGTTAACTTTGGACTCTTACCAGCTGGCCAAAGATGACATTTGAGGCAACTGAGGTAGGCAAACTGTTTGGAGGGAAGCACATCCCTCCTGCCTGTAAACAGTGTGATTTTTCTCATCACTCTAAATGCATCACATAAACATATACATAAATGTAAATGAATGCACCAAATTCTCACCAGTACGTTTGATGTCCCACAAACACACGACTGAGATGAGTTGATGAATGAGTCCTCACATCTCACACACCTAAGCATACACATGTCCGGACAAAATGAATCACTTTTTATGCAACGTGAAAACCCAGTGCCATTGATAGTAACGGCAGCATTACCTTTTGCCTGTCGTATCTGGGGCAGAAAAAGCAGGCTCTGTCGCACTACATGCTTCACATCTTGCTTCATTTAATGGATTCCCATTCCCCTCTCTCTCCACTGACAAATACAATACGATACAATTATTTTTTTTAAAATGCAGCAACTTTTACCTAAAACGGTGCACCGTTTACCTACCCAGCACGCTTCCCTCAGGACACTGGCACTTGCCATTGACCCCTACACTTCCAGGACAACGAATACATCCATACCCATCCTGAGTAACCCCCTGCGAATGAGAGTAATCATATTATTGTAAAATAGTATTAGTATTCTTAATATTATTAACACAGTAACAACATGTGAGATCTCAAATGAGTAATCCAAATTCAATACAGTACCTGATTGGCATCAGGACACTGCTGGCACGTGATGGACGCCCCATTACTGACCAGCACCCTGAAACCAGTCTGACACTCACATGTAAGTCCTATATGGCAGAAATACACATAAACGTACAAGCTGATTTACAATTAAGCATGTTATAAAAAGGTTTATGTTTAATAATGACAAATAAGCCTCTCTATTTTAAGCATTTATTTGTTTATTGCGATTATGAGCAGCTGCATTAGCATAACGTTTTTAACAGCTTGCGCGCAGTTGATTCACTGACCAGATGCTTACTTGCATGAACCTAGGTTAAATCAACAACAGATATGACGATATATCAGTAAATTACTGCTGTCTAGTGTAAAACATCTATAATTTACAGGCTAGGTTGGTCAAAACAAAGCAAACTAATCTTTTTTTCGCGCGTGCCGCGTAGGCTACCTGATTTGCTGTTGACTTGATTCGGTCCACATTTCACACAAGACAAGCTCGAAATATCAAAATAACTTTCAGCACCACAATCCGAAGGCTGCTGAAGAGATATAGAAAACTGCTGGCAAGAAAACGCGTTTAATTTTAACAGGAATATGATCGACCAACTGCACACGAAAGCTCTCAGCGTCCCCGTCGCCATGGTGCAGATGACGCTTGATGACGTACCTGTTCCTGTTTACGTTTACGTTCAGAAAGCGTGTTGCGTGCGCGCTGCCGTGCTCTTCTTAAAAAATCTCGAGAGGAAGTTAAACGGTCTTTGCTGTTTGCAGGTTACCGCGTGGTTTCTCTGACAGAAAAAGTCTTGTGCAGAGAACAATTTTGAAGTATATGTTTTAGAGAAAAACAAACGGTAAGTAAGGGTCTGAGGACATCTTTTCCATTGTTTGGCTGGAAGTGGGTTTTCTGATGTGAATTTATTTGCCCTCTTTGAAAGTTTTAAACAAAAAGGAGAAAACAGTAGTTTGTACATGATTTGTGGATTTTTGTGTTTTTTTTTTTGCCTTTTTAAACAGATCTCAGTGGTTTGTAAGAAGAATTTGATCATGACAGTAGTGGTTCTGCGTTTGCAAGGTTTAAACACAGAGGCAGGATCTGAAGATATTCGGAGATTTTTCCATGGCTTGCACATACCTGAGGGCGGTGTTCATATCATCGGTGGTGAGATGGGTGAAGCTTTCATTATTTTTAATACAGAGAGAGAAGGCCAACTAGCCATGCGCTACTCTGGAAAACTCATCCGAGGCTCCTCTATTTCATTACATATCAGCAGTCTGGCTGAATTGAAGAGAAAAATGGAGTCAAGATTAAGGAAACCAAAGTCCACAGTAGAGACTAAAATAGTACCATCATCACCATCTGACACCAATGCAGCTCTTTTGCTTAGTCTAATGGCTGCCATTCACGGACCGCATTCGGACAACAAAGTAATTCGCCAAAGTCCAGCCCATCAAACGCCTGAAGAGATCAACCAAAACGTTCCAAAAACACACAACCATTCCACAACTGACAACCAAACAAATACAGATGCCCAGCATAGTCTTACTTATGACTTGCCATCTAAGGAGCAGAAAAGCAGTGGAGAAAACCTCAATACCTGTAAGCCAGGCTTCCTTCGGCTTTATGGATTTCCTGACTCCGTTGCCAAACAAGAGATCTACCAGTTCCTACGGGGACTCCCAGTGCTGGAGGTCATTACAAAAGTTCGACTGCAACTGGGCTGGTGCTGTCTGGCGAAGCTGGCAAGTTTTGCTGATGCCGAGGAAGGGCTGAAATACAGCCACAGAAAATTCAAAGAATTCAATGTCGAGGTCAGACTTGCCCATGAGAAGATGTGGACTGATGCCGTGGAGGAGTCGAAAAATTGCACGCAAAACATAAAATCTCACACTTTCCCAGAGCAAAAGGAGGTCAACACGGATAGAAATGCAATTAGAGGTTTCTTAACCAAAAGAAGTGCAGATGAACAGCCCTCACCAGGATCTCCTAAAAAATTCTGCCGAAACTTTCCATCCCCTCAAAATGAACATTGTGTTATTGTCAATAATCTTTCAAGGAATATAACCAAGACGGAGATCAAAAACATTTTCGGCTGTCATGCAATCCCAAACCATAGAATAAAACATTTATTAAACAAGTGGGGAGAAAGGACAAGCACTGCGTTCATTACCTTTGAGCATGCAGAAGACCACACCTCAGCTCTGAACATGAATGGCACGACTGTTGGCTTAAAAAACATTGAAGTGTCATCCATTACTAAAGAAGAAATGTTTGCGATACTCAGCAGAAACAGATGCACTAAAGTCTGGAGGCCACAGCCTTATAAAAATACACATTTAACCATGTCATGTGTATATGCACGCAATTTTCCTGCAGATATCAGGAAACAAGAGGTGAGAGATTTTTTCCTGCGCTTTAACATCTGTGAGAATGCAATCGTATTGCTTGTGGACAGCCAGGGCAATGGCGTTGGGGAAGCCATCGTGCAGTTCGGATGTGAGGAAATCGCCAGGCAAGCCCAGAGTCTTCATGGCAAGTATTTCATGGGAGCAAAAATTCTACTCACTTGCATCACCCGTCAACAGATGGAGAAGATACTTGGCACATGTTGAACAACTGTGAGATGTGAGATGTTTTCAGCACCTTCAGACACCAGCAGTGGTGTTAATTCCATGTTAATGAGGACTACTAATTAATTTAAAGATTTAAAACAAGCTTTCTCATGCCAAATTGTAATAAGCTGTGTATTAAGAAATTTGGCAAGCAATGTGCTCAAGCAATATTATGGGTACAACAATTGAAGATGCCCAGTGAAGAAGAGTAGCACATGGAAGGAGCATACTAAAAAAAAAAAAAAAAAAACCTCAATATTTGTTTTCATACAATGGTTGCCAAACTATTAAGGACTACTCCAATTGAATAATGGCACATTTAAAACTCTTGCACTTGTTGCTTTTTTCCCTCAGTTGTTGCTGCTGAACACATTAAAAAAACAGATATATCAGAGGCATCTTGTCTTGCATATTAAAATTGTATTTTTGAGTTATTCAGTTAGACTGTATATATTTTAAGTTCATCAGAAATATGTTACAAACGATGTTCAAAATGGTTTCTGACCATGTCTGTATGGTAGCCAGTATTTTGATTTGCCATTTTCTTTTTTTTACATATATACATTCCTATTTCTAAAACAACCACTTTGAGTTGTTTCTGATGTCTTCGTGACTTGATAAATTTGTTTTGATGTTATAATGCAATTAAATTTGATTGAAATGTCACATGCAATTTCAGTGATAATTTTTCAGTCTTTAATTTGTCAATAAAAATTCATTAATTTGCATTCTAAAATGCACATCAAGGACTGTTTATGAAACCAGTATGATCAACTGCAACACACCATGCCTTTTATATGCCTGAAGATGAATAAAGCTTACGAAGAGCACTCAAGGCTGAGACAGAACATTGCATTAATGGTAAATGATGCAGCTTCATACATACAATGCCATTTGCACTGGACTACATAAAGGGAAAATGAGATGAGAATCAATGAAAAGTGTTCTACATAAATATTTAACAATAATAATAATAAAAAAAAAACATTGTTTTTTTTGGATCAATAGTGTTTCATTAATGATGTGAAGACAAAAATCTTCGTATTTAGTATTATTTTTCAGTAATATTCTTTATTAGTATTCATAATCAGTTGAAGTTTGAAGTGCATTAATGTGTGTGAGGATTACATGTCAGAGACATGGAGTAGTTATTTTAAACCACACAGGAATGTACATGCAATGTAGCATACGTTCTCCCATGAGAGGCTATGGAATATGTTGACATATACAAGTACTCTCTATAAGGAAGGAGGACTGTGTACATCTATTTTAATCATGAACATCATGTTTACCACCTTGTAGGGATGCAAGTTCCTTTGGTCAGCATATAAACGACCAAACCTTGGGTATGGACTGGGCATGAAGACGTCATCTCTCCAGTAAATTGTCTTTCTCTCCTATGTCTTGGCAATTATTAATAAATGAGATATCTTTTGGCAAAATAACTGGTGTCCGGTCCCATGATTCAAATAACATCTTAATTTCAAGTCTACAAGATGCTTTAATCAGACTGTGGGACAACCTGATCGAAGTGAGGATGTCTTCAAGGGATATAGGAACTGGATCCACAAATCATACAAAAGGAACAATAAGATTCTTTAAGGAACTATGAATTTATTTTACAATTATGGCAACAGACCTTTAGAACAAGATGTCACATGTTTGAAGATTTCACTGACTTCGCTTCAAGACTGTTTAAATAACTCACTAAAAATGGTTGCGATTACAAATAACTGCACACAAATATGTTTCCATTCTCATGTCTGAGCGAGAAAGAAAGAAAAATTAAACATTTAAAATAAATCCACCTATTTATACAGTGTAAAAACAAAACGGCCTAAAAGTCAAGAAAAAAAATGGTTTGGTCATGAACAAAGTGAAGAAAGCCATGTCAAAAACAGGCAAAGCAGGCTGCATCCTGGTCTTGATTACATCCATCAGATGAGGGTTCATTTGTAGAATCTTGATGGACCTGTGAAGGTAGAGCAGTCTGAGTGAACTATGCATTTATAAATCACAATGACAGACATGCTATTGTTTGCTCATTTCTGCTCAGTGTCTGTATCTCTATTTCTAGCTGAGTAGGGTTGAAACAGTAACGGTATGCATCATGATACTGGAAATTCCACACAATGTTTTACATAACCATGTAATAATGCCTTTTTTTTTTTTGGTGTTCCAATGAAGTAAATACTTCACAAATGAAAAGTACTGGTTTTATTTGGAACTTGGACGCAAACCATTTACTAGCAAAAGTAGTCAGTGTAAATTAATGAAAAAGAAGCAAAAGCCTTGTGCACACCGGGGCGATTATCGCCAGCGTTTTTTTCGAAGCGCCTTTGTGTTCGTACCCAAGTGATTTTCACTGGTGATGTGTGGAGTGAACGTGCAAATTCACTTCCTGAAAGTAGATGGCGCTTTGATTTGATTGCAGATCAAATTGGTGTTTTTTCTATCAAATCCTATTTGATTTGCAATTCCTCCCCATAACAACTCCGTTAGCTTTTGTCAAAGTTCTTTGTGTTCAGACCCCAAAGAGACCAGCAGTTCTACATTCATCTTGCCTTGTTGCATCTTCTTCGTCATCATCTTCTTAGGTATCGATGTGTGCTCGGCAAGACCGTTTTGTGCTTGAGCGCCACCAAGTAGTTTTTTTAACTGTAACTTCAGCAGCTCCAGGCACGTGAACAAAAGTGCCAATCTCATTGGTCAGACAGTTTTTAAACACGGCGTGTCAAATCAAAAAAAATTATAACATTTTTTTATTTATTAAAAATTACACTTTTGTGTGCACACTCACATTGGCGCCCTTTGTTTAGTCACAAGGCGTTAAACGTTGGCAATAAACAAGCGCAATAATCGTCCTGGTGTGAACAAGCCTTAAATGTGCAATACCTGGCATGCTGCTGGAGAATCTGTCATTAGAACTGTTTGGAGGACATGAGGATGAGTAATTCATGGAGGGCAGGGGCTTCAGACTTGGCACCTAAAAAACAATTCAAATTCTGACTTGAACACGGATGTGGGAAAAATTCTCTCATTTAATAATTCAGAGACAAAGCTAATCATATGATAGATGACTTGTCTTCCTTTAGATCTTGTTCATCCTACTCCGCATGTTTTTTTTGCTACAAATTTTATTTAGATGTGTTTAGAAAGGTTACAAAGACAATGGTTGATTTACAAAAGACAATGGCACGTCTTTCAAGAAGGGAAAAAAAGAATATTACAAGGGTGTAATTTTAGCTTGAATGAGGAAGCGAAAATAAAGTTAGTACTCTTTCTCTTTAATTACTTCTTTCCAAATAAATCACTGTAATTAGTTTGAGAATTTTAGTGTATTTATCCTTCATTAGCATTTGATTTAGGTATATGCTTACTTTGCACTAAAATATATTTATACAAACTTATATAAAAAAAAAACGTTTGAGTAAAACTGGTTTGAGATCACTGAAGACTAAAGGAAATGAAGCACACAGTCACTACATCCTGTTCACAAAAAAAAAAAAACATCAAATCTGCAACTGGTTCAAAGTTTGCACCAACAAATATAAAACTGCTGTTTGCTTCTTAAATTTTACTTTTTAAATTTGCACACTAGAAGTACTGGACTAAACTGTGTATTATCTCTGATGAATAACCTGTAGTTGTGTACAACCTTATCTGGGACAACTGAGATTCTGAGGTCAAATATTTTCATAGAATAACCAAAGTTCTTAGCGAATTTGTGATTATTAAAGTTCCAAATAAATTCCTGAATTTAATCTGAGCCAGTAAACAGGATGTAGAACTGCAATTTGAAGAAAAACAAGAACAACAAGTATATTATAATAAATAATAATAATTGGAAGTCTTTACTGATGAAATGCTTCTGAGGCGGTACTCCATTAGAACATCGGTCAGCTTCTGTGTGACCTTTAAGACAATCTGAGCATCGTCCTCGTTCTCAATACGAAAAGAGTCCTAATAATAAACCAGAAACACAAAAAGTTTATTAACTCCAAACAGATGATAATGTAAAGAAATGAAGTGCTTTGACGAACACTGTATATCCAAAAGAAAACCATACCAGATATTTGAGCAGTGTTGCAGGGAGGCTATTGCTCTCTGGGCCTTTAGGGCCATGTCCCATCAATCTGTCCCCGCTGCTGTTCATAGACATGTCATTAGGGAAAGGTCTGCCCATACCATCATTACGCTGGCCAGGTCCAAAACCATCAGGGCCCATGCCCATGGGTCCATCGTCAGGGAAACGATGCATGTCCTCTTGTTCCATCATCCCCCTGTCTGGTCCAGACATGCCGTTACCATAGCGACCTGGGCTAGTGAAAACTTCCATATCAGAATAACCTCTCCTCATAGGAGGATCGTCCATACCTCCACGCATACCAGGGGCGAAATCAGACATCATGCCACCCCGGGGTGGAAAATCCCCCATGTACATAGGATCTTGAAAGGGACCTCCATATGGACCACCTGAGAATGTGAGGAAAAGGTCAGGCAACTGCACTTATGGCTATCTTTCTAAATAACACTTTTTCTCTACATAATTTGCTTTAATCAACACAAACAAACACACCGGTGAGACACTAACCTTGTTTAAACCCTCTGGGAGGAGGCCCAAGAATACCAGTTTCTGTAAATCCTAGATTGGGTTGTGCGGACTCTAAGAAAAACAAATATTAGGATAAATAACTGGATGGCATATGCATAGAATTCATCAGTATATCTAAATACACAAATATGGTTAGACAATAACATGACATAAGGCATCCAACAACAACTACCGGCCGATAACCATGACTGCTCACAAGCACATTATCTTTCCTCTTTCTCAATTTCCCAGTTTAATGGGTCATGAGGCTTCCTGCTTCTGAATCATGACTATTTTGAGTTTATGTCTGATGCAACTGCAGGTAAGGGAGGCTAGGAGCGAAGTGATATTAGGATTGTGCCAGATGATCTAAGAATATCTTCACAACTTAGAGCAAAAATCTGCGTAGATATGGACAAGAAATAAAATGATTCTGTTACAATATCTGTTTATTTTTCTACTACTAATTAAATTCCACTGACTTGTCTCTTGACTACCAGTCCTTTGCAGACACAAAGATCCAAAAGTTGTTAATGAACAATTCACATGTTCAGTGTTCAAATGTCTGTACATTTTGAATATTGTTTAAAACAAATGTAAAAAAAACAGCTCTCTGAACAGCCTCTGGAGTGCAGAGGAATAGGAACAAATACCAGTTGAAGCCGGTTTGCTTTTTATCTAGACTGGGAACATATGGAATAATAATGATATAATATGTATCTGCCTAGTACCAGAGGGGTTTGAATAGCAAAGAGAAGGACTGAACCAATCATAAAGACATCTTGCTAATATAATGCATTCTTTTCATGTCTGTGTGTGATTTTCTAGTGGTTGTGTTGCTCTGCAGCATCTGAATTGACTCCAAACTGGGGAGAAATTATTTTATTCTTTATTCTTTATGAAGTGTCTTCTGAGGATGGCATGTCATAAAACCAGACTGAATAAGGGTCAGTCTATAACAGGTGGCCGGGGTTACCCCAAGTACAGTTTAGGAAATTTCTACAACAGCAACCAGCTTTACTTCCATAAAGGCTGGAATACACTACATGACTTTTGCCCTGATATATAGTCTGGACAAGTTGATACTAGATTTGAGCTGACAGATTTCACAGAAAATCATGTAGTGCATGATGGTCACAGACTTTTGGAGGATATCAAACATGTTGTTGTGGTGTATTTTTAGACTTAAGATTACGTCTTTCTAATTGTGAAACAGGATATTCAATGAGAAAAACTATAAGGTTGGATTTTATTCATGGGTAATGGATATATAATGGTGTATGACAAGACAACTGACTTACTCATGCCCCGAAACGCCATAACGTCACATGGCTCCTTTAGCACCATCTGGGGGAGAAAAAAAAACACACAAGATATGCAATTAAAAGGTATTACTTGTGTAAGACTCAAAATCTTTAGAGCACATCAGCATCTTTCACCTTAATTTGACCTCTTCCCTCAGCTTTTTCCACTTCGGCAGCAGCAGCTTTAATGGCTTTCCTGATGGATGGATCTTTAAGCGCATCCTCTTCCTCATAAGGAACCTTGTCTTTGTAGTTCTGCTTCTGTTTTCCAAAAACAACAACAACAACAACAACAATAATAATAATAATAATAATAATAATAATAATGTGGATGTGTATTATACCAGAAGCATGGGCAGAGCTAATCTACGATATCTATCTGAAAGTGATTGTGAAGATCATACCATGTATCTGAAGCTGTGCTTCCAGCCGCTGATGTGAATAGCCATTTCATTCTGCAGCTGCTGAAGCGCACACAGTTTACATTGGTAATGAGGAGGAGCTGACTTAGATGGGCTTCGATATTCCCATATGTACTGCAGACCTATAAACACAAAGTACATATGTACATTCAATCATAAGATTACTCCATTTAAAGTAGGGCTGCGCGATTAAATCGCAATTAACCCGAAATTGCACTTTTAAAAAAATGAGTGCGATTACAAAATGACTAAGGCTGCGATTATTTTTTTTATGCGCAGCTTGTCAGTGAAGCACAGCTCTGTGATCAGTAGTAAACACTGCTCCATCTGAAAGCACTGCAAGCTTATAACGTGCTTTTGAAAAAGCAACACGTGTCAAACAACTTTCCAAACATGAGAAGCATTTATGAACCTCTTGTCCAAACAAAAGACAACATTTAATAACATGTTTTTACTCCAAACTCACTTCATAACGACAGTTAAGCATCCTTCTGTGAGATGATGTGACTTCTCACACAGAATGAGGCACACAACATATTTCATAGTATTCTGTAAAGTGATAAAGGCTGTCGATTAACATTGAAGTATAAATATACTTTATCATCATGAAAATACCGGAGAAGGATTGAAGAACTCAGATAAACCATATATTGTCGTAGTCATGTGTTTATTAGTCATGTTAAATCAAAGCGTTTCAATCTTCTGTTTATTCAGCTACGGCAAAAGTATGATGCCCATAGGGATTTCCTGGAATGAAACTTCTGCTAAGCATATTTGGAGTTTCTGCACAAGAGTTTCTGCACAAGAGCTGCCTCCCTCCCAAATAATAGAATTTATGTGTGATTTAATTTTTCGATGAATCGTGCAGCCCTAATTTAAAGTTAAGATTCAGTCCAGCTACACTATTAATATAATAACTAATTTATATAATATCATAAAAGAAAATATACTTCATTACTCACCAATAACAGTGTCGGTGACTGATTTGAGCCGTTTGTTCAGGCTGGGGATGGTCTGGATGGATCCATTCTTGGCGGTGAAGACTGATGAAACACACATGAATGAGTAAAATCAAAAAGCACATGGGCAGGAATTTTGAACCAAGACTTAAAAGCACAGATGACAGTGCACCCATCCTACTGAAACTAAGTGGTTACTGAATCTAAAAAACAAAACTAGCTGAGTACTTAAAGCACTCGTTCATCAGTTACCACCAGGCCTACATATAGGCAACAGTCACAGTCAAAATTGTGGTCAGAAAAGTGAGCCACAACTCTCGGCACTTAAACGCTGAACAACATATGAAAACAACAGATTTGAATAAAAAAGCTGCAGTGATGCCCGCTGTATTTCTGGTCACAAGCAAAGTGTGACATCAAAAGCACACCGGTTGAGACCTCAGCCGATCACACTGCAGCAGTGTAACTGTTCTAATTCGGTTCAAGGCAAGTGGCACCTGAAATATAGATGACCCTAAGTGGGCATACAGGGATTGAAGGTGGGATACTCCACCTCGTAGCATACTTGGATCTCGACCTGAAGTTACAGCACATGGTGAGAACAGGTCTTGATTTTTCTAATGTTGCTCGAAGGAGCTTGATGTTGATGTTTCTAATGTTGTTCAGCACACCGCAGTTCAAATATGTACACAGTGCAAAGCATTGGTTTGAAAAAGGTGCTAGTTTGAGAGCCGTGCTTGTGATGTGTTCAGGGTTGAAGCTCCAAAGCTCTGAAACACCCAGAAGTGGCACATGGCAATAACATTACCAAGGCCAGGCACAGCTGAAGGGCAGAACTGAAGGGTTCTGAGGGTGGCACTTACCTATGTCACCATTGTAGAGCTGCTGCTTTTTCTGTCACAGGCGACAAATAAAATCGTTGGTGGGGGAGAGAAATAGAGAGGAATTAGAGAGATATAACAGGTCCGGAGGTGAAGAGCAGAGCTCGCCCTCCTCCTCCGCTTGAATTCTCCGCTCTACTTTAAGAGTAGAGGCTGACAGTCCTTGGACGGGAGGACACAAAGTGTCTCTTCACCAAAAACTCTCATGTTAGAAGAAAAATTGTGCTTTATTCATCTCCCCAAGAATGGGGCTCTATCAGGCAAACAAAGTCTATTCTCACCAAAGCTGCATTTATTGGATATTTTGAAATATTACTGTAATTTGAAATTATTTTATATTAATACATAAATAAGTAAAAAGATTTTAAAAAATTGCAATTTGTTCCTGTGATGGCAAAGCTGAATATTCAGCAGCCATTATTCCAGTCTTCAGTTACATGATCCTTCAGAAATTATTCTAATAGGCTGATTTGATGCTCAAACATATTTTAATTCATATAAAATACATTTAAGCCACTTTAGGATACTTTTAATACATGTTATGAATACATGTTTAATACATGTTATGCAATGAATGTGAGATCGCTTAACTTTTCCTTTATTAATAGTTAATGCTCACATTGTTATTAAATAGTTTCAAAAAGCATATTATCCATTAGGGGAAGAGATTAATATCATTTTACTATTAATCTCTTAGAGATTAACAATTTGAGAGGCGAGGAATGTGTCACATGTTCAGCAAAAAAAGAAAAAGGCAGGATTCCCGCACCTCTACAACACTATGCCAAATACAGCTGGTCACAGTGAGATGTCTTTTTTTCAGTTCATTTTACTGAAAGATCTGTATTCTAACAGCTGAATGATGATGCTAGTTAGTATAAAAAATAGGGGGATTTGTCTTATTAAAACTGTAGCACCATCAAACAGGCAATTTGCATCACCGTGTCAGGCTAAGCTTCATGACACAACAGTTGGGTTGGTGGAATCATTCAAGCACTAACTATATCAAATCAATTACAAAAGGTTTTGAGTAATGCACAAATTACCAAAATTAATTATACCCTCTATATTGAAATAGACTTACTTTACACCGGAGGTCAAACGATTTCGGTTTTTACTTCATTGAAGATGATGCTGGACTCGGGTACAGTTTGTGGGTGTACACCCGAGTTCAGAAAACCAAGTGTCAGTGTGAAATCACCCTTAGTAACCCAAATTAGCTGACTACGCACTAGCTAGTTGGACCAATTTCTTGCGTACGCCAACGTAAAATTGTCAGTGGTGTTACTGAAGCGAGACAAAGTGAATAGAATATTTTAAAGTCGCAATAAAATGATTAGATCACCTCCCGAGTCTTCAGGTCCGAGTCGTTCGTTCATCCCTTGACAGCCCCATATAGGCTAAGGCTATGCAGTCTTTACCGGAAACAGAAATGATTAGTAATCGTTCGTTCTTTTGTCATGTGACAGCCGTATTGGATACAGAAATTAGTTAATTCCCAACCTTCCTTACAAACAAGCGCAGTGTTACAGTTAACTGTTAGTCTTATAGTTAAATGATGATTTCTCTCATGAAGGTTCTTTTCCATAACTCATGATGATGAACAAGCAACTCATACCCAAAGACTTGAGAGGTGAACTAATCATTTCTGTTTCCGGTACAGACTGCATAGCTTTAGCCTATGGAGATGTCACATCACAAAATAACGAACGACTTGGATCAAGGTGAGGTGAACTAACAGACTGCATAACCTGAAGCTTAGCAATGACATTTCCGTTTCTCATAATTTGGCCTTGGCTGCATTATAGTTTTTTCTTATTCTAAAAAAGTGATCGACGTTTGGATAAGTTGGGGAATTTGGCTATTAACATGTAACATTTTAATTATATTCTGCTGAAATTAACTAAATGACTTCAAAAAAAAAAAAAAAAAAAAAGATTAGTTCATTTTGCGGAACAAAACTTCCCATCACTAATTGGGATGTACATCCGTTGTTCTATGCATCGGTGGCTAATTAGATTTTGAGATGTGGTCGTTGCACTCAATAGAGGCAGATGAATACGAGTGTCCAGGGACGGGGTTTAAGTGGACTAAATAAATGGGGAAGTCCTGCATGTCACCAGAGTAAAGCGGTTTTAACAAAAAATTATTTATATTTTGCTGGATAAATATGCATGTATATAAAAAAAAAAAACATGCATGAATGAATTGTTTGCAATGAGATTAATAACATGCATTTATAGATATGTATCTATATTTAATATTTTATATATTTAATGGTCTAGAGTCAGGGGTTTTCAAACTGGGGTCCTCCAGAAGGTTTTAAGGGATCCCCAGAAAATTTCAGAGAGTAAAAAAACAAAGCAAAAAATGGATAAAGTCTACCCAACATTCTAACTGTTTCTCTCCTTTCTTGCCGTATACATACTTTCCAGAACAGTATACGTTTGCTTTGTATCTTTCTAGTAAGTTTTTCATTATAGTCCCCTATATCTTGCTCACTGGGGTTGTAAGGCAGTATTCTTAATGCAGTACGTAAGCTGCTTGCCTTACATACATTTACTGTGAAAGATGCTTATACAAATAATTTATAATTGAAAATGTTCTTCTTCAGGTTTATACATCCAACATTATGTATAGGCAATTTAAATTTGGAAATAATGTTGCATTTATGTCATACTTACTATTTATCTAACGGTTAAAAAAAAAAAAAATCAAACATATACATATACAGATGAATTTTAAGGGGTCCCTCTTAAAAGGTTCATCATATTTGGGGATCCTTGGCATCATAAATTTTGAAAACCCCTGGTCTAGATCCACACTGTAGGGTGAGGATAACGCTGATGAAGTGGATCTGATGTGATATGGTGCACTATTAGAGCTCACCTTCCCACCGGACCGACTCCGTTTATTAGGATTTGGTCGCGCCTCCATGCTGTAAAAGACAAATTGCCACAAATTACATTATTTTCATTATTGCTGTAGTTAAAACACATTCAAAGGGAGATTGGAACAACTCATTTTGTAACTAAAATACACGGTCCTTATATTTCGGCTGTAAGCGACAGCAAACAATGGCGGCACTGGCACATAACAAAAATCAGGCGATTTCACGCTGCATCATGCGCAGCTACATTTAAACTCGCTGTAACATGAAGTGCGATTACTGCACAGAACACTCACTGCAATACATCTCATTGAAGCTTTATTAAACGATTACCTGTTCAGCCTTGCTTCACTAACCTTGTGTTTAGCAAAAGCTAGTATGATTTTGAAAATAAGAACAAGATAAGAAACCGGGCTGAAATAACACAACAAAGACCCTTGTCCGTTTCCCGTCTCTTTACAAAATAAAAGTCCTCGATATAAAGGACGATCGTTATAAAGCAAATTCTGAGCCCGGTACCGGGTTTACGATCTTTACTTGTACAATAAATATGATTCAATCATTATCGAATTAATAAAGTTGCTTTAAACTTTTGAGACATATAAAGTAAAGAGAACTTGACTCGACTTTTATTTTGAAGCGAGCTTTTTTCAGCTCCTGACAAAGACTGCCGTACAATCTTGATTTGTGACTGCGCAATGCAGTATCTAGCTAGACATTTAAGTTAAAGTAAAACACACTGTAAGTGTTTGGATTTATGTATTTATTAAGTAAACAGTGAAAGAAAACAGTTGCTTGTGAAATGTAATCAGGCATCTGTTTAGCCGGTCTATTGCCTCAACAGAGGTTGAAGGACCCCCGATGCCTCAACAGCAGCACGAGTGATTCTCTGTGGTCAGTAAAATAAACTTATCTAAAGTCGTTGTTCTGTTGTGGTATTTGTATTTAAACTGAGTAAAGTTACTTGTTGCAATGGCGTTAATGGCCGATAGTGCGTTATTTATGGCTGCGTAGTGCTTATAGACACACTATTATGCATACTGTTGTAAAAAGTAATCAACATGTCAAACGTGTATAGCTTATAGCATAGATCTGCTAATGTAAATAGTCTTATTAACAGAACTAAACTGATCATATATTCTATGTACTGTAATGATTCTTGTGGCGCTCTTATTACTACATTCCATTGCAATGCAATATACACAGGAAGAGCTGGACCAAACTGTCGAGATCAGTCATTGCGTATTTTGTTTGCTGTTTAATGTTTTATGCTGATTTTGTTTGGATAATAATTTAAATATAAAGGCTTATGGAATGAGACCTTATTACCTTTATAACATGTTATATTTAAACTAGTATGTGATGCTCCAAATCCCTATTAGTGTTGTTCATTTTTGTTACAGTTCTTTTTTCTTTAACAACTGAAGAATGACTAAAAAGAGAAAAAGGCAAGGCGATTTCCAGAAAAATAAGCTAAAGGTTGGCCTAAAGAAGCCAAAAGCTGACAATGCGACGGACGTCAACTTTAGATCGAAAACTATCCATTTACCAGAGCAGCTGAAGCATGGGAATTCAGGACCGACCACTCACAGGCATCTCAGCATCAAGGTAGAGAAAACGCACTCTCACACTTTCCACTGACCCTCATCTTTCACTACATTACACCTCATTATAGAGGTGTAACGAAATTAAATATGGATTGTTGCATCTATCAAATGACTAACAATATTAGGGATGCACCGATATGAAAATTTTGGCCGATGCCAATAATTCTTTATATTTGAATAACCGATATATTGGCTGATAAATCTAAATCCAAATTTAGAGAGCCTGATTTAAAAAGCCAAGCACACAATTATAATGTTCTCATTATAATTTTATGTAGCCTATATGACAGACTTGTGCTGCACATGTTGCAATTAACTGTATTTTCCTTTTTGAAGTGAATCCAAATTATATTTCAAGCATTTCAAAGCTATCATGGCAAACTGCGCATCTGAAGTGTCTCAGCTGAAGGAAATAATCTATTATTTATCGGCTTTAATATATCGGCCAAATGTTCTTATCGGGGCCGATAACTATAACATTAAAAATGAACATATATATCAGCCAATACCAATATGATGGCTGATATATCTGCATTGTCACTGAGCTGTCATCAAATATTTGACAGGTTTTAACTCTTTACATTTTTTTTAATTTAAGTATTTTTTCTTTCCAAAACTGGAGTATTGGAGGGTCCTAATTGGAATACAGACTTTGCTTATTCTGAAGTTTTCAATTAAATGTTAATTTTTTATTTTGGTTGCATTTGTGAGTTAATAAGAATGTAACAGGTTGTGCAAAATACGCACATAAAATTGTAATATTGATGTGTTGATAGCAGGGCCCTGATTCAAATTAATTTGTAACTGCATTATGGCATGTTTTCAGGGATCTGCAAATATTGTATCGCCGCCTAAGATAATCAGTGTCAGATCATATCAAGATGAAATGTCCAATTTATAACCCTAGTTCATTATCTTTTTTTTATGCTTCCATTGTCTCTCTCTCTCTCAGGACCTGCTGTCCCAGCTGCACCACTTCAACAGTAACGTGAAGCAGGGAGCTCTGGTGGGTTTGCGGGAGTTACTCTCAGCTAACCCTACTCTGGTTGAGCAGCATGCATCAGCGGTGCTCTCCGAGGTGGCGGCACTCTTTACAGACAAAGACGGCTCTGTGCGCGCAGCTGCAGTGCGCCTGCTGCGCTTCATCGCTCAGTGCATCCCCACCGAACGCGTAGCACCCTTTTTCCCCCTGCTTAGCGCCCACCTCACTTGTGCCATGACCCACATCTCAGAACCCATCCAGGAAGATGCTCTCCGGGTCCTGGATGTGCTGCTTGAGCACTATCCTGGACTTCTGTCTCAGAAACATACAGTTCTGCTGGCCAATTTTCTGGAGCTCATCTCCCAAAGGCGGAAAGCTGGAACAGGGCCGGATAAATCTGGGAAAGGGGGCTATGCTCTGACTATCAGCACAAATCGCTCTGTTACAGCACAGCAATGGAGACTTACTGTGCTGCTCAGGTATTGCACCCAAAAAATTAAATTACATAAAATTTAGTCATTTTCTCTCTCTTCTTTCTGTGTAGTTTATTGTGTTATCATTTATTGTACTATAATAATTTGTGCATGCACATATTTTTAGGTTGGGCAATTTTCTGCAGGCAGTTGTTGAGGAAAGACCTCTGGAGGAAGGCGTGACCAGTAGGATGGGCCTTGGAATGTGGGCTGGGGAGAAAGGCTCTGTGACACCCGTAGATGTGAGTTGGGAGGAGCATGTCTTTGGGAAGGGCAGCATCCAAGTGTTTGAAAATTCTGGAGCCATGCCCACTCCACGCTCCACTTATCGCCTAAGGTATTTTTCATTGTTACAGTAAATGATTGTTGACTAATTTCTTGTTTCATAATCAGAATGTCCTTAAATTAGTCATTCCGGGAACTTAAAATTTTATTTTTGAATATGAAAAATGTAATGCAGTCCAGACCTCAGTGACCTCACTGCTGGCTACGGCCATGGCAGTGGCATGCATTATAACGCTCAACCCTAGTACTGTGTAAACTATCATGCTGACACTTCTCAGTTAGATCAAATGACAGAAATGCCATATGTTTCCTGTATACAACTTTTTTAATGTCTGTTTTGTGTAGGCCAGACTCTAAGCCAGGGGCTGGAATGAATAAGGAACTCTGCTCAGCTGAGACCGTGCAGGGCTTTGCAGGAACCCTGGTGCCTCTGTTGCTGGAGATCTGGGTTGAGGCGGCAGGTGGAGAGCGCGTACAGACGGACAGTGGCCACCTGCT
The DNA here is from genome assembly GCA_039654625.1 of Rhinogobio ventralis. Lineage (NCBI taxonomy): Eukaryota > Metazoa > Chordata > Actinopteri > Cypriniformes > Gobionidae > Rhinogobio > Rhinogobio ventralis. The sequence goes on from CM077201.1 coordinate 18,550,750, forward strand.
CTCAGCGGAGTCCATGGCTCTTATGTTCCAGATCCTCACCATACTGCAGTTACTGAGAAGACTCACTCCACAGAGAGACCAACAGGACATACTGGTACATTCACTTACACTGCAGCGGTTGCATCACTGATGTTATACAGCCATGGACGCTCACATAAACCCTGTTTCTGTATTGTGCAGGATGTCTGGTTCCGGAACTCATACCTGACAGATTTCAAACAGCACTTCATGAAAAACTTCCCCTATGGCCTGCTGGAAGTGGCAAGATTCAAGAAGAAAGCTGATGGAAAGAGGTGACCAAAAAGTCCATATGTTTTATTAACAATTTTAATAATATTAATAATTGTAACAATATTAAATATGAACAATATTAATTGTAAATAAATAAACCACAGTTCATTTTTGTGATTCCAGTAGTGTTTGTTCTTCAATAAAAAACAATAGTTATTAAATAAAAACATTTTTGATTGTATTGTATGTTTTTAAGCGTTTTAAATTTGATTCGATTTTTCCCCCGAATTTTTATTTAAAGAATTTCACATACTGACCCCCCTCTTCTCTCCCAGCCCAGTTATGCCAGATGAACAAAATGTGTAAAATAATATAAAAAAATAAATAAAAAAATTAAAAACATAACAAAGTAGATTATAGTAGATTACCCAGTTATAAAAAGTGTATACATTATCGCACATCATTCTATGTTATATATTCTACGTTAAAACAAACTGTGCTTTTTACTGAAATTAATGATCACCTTCTAGATACGTTTATTATATTATTTAAATATATTAATGATAAGAATGATTATATAATTTGAAACCATCCTCCTAGTGGATTGGAACTACTGCTCTGTATGAGGGTAATTATCTCTCTTTTTTTTATTTTTTATTTTGCTTTCAGAATTAGGCAGCAAGTAGCAAGCGAAACGTTTTCTGGGGCTAACGTGGAACCGTTGGCGGTAAACGTCACATTGTGTCAAGTTATGGTGACACTCAGTCTTAGGGGCCAGGATCACATAGCAGCTGAAGATGCTGACTGGCTCGGACCAATCAGGGTCTTTATTAGGGAGACGTTGTCCAGTGGGGGTAAGCTGAGCTCTAAGCACCTGGCAGCCTTACTGGAGGTGGTGTGGAGGATGATTGTCACCCAGCGCAGCCGAGGTGAGAGCCTTTTCTTTATGGAGGACAAAGTGTTGTTTTCTAATATTGGGTCTGCTGAATATAAAATGTGTGTGTGTGTTTCCAGTGGTGACAGATGATCTCCTGCAGGCTGTGTATGTGCAGTACCAGCAGAGGAACCTGGGTGTGAGTGTCCGCACTCTTCTGCTGCGCTTCTTCAGTCAGCTCTACATTCAAGAGCATCAGAACCACCCTCATATTGCTAGGTAGGTGCCCACCACTAACAGTGCGCAGAGTCAATAGCTACAGACCTCCAAACTTTGTGTGGCCTTTTAGATTAGCTCAAAAATAGTGCGTAGAGAGCTTCATGCAATGGGTTTCCACGGCCGAGCAGCTGCATCCAAGCCTTACATCACCAAGTGCAATGCAAAGCGCTAGATGCAGTGTGGGGTTGTTTTTCTGGGGTTGGGCTTGGCACTTTAGTTCCAGTGAAAGGAACTCTTAATGCTTCAGCATACCAAGACATTTTGGACAATTTCATGCTCCCAACTTTGTGGGAACAGTTTGGGGATGACCCCTCCCTTGTCCAACATGACTGCGCACCAGTGCACAAAGCAAAGTCTATAAAGACATGGATGAGCGAGTTTGGTGTGGAGGAACTTGACTGGCCTGCACAGAGTCCTGACCTCAATCCGATAGAACACCTTTGGGATGAATTAGAGCGGAGACTGTGAGCCAGGCCTTCTCGTCCAACATCAGTGCCTGACCTCACAAATGCGCTTCTAGAAGAATGGTCAAAAATTCCCATAAACACACTCCTAAACCTTGTGGAAAGCCTTCCCAGAAGAGTTGAAGCTGTTATAGCTGCAAAGGGTGGGCCAATTCCATATTAAACCTTGTGTTTATATATTTTTTGTCTTTTTTTCCTTTATTTGTGTGGTCTGACTTTTAAGTTGTCTTACAATTTTGCCATATTTTTCCATGTATCCAGGTTTGTTTGTGAAATCAATCATATTTAAGTAAACTGAAGACTCCCCCAGCATCTTTTTGTTGTTTGAGTGCACCCTGTGATAATGAGAAGAGTCTGAAGTCTCCCTCTCTTTCAGGAGCAGGATTCTGGCACGCTGGTTGGCATCACTGCCGGTACAGTTGGTTCAGCTGGGCAGCAGGAATCCTCAGCTCTCAGCGCAACTACTGGAGACAGTGCAGCCAGCTGCTGCGAGGGGCAACAAAGACCTTCTGCAGAGTCTTCAGAAAAATGCCTGCAGTCTTTATGGTAATCATATATGCCTATACACAAACAACTCTGGGCCATCAGGCAGTCCTTATTGTCGAGCCCTGAACTGTTTAGCATACTTTCTATATACCTTATGTAGCCCTGCCCCTTTTAGCGGTGCCCTCGTTGTGTTCTGTCTTCCGCTTTGTATTTCCACAGCATGAAGGTAAGATCTTACAGATTTATGAATGAACCACTCATTTTAAAATCTTCCCGGTCTACTGACATTTGTTAAGACATCCACTATAAACATTACAATGCTCAAGATAACTTTTTCGTGAACTCCACATTACCAGCTAATTTCTCTTTAATAGCAATGCCATAGAAATATACAGAGCTGCCGCAAAACGGAAGTTCAAAGACAAAATTCTAAAGATGGCTGCGCGCTTGTCTCCGGCGGATAAGGTCTATAGTGTGTGTGTGCATGAGAGAGTCTTGTGTAAGAGATCGGCCTGTAGTGAAGGAGAGCATTAGAGTGGTGGCGTCTCTGGTTGTGTGTGTGATATAAGTGCTCTGTAGTTTTGTGTTTCGGGAGCACAGCGCTCTCTTTGTCTGTGTTAGCACTCATGACATCAGCAGTGTGCGTCAACAGCTAATAATGTATGTCTATCTGTGATCACTGACAGGACAAAACTCTCTCTCTTTTTTTTTCTCCCTCTCTTTCGCACTCACATTCATTCCTTCACTGTTGAGCGTTAGCAGTTAGATAAATCTGTCACTAGGTGGAGCTCTTTCTTTTCTCAAGTTTCACAATCAGAATGAATAATCTCAAAATAGAGCCATCAACCCCAAAGGGCAATTCGCCATGGGTTAGGAATTTCTAAAGGGGTTTTAAAATAGCAGTAGTTTTCTATTTATTTGTACAATATTATTTCATAAATGTTTTTTTTTTTATTATTGTATACATTTTATTTAAAACAAATGGCTAACATTATTATAGAACTTTTCCAGGCTGAGCGTATCTATTATATTAATGTTTCTCAGTTTATGGTAATCTGTGTGATATATTTGTATGTGTCCACGTCGCAGATCCACAGGAGGGCTGTGTGGTAGTGTTGCCTGTGGAGTCCCAGAAGAGGCTGGTTCAGATTCTCCATTTCCTGCCAGCGTTTCCCACAGAGCTTCTGGCATGTCTCAGCCAGGTCTGCAACACTGGGAGAGTGTCGGCTAGCCTCGCCACCACATTAATACGCACCATACACCTGAGGTATGAGGGTTATGACACATCAGTCCTTAGTTCTGTTTAGTCTGTTTAGTTTTAAGTCTGCTTCCAGTGTGCCGCTCTGGGACATTTATAAGATTTCTTAAACCTTACAAAAAATTTATTCCACAATGTAGTTTGCATAATCACTTGTGAAATATTCTTCTGTTGTTGTTGTTGTTGTTGTTGTTTTTTGTGTAGTTTATCACTACTTTGCATTATTGAATGAACTGTGCTAGGTTTTGGAAAAGAGAATTAGTTTAAAACAGTATACCTGCATATATGAATTTCATACACACTCCTGCTTTAGTATAGTTCTCATGAGTCGACCGTTGCCAAACATAATATGGTAACACTTTAGACTTTCTACTAACTCTAAGGAACTTTGCAACATGTCATCTAGCTATTTGTAGAGTATTAGTAGACTGCTTAATATCTGCTGACACTTTTTTGATGCTCCCCCAACAGACATAATGGGCCCTATTTTAATGATCTGAGCACATGACGCAGGTGCACTTAGGGCATGTCTGAGTCCACTTTTGCTAGTTTAACGACGGAAAAAAACGGTTGGCGCGCGCAAGACCATGGTCCAGAAGGGCTGTACCTACTCTCTTAAGAAATCATGGGTGTGTTTTGGCCATAACGTGCAATAAACCAATCAGTATCATCTCCCATTCCCTTTAAAAGCCAGTTGTGCTTGCACCATGGCGGATTCGCTATTTATATGGCGGAATTTGCGAGCGGAAAGACTGAACGCGGAAGAGGAATCCTTTTATTTTTAATATTTAAAAATGTTTGTGTGCTGCTGCACGTCCCTGTGTATGTAATAAGCAGAGTGTAGGCGCATATTACTAATTCGCCCTTGAAATAACAAAAAATATTGTGCTATTGACTTTAGACTAGGTTTCAGTTGGTCAATGGCGCAGTTGATTTCAGTTGCAAAATAGCAAGCGCCAACAATGCACCTGAACACACCTCGTTTTCAGACCAGCGCACCCATGAGCGAACAGATGGGTTCAAGCGCATTTGCTATTTAAACCATGTGGCGCTGGATGTGAAAATGCTACCTGTGTCTGGCTGAAACTAGCAAAACACTTGTCTCGTCTGCCGTTGCATTGTGCCGGGTGTATGATCGGGCCCAGCTACATGTCAACTTATTCTACTAACCCAAACCCTAACACCTAACCCTAACCTAACAGTCTACTGATACTCTAATGACTGGTAGTTGACATGTAGTTGCAAAGTCACTTATAGTTAGTAGAATGTCTAAAGTGGACCATCAAAATAAAGTGTAACCCATAATACTTGCTAAAATGGGGATTTGACCAAGACTTGGTTATGCATGTGCAGCTCAGCCTTGGAGGGGAGTATCTATCTTCATCTGACTGATATGTTTAGAATGTGACTCTGTTTTCTGCGACTGCCAAGAGGAGACAGCAGCCTCAGAGTTTTCACTGCTAATAGAATCAAACAATTTAACCAATCGGAGACAGCCAAGCACTTTGCGGCACGATCAGAGGATGGCCAATTCTCCCACTTAACTCTGATTGGCCGTGACCATTAGTCATCAACTGTGATTGGCCGTAATGAGGCGGAACGGAGCCACGAGTCACTGTGCAGTGTAGCAGAGGTCATACTGTAGTAAGTTCAGTAGATTCAGAGTTATCGATTTCTTTAGTATACACAACATTTTAGTATTTTGCAGTTTTTTGCAAGAAGTTGTAACATAATACACTCACATTGGAAAGGAGCAGGGATGGGCATTATGAGTAGTTTTCTTGTTGAATACTCTAACACAAATAAACAAGTAATTGATTTTAATGAAATAAAGATTTGTAAAAAATGTAAAAATCTAGTTAAAAATAACAGATATGATACAAAATCATCCTGTTGCTTTATTCACAAATGCTGCATTATTAACTTCACCCATCAATGCTTTTAATAATAAATAATATTCAATGTAGTTAATAATATGTTGTAATAAAACAAATAGAATAATTTTAATGAAATGGCAAACAGACCTTACTTAGATACTGTCATTTCATCAGTGTTGTTATTGTTAACTAAAACCAAATCTATTAAAAATCAATTTTGCTAATAAAAATAAAGCTGAAGTACAATAAAATATTAGATGAAGAACGTGTGAAAATTAGAAAAGTTTTATTGGTAGCCTATTGAAATAAGTTTAAGCAGAAGTACTAATATTAAAACTTTTATAAAAATAAACTTTTATAGCTAAATGAAAATATTTCAAACAGAAAACTAATATTAATGACAAAAGCAATTAAATGACAATTTAAAAATTAAAATATGTATAAGTACTATAATAGTATTTCGTCTAGTGCACCTAATAGACGAAATGAAAAAAGCATTATAAGGATGTGTATTTTATCACATTTCAATCACATATTTATCATTTTTATATGTTCTTATTTAAAAAAAAAAAAAAAAAAAAGGGGGAAAGTTTTACAAGAAGACTGGTCTGTAAGTATCCAAGTTTGAGTAATTTATTTATTTTTTTACTATTTGACTAGTCATGTATGATTGACAGAATATTCCTTTGTGAGTTCCTCTGCGTGCTTAGGGCCTTAGGCTGTGTGCAAGTACATTTGCGTGTGTATCTTTGTGACATGCTGTGTCCCCACTGTGTTTCTTTTAGTCACTAGCCTAAAGCCACTCTTTTATTTGTGGTTCCTAAAGGGAGCAATGTTTGAGAACACTGGCTGTGTGACTTAGAGTCCCTGTGTGACTTGTGTGAATGTGTCTTGGATACACTGCCTTTCCTCTGGGCTCTCTGTTTGCTCATAACAACAACACTAGGCTAAATATGCTCAGAAACCTACAGAGGGCAGTATTACTCTTTGGATGAGACGTGGAACAATCCTCAAGGTCCCCACTAAAAGTCGCACCGAAATTCCAAAACAAATGTTATGGCAAGTGAATTCACACCGACTGCACTTTAAAAAAAAAACTGGACCCGTGACAGGATTCCTCTGCGATAGGCTAAGCATCACTTAAGGCTGCTTCTGTTCATGGCAGAACTGCGTGACATGCCGTTAAGAGAGCCAATCCTCAGAACAACATGAACCGAACATTTTGTCCTTCATAAGAATTTGGCTTTGATCACATTCGCTAAATGAGACTAACTCTTGATGACTATTGAATGGTGGCCATAGGGTTCAGAAAGTGTTGCTAAACTAAGACAAGAATGGCTAGTAGTTTAGTGTGGCTGGCACACAGAAAGAGTGAACAGTAGCACTTTTTTTCTAGGCGCATCTCTGTGTGTGTGTGTCCAGCCCCTTTACTAATGGGTTGATGGGAAATATGCCAATCAGTATGCATTAAGGAAGTCCAGCACATGCTCATTCCACAATCACAAGAGAAATTAAATCAAACAAGTAAAAGATCAGATATTCATTCACTTTATTGGCCTCGAGGCTGATCCACATCTATAAGGGAGAATCATAAGACTGTGTGGATTGTCCTTGAATAGCTTTAACACACACACACATACACTGGTTCTTTCTGATTTCCTTCTCAGAAAAGTGTGACTATAAATTATCACTTCTAACAATATCTTGCCATAAAATTCTTGCTGAATCCTTGAACACACACATAGCAGTGCAACATCACATGAAGCCCATGTTGGACTGACCTGTGAGGTTCTTGTTGGTGGCCTCTTGGTTCTCCTGCCCTCTGTGCTTGATCAAAGCAATTACCTGGGTGATTTTCAGGCTTTAACTGTTACAAACCAGCTGAGAAAATGTAATCATGCATACATTTCACAGCTCAAAGGCGCTGTGTGTAATTATTTAGATGTTAAAACACTTTTTTTTCTATCCCATCTTAATGTGCAGAGACAATGAGCTGTTAATAGGTTGGCTTCCTCAAAGAGTGTCACATGATCCTTCAGAAATCATTCTAATATGCTGATTTGCTGCTTAAGAAACATTTCCTATTATTATCAATGTTGGTAATGTTCTGCTGCTTAATTTTGGTTATTTTTAATTTTTTTTAATGAAATAGAACTTCCAAAGAACAACATTCATTTGAAATGCAGTTCTTTTGTAACAATGTAAAAAATCTTAAAGAAAAAATTAAAAGAATGTTTTTTTTTTTACTAACCCCAACTTTTGAATTGTAGTGTACATGTAAATGCTTTTAGTGTTTTTCTGCCATGTTAGCAAAAAAGGTTAACCAATAAATAGTTATTTTGTCGATATAGCATTCATCCTTACAAAAAAGGGGGAAAAAGTTAAATGATCAACATGATCCTGTGCTTCAGGAATGTTTTAAAGTGTTGTCTGCTATATTGTGAGGATGACCCCAGCGTTTCCTTAATACAGTGAGTGTTCTCATTTGCTGAAGGTGAGTGTGTTTGTGGTGGGAGCTTGATTTCAAAGGAAATGAAGGATCTCAGATGGCCAGTATTTTTAGACTGACATTCTCACCACACGCACACACACAGGTACAGTGTGGGATATGTAATGGGAGAGCGGATCAGTGCCGGACCACTGCACATTAATGTGTGTGTGCTTCCCTGCAGGTCTCCTCTGAGTGGCTGGTTGAGCAGTTCACAGGATGTGCCAGTGAAGGATGTAGATTACCTCAGTTTCTTTTTCACCACACTAACAGGTGCACACACACTTGCATACACACACACACACATCAGACATCGCATTCAATGATATGAGTACTGACAGCATGCTTGATATTGATAAAGAGGCGTTCCCATGATCCTATGCTTCAGGTTTCTCCTCTGAGATGTTACGGGCCCTGCAGGACACAGATGAAGACTGCCTGTTGCCCACCTCCACACTCTCACCCCTCAGTGTGTTCGCTACCACCCTGGAGCAGTTTCTACATCACTGGGATGTGGTGGAGGTGATTCTCTCTTTTTTTATCTGCCAGTCCCTTTCTCCACTTTCAGCTGCTCTGACATGCATGTTAGGTCAGGTGTTCTGCTGTCAATCACTAGCATATGTTTCTAATCCTGTTGTCATCCACTCTGTCCCCTGTGAGCGTCCCTCTCCTCTCTCATCTGCTGTCAGTTAGTCTGGCTTGTGTCAGTTGTTTGGTTGTTCTGGTGTCAATCCACTCGTCTGTCTGCTGTCTGGTTTACCTGGCACAGCATTTTCAGCATTAAATATTTTTTCTGTCTAGTGCTTACGTTTTTTTTGTTCACAATAATCACATATGTGAATGTTTTCTGAGAAAAGTTCCCATAAAAAAAGTATATGAAAATTAAAAAATATAATTCAGACATCACATTATTGTGAAAGGAAAAATAATTGAATAAACATTACAAAAAGTGCCTTTAGAAGTCAATATATAGACTTATCTGCACATTTCATCTGTGCTATTTTTTTCTTGTATGTGGTGTCAATTTGATTCATTTTTAAAATTAATTCAACAATGAAAATGCATCTCAAAACCATTCCATTTGTTACATTGTTGCAAAAACACGTAACTTCAAGCGTCAAGCCAGGAAAATTCCGTAATATATAATTTACGTACAGGTCCGGTTCAGTTAATTGTGCTAATATAAATGTTATTTTTTCATAATTAATCACACTAAATTAATGCGTTAAATTGCTCTAATAGCACTTTTGTGCGTGCACAAGTAGCTTCAGAAGAAATGTTCTTAAAAAACAATATTTTTGCACAATTCTTTCATGCACATGTGAAACTTAGATGTACATTATCAGGAAACGGTAACAGTATTTTCCTGTGCTCACTAGAAAATGTGTTTGTACACTTTTTTTATTTTTTTTTCTTGCATGTGAAAAAATTGTGTGCATTTGAAAGTCTTGTTTTTTAAAGTGGTGTTTTGCACATGCAAGATATATGAACCAGGTCATGCTGTTCACCTTAATTGCATCGTATTTTTCATGCCAACCTGGTGCAATTTTCAACTTCTACCAAGAAGCAGGTGTTCACTTGAATCCGCGCAGGGCCATTTGGGTTGTTATTCCACGCACAAGTGTGTTTTAGTTTCTCCCTGGAGACGGCCAGATCGTTGAGCAAGGGAAGGTTTATCACATCGCACCGGTGTAGGCGTCTCCATATTTCAATAAGGGCTAGTTATCAGAGCGCTCCTGGCTAAAGCAAATGCTAATGCCAGCCAGCGGACACCATCACCACCTGACATTTTACATGGAAATTAAAACCCAACAAAACCACACCCTCAGGCCAGGGTCTGACTCTCACTGCCCCCCTCTTTTTACTGCACTCATACAGCTAATTCCTCTATGCAATTTTCTCTGGACTTTCATTTTTTGTGTCCAAGTCAATCAGACAGTATAGGTGCAGAGGGACGGCTGGCATCTCCGTTGATACGGTAATGAGGAGTGACGGGGGAGATGCCAGCAGGTGAGGCTGATGGAGAATAATGGACCTTAATGAGGAAAAGAGCCTGATTTACTTTTAATTAATTTTTTAAAATATAATTTGAAAGAAGACTCGTGTTCACTAAAGTCTGAAAAAAAGTATACTTTGACCATTCACTTTCCATGTGATGTAATTTTGTCATTAGGGACGTTCCTGGATTTAGCCCATTTTTTTGACTGCACGGGCGGTGCGCATACAACAGTTCATGTGCGAGTGACTTTAAAACAAAGTCCAGTAGATTGTGGAAAGAGTGCATGAACACTCTCATGGCCAAAGGAGTACACTTTAAAAGGCTTGCGCACAGTTGATGGAGCAGAATGCAGAAAATGAATTATACCCAAGCTTTAACTGTATTTTTTTAAATGATCAAAAAAATCTGTAAAAACAGTAATATTGTGAAATATTATTAAAATTTAAAAGACGTTTTATTCCTGTTATTTAGCGGTCATTACTTACGTCTTCAGTGTCACATGATCCTTCAGAAATTTTAATAGGCTGATTTGGTGCTCAATTATTAATAATGGTTCTTATTATTAGTTTTTGCTGCTTAATATTTTTCAGCTTTCTTTGATAAACAGAAATTTCAAAAGGATGTATAATTTATTTGAAGCACAAATCTTTTGTAACATTATAAATGTCTTTACTGTCACTTTTGTTCAATTTAGACTCAAATAGATAAAGCCTTGGTGAGCAGAAGACTTCTTTCAAAAACATAACTTTTGACCGTAGTGTATTTTTAAAAAAATGTTTTATATTACATTTTTACACTAAATAAAATCAATTTTACTTTTTATTAAAGTAATTTTAGCACATTTTTTACAGCTCTGCTGGAAAATCTTAATGTGCTAAAACAGAAAAATGTGCTAAAAAGTGTGCTTCTCGTCCTGTTGGGATTCCACATCACACTCTTAAAGAAAATTCTCACTTACTGTTTCTCAGATATATAGCTTGGCAATTAGCATCAAATTAAGTTTGAGTGGTGTGTGTGAGAGAGCGAGAGCACATGGCTGCTGGGGGTCCATTCCTTTATTGCCAATCAGGCGTCTCTAATCTAAAGCATGCGTAATGTGTTCTTAACACTGTTAGCCTGATTAATGTCTGATAATAACCTGCTCTGAATGACATTCTGCTCCGCCTTCATCTGTTTAATCTAATCTGCCCTAATCCTATTAGCACTATTAGATTTCTCACACACTTATTTATTGTTTGTGCTCATAAAATATCAGTTCAGAGAGTGGCGGGGTGATCTGTCCAGTGTCAACTTCCATTACAACACACCGGCCATAGTGGCAAGGTGTCCAACCCTTTGAGCCCGTCACTGTATATATATATATATATATGTGTGTGTGTGTGTGTGGTGCTATAGGATTCTTTGTTCTCTGCAGACTTCTCTTTTGTCTGGGCCTGGGGATTTATTTTTGACTGACCTAAACCGAGCGTGTGTGTCAGATGTTAAGATGTTGTGATGTATAATTCAATGGTTCTTTGTAGACTGAGATAGAAAAAGCGTCACCTGTCTCTCAGCTTTCAGTCTGTGAAATGACTCTTCTGAAGATGATCCTAAAATCTGTTTATCTCCATTTATTTAGGCTTTTTGCCTAGCTTGATTTCTATAAACTTTTCAGATCGTTTTGTTTGTTGCCTTTACACTAAAGACATGATGAATTAAATGACTTTGTGTATACACTCACCTAAAGGATTATTAGGAACACCTGTTCAATTTCTCATTAATGCAATTATCTAATCAACCAATCACATGGCAGTTGCTTCAATGCATTTAGGGGTGTGGTCCTGGTCAAGACAATCTCCTGAACTCCAAACTGAATGTCAGAATGGGAAAGAAAGGTGATTTAAGCAATTTTGAGCTTGGCATGGTTGTTGGTGCCAGACGGGCCGGTCTGAGTATTTCACAATCTGCTCAGTTACTGGGATTTTCACGCACAACCATTTCTAGAGTTTACAAAGAATGGTGTGAAAAGGGAAAAACATCCAGTATGCGGCAGTCCTGTGGGCGAAAATGCCTTGTTGATGCTAGAGGTCAGAGGAGAATGGGCCGACTGATTCAAGCTGATAGAAGAGCAACTTTGACTGAAATAACCACTCGTTACAACCGAGGTATGCAGCGAAGCATTTGTGAAGCCACAACACGCACAACCTTGAGGCGGATGGGCTACAACAGCAGAAGACCCCACCGGGTACCACTCATCTCCACTACAAATAGGAAAAAGAGGCTACAATTTGCACGAGCTCACCAAAATTGGACAGTTGAAGACTGGAAAAATGTTGCCTGGTCTGATGAGTCTCGATTTCTGTTGAGACATTCAGATGGTAGAGTCAGAATTTGGCGTAAACAGAATGAGAACATGGATCCATCATGCCTTGTTACCACTGTGCAGGCTGGTGGTGGTGGTGTAATGGTGTGGGGGATGTTTTCTTGGCACACTTTAGGCCCCTTAGTGCCAATTGGGCATCGTTTAAATGCCACGGCCTACCTGAGCATTGTTTCTGACCATGTCCATCCCTTTATGACCACCATGTACCCATCCTCTGATGGCTACTTCCAGCAGGATAATGCACCATGTCACAAAGCTCGAATCATTTCAAATTGGTTTCTTGAACATGACAATGAGTTCACTGTACTAAAATGGCCCCCACAGTCACCAGATCTCAACCCAATAGAGCATCTTTGGGGATGTGGTGTAACGGGAGCTTCGTGCCCTGGATGTGCATCCCACAAATCTCCATCAACTGCAAGATGCTATCCTATCAATATGGGCCAACATTTCTAAAGAATGCTTTCAGCAGCTTGTTGAATCAATGCCACATAGAATCAAGGCAGTTCTGAAGGCGAAAGGGGGTCAAACACAGTATTAGTATGGTGTTCCTAATAATCCTTTAGGTGAGTGTATATTAATTTAACATTACTCCAGTCTTCAGTGTCACATGATCCTTCAGAAATCATTCTAATATGCTGATTTGATACTCCGTTATTATCAATGTTGGAAACAGCTGTGCTGCTTAATAATTTGTTGCTGCTTTTTTCTAGATTCTTTGATGAATAAAAAGTTTAAAAAGATCAGCATTTATTTAAAATAGAAATATTTTTATACTCTGTATATTATAATTATTGTGATTATTAATATTCACAGCGCTTAACTTTTTTCACATTTTGTTATGTTACAGCCTTATTCCAAAATGTATTTATTTATAAATGTATTTTATTATTTTCCTTAATTCTACAAACAATACCCCATAATGACAATGTGAAACAAGTTTGTTTGAAATCTTTGCAAATTTATTAAAAATAAAAAAATCACATGTACACAAGTATTCACAGACTTTGCTCAATACTTTCTTGAAGCACCTTTGGCACCAATTACAGCCTTTTTGAATATGATGCTACAAGCTTGGCACACCTATTTTGCAGGATCTCTCAAGCTCCATTAGGTTGGATGGGGAGTGTCGGTGCACAGCCATTTTCAGATCTCTCCAGAGATGTTCAATCAGGTTCAAGTCTGGGCTCTGGCTGGGTCATCTCAAGGACATTCAAAGAGTTGTCCCATAGCCACTCCTTTGTTATCTTGGCTGTGTGCTTAAGGGTTGTTGTCCTGTTGGAAGATGAACCTTCGCCCCAGTCTGAGGTCCAGAGAGCTCTGGAGCAGGTTTTCATCAAGGATGTCTCTATACATTTCTGCATTCATCTTTCCCTCGATCCTGACTAGTCTCCCAGCTGAAAAACATCCCCACAGCATGATGCTGCCACCACCATGCTTCACTGTAGGGATGGTATTGGCCAGGTGATGAGCGGTGCCTGGTTTCCTCCGGACATGACACTTGCCATTCAGGCCAAAGAATTCAATCTTTGTTTCATTAGACCAGAGAATTTTGTTTCTCATGGTCTGAGAGTCCTTTGATTGAAGGAAAATAATGAATTTAATCCATTTTGGAATAAGGCTGCAACATAACAAAATGTGGAAAAAGTGAAGCGCTGTGAATACTCTCTGGATGCACTGTAAAGTACGTCACAATAGAGAAGATAAGCTGGTCACAATTTCTGTTTCATGCTGACATTAATGCTGCATTAATGCTGCATTTCATGTACAAAGAACTAAAGCAGCACCAGAGCCACTTCTGAGGTGGGTCAGAGCTGCATATTTTAGTACTAAATTTATGCTGCATTGCATGTTTACACAGAATTTGGAGGTGCTCAGACCGGCCTTAACTCTGCTGTGTGAAAACTAAACTTACCTGCTTTGTTCATAAACATTTCTACACTGTTTGTAGGTTGTGTGTCACTGCCTGGACACCCTGGGATCTCGTGCACAGTGTTTTGATGTAATACAGAACGCCATCATTAAGAATCTGGTGAGTGAACGTGTTTTTCTGCTGAATGTTTTGCATACGAGTGGGCAGTGGAGCCAGACACCGTTTGTGGTGAGACTCTCTCCATATCTTTGTAGTGTGGACTCGCCGTGGTGCCAGACTGCGTGTGTGCAGCGATTTTAAGGTGTGTTCCCCGGTTACTGGATGTCAACTTCCTGCCCAGCGACACACTCCTCCACTTCCTGTCTGACTGTTGCCTGAGCATGCTCAATCTGCTGCTACAACTGGAGCAGAGTGCCCGCAAAAGGTGTGCTCACAAACATGCTCACACCCACACGCACACAATATTTGCATAGAGTAACATTTATACACCACAAAGTGTCCACAAAGAAAGACTATTTGATAATACAGCAAAGAGAATTTGGAAAACAGGACTGGGGAAAGTCCAAAAAGGGCCGTCTCATGTAGAAAGCAAAATTTAAAAAATAAAAACATTTGAAAATAGTTGCTTCTTTTGATGCGCCTAAAATTCCTCAAGTTTGTGTCAGCAATTTATTCATTCAGAAATAGTATACAAGTGTCTATTTTATTTGTCTCGGCAATATGAGAAATGTTAATTACAATTATTTTAAATAATAAATAATAATTTATTAATATTATAAACCCATTATTAATAAATTCATTACTTTTTTTTACATATCATAGCACATGCGATCTTAGTTACAAACTGGGGCTTGTGGTTAATAAAGTCACCATGAAATCAAAATCAACAATTATTATTATTTTTTTTTAATGGAATATTTCATTATTATAAATGATATATCCTTGCACATCAGTATTTTTTCAATTCATGTGCCCTAGTAATCTTTAATCAAAATAACTTTCCCTCGCTCTTGCAGCGACATAGCGAGGGCAGGGCAACCTGTCACTCCTAATGATCCAGTCAATTCCCGGTGGACAAAAACAAGTCCCGCCCTACTTTTTTTCTTGTTCGAGAAGCTGTTTCACTCACAATAGGGAGGACTATTGCAACTTTGGCAGTAATATTGTGAAAAAAAAAGGTGGTCCATGATCTAGCGCTCAAAAAAAAAAACTTGCGTTTCTCTCTTTCAGGGATGCCGTGTGGGAGGCATGTTTTGCTGCATTGAGTACGGTACCGAGGCTCCTGCGATTGGTCTTGCAGTCTTTTCGTGTGTGCGACCTGTGTGAGGAAGAGCTCCCCGTGTTGGCACAGATCCTGTCATTACTTCTTCAGCATACTCAATTACGCAACCACATGATGGCCAACGGCAATCTACTGCAACACATCATACAGGACTTAACGGTAGCATATGGTTCCTCAAGAGCATTATGGCACATCAGAATATGTAATGCTTATAATTGCATGCATCTAATTTAACTTTGCTTCAATAGAGGAAACTTTAAACAACTTTGAAACCTTAAACTTGATCTGCTGACACTCTCTTGACTGTTGTTTGTTTTTGCAGCATTTCTATGGTGGAGAGACTCGAGAGCAGTGGCTGACTGACTTGCTGTACTGCTACAGCGTGACAATGTCTGGTCAGCGGGCCAACATGGCCATGAGGGACATCTATTAACTGACAGCTTACTGTTACAGTATTCATTGCCACAGCCCTTTATGTTCTATCTTTTTCTGATTCCAGTTTTGTACAAAATGAAGAAAATAAACCTTGTGATAATGAATTGAGTAGTTCGGTTTCAGAGTTATTGCACATTTATTAATACAGACCTGAAGAGATTATTTTTTTACCCACTGTTTTTGTCTGGTAATCAACTGAAGTGGTGTGAAATAATGGTATTTACGCAAAGCAACTGGAACATACAAACAGCTGCTATTTTAAAGGTTAAAAATGGGAACAGAGAAATTGGTTACAGGGTTCTTTTTACACTATTCAAAGTTTGGGGTTAGTAAGGTTTTTTTTCCCCAAAGAAATTAATACTTGTATTAATCGATGCATCACTTTTGATTGTTATAAAATATTTATATTTTAAATAACTGTTGTACTTTTGAACTTTCTATTCATCAAGGAATCCTAAAATTCCTGATTTGAGCATTGATAAGAAATGTTTCTTGACCAAATGTATTAGAACAATTTCTGTAGGATCATGTGACACTGAAGACTGGTATAATGACTGCTGTTAAAGCTTTGCCATTTTCTATATTGCTATTTAATGGTGAGCATAAGAGTGTTTCAAAAACATTAAATTAATCTTACCGACCTCAA
This sequence comes from Rhinogobio ventralis, assembly GCA_039654625.1. Taxonomy (NCBI): domain Eukaryota; kingdom Metazoa; phylum Chordata; class Actinopteri; order Cypriniformes; family Gobionidae; genus Rhinogobio; species Rhinogobio ventralis. The sequence continues at coordinate 18,567,304 of CM077201.1, forward strand.
CCTTTTGAATGCTAGAGTAATTATTACTCTCTCAGGATTAAGAACAAATGCTCCGTCTGTAATCGCATACTCTCTTGAGTAGGTACTTATTTTGAATAAGCAATTACTTATTCACAACTGCTAAAAAGTATGTTCTATATAGTATGAATGTGAGTCGTATGAATGTAAGCTGGACGCATTACATTTGCCATGTCATTTTTATGAGTGCTGTAAATTCAGGCATACATCTTTCGTCACATTGTTTTTCGCCTACTATATAGAAGGGAAGAATGTGATTTCGGATGCAGCCAAAGTCTGTGAGGTATGCCTTTCAACTCTGGTAAAAATGACAGCAAAATCTTTCCCTTCTTAACACATAAAATGTGGTATCTTTACTTTTACAAATGTATTTTACAATAATACATCAATAGTAAAAAGAGTACAATGATTTATAGTGATGAATAAAATGTACTAATAGTCCAGCCCACTCAAAAATAGGGTTGGTAATAGAGTATAAGAATACAATGCCTAGATCTGTGACAATATCAGAAATGGGCTGAAAATATGAGTGTTTCAAAGAGAGGGGGAGTTTAACAGCCTTGTGACATCTTTACTGTAGCATAGTAACACTCAGTGGTCTTCCATGCAGGTGGTCTCATTATGTAAGGCGTATGTCACGCCTTACGGCAGGTATATGACCTGTTGTTGACAGAATGAAAGGTTATCTAATATATTTGTTGTGTTTGTGGTTTTAACCTCTAACCTCTGCAATAATCAAGGTGATACTGCAGATTTTATATGTAAACCCAGACACAGACCAATGCGAGTTCACTGTACATGCAATAGTTTAAATAAACATCAAATGAGTTTTAAGTGCATATCATCCCTGTGTCTCATAAAGATGTAGTTCCTGTAAAAAAAATGGTGTCCATTTTGTGGTCTCAGTTCTTAGTTCTGTTCTGACTGCTTTGACTGCCAGCACTGGACGGACGTAGATGGTAAGAGTATTGCTTTGCCTGACTTAAAGAATCCACCAGACTCACACAGTCGACGGCGCTCACTGTGGATAAAGAAAGCACACATATATGATATCAGTCGAACATTTGGAATAAAGATTTTTTTTTAATGTTTTGGAAAGAAGTCTCAGGTCAATTCACACTGCATCGACAGATGCCGACCAATGCAGACAATCACTATGTCACTTCTCAGACGTACCATGACTCGACAAACACTGAAAACTTTTAAACAATATAAAAAATGTCCAAAATGTTCTTATTTTGTAAAAATAAAAATTAAGTACAATTTACCTTGATCTTACCTTGAAAAGTTTTCACCCCCATTTTATTATAAATTCTGCTTTCTCTTTTTTTTTTTGTCTTGTGGGCTATATATAAACATTTTATGTAAAATATCTTATTCAGGACAGTACTAAATAAAAAAATAACATGCATTTTGTATGATCCCTCTTATTTTGTTAAAATTATTCACATTTTCACAGATTCTGCAAGGGGTATGGTAAACGTTTGAGCACAACTGTACATTAAAAACAGTAATACTGTGAAATATTGCAATTCAAAAAAAAAAAAAATTATATTTGAATATATTTTAAAATGTAATTTATTCCTGTGATGGCAAAGCTGAATTTTCAGCATCATTACACCAGTCTTTAGTGTCACATGATCCTTCAGAAATCATTGTAATATGTTGATTTGCTGCTCAATTATTATCAATTATTATTATTGATGCTCAATTTATATGGTCTTATTTGTTTATTTAAAGCAATTAAATTATTAAAGGATTAAAAGGGATTTAAGGAAATAAAGAAAAAGAAATGAGAATGGTAAAAGTTCCAGTTCTATTGTAGTTATGAAGTAGGCTAAACTATTTGCAAATAATATATATATATTATTATTATTATTATTTTTTTTTTTAAATATGCACACATTTACTCTTATTTTTGTCTGCCTAATATGTACAAATGTATTGTATGTTTCTTGTCATCAAAATTGTCATCAAATTCAGTTATGATTTACATAAATAATGTCATATTTTCAATTCAAAATGGTGAAATTTCATAAAAAATGTCAAGTAGTTTGCATCACTTGAAATTACTGTTGGTCGCTGAACATTTTTATCGTAAATCGTTGTTAAATATTAAATGTTTATCTACTTATGACGCACTCTTTCACTGCTATAACTAAAGTGTCACGTTGGAATGCGCACTAACAGTAAGCCCCGCCTTCTTTGATTTGATTGGCCATCTCACTCATTCTGACAGTGACGAGCGCTGTTAGACCGCTGAGGCAATTTAGCCATTTCTAATTATTCAGGGGGGCTTGTCCCCTCAATGTCTATGGTGATTAAGGCCCTGGTTTACACAACACTATTAAGCAGTTTTCAACATTGATAATAATAAGAAATGTTTCTTGAGCATCAAATCAGCATAATAAGAATGATTTCTGAAGGATCATATGACACTGAAGACTGGAATAATGATGCTGCAAACATACACCTCCAAAGCAGTGATTATAAACCCCAGTACTTACACTGTTTGTTTGTTTTGAGTGACAGATCCAGCAGCACTTGGCTTTGGCTCTGTGGTTTAAGTGCTGCAGCCCGCAGAGAGTGCCCTCTTTTGGACGGGGCGCCACCTAGACCAAATATAACAGCAGTGTTTATTGCTTTGGATGTGGTCACATGCACATTTTTTGCTTGAATGGATCAATATCTCCACGTTAACATCACGACTGATACTAGAGCTGTTAAAATAACAAGATTTAGACAGTTTGGTATCAAACGTGCAGGTGTGTGTGAGCGTGTGTCCATCTGGCAGGTCGAGGGGAGGGAGGTCTGCGTTTGTGAGCGAGAGGAGACAGCTCGACATTCCATCTGACAGCAATGAACTTTTCAAAGCGCTGTGACTGTCAGGGAGGAGCGGGGAGGGGAACAAGTGTCTGTGTGTGTACGTGTACGCGTGTGTTTGAGAATGAGAGCGTCTCTGGCCTGCTCAGCCATCATCACCTGTTCATGTCTGCTGAAGGTCAGTTGCGTTAACTGGGTCGAAACTCCACCTTATCAACTGATATGAAAGGAGGGAGGGATGGCGGTGTGTGTGTGCGTGTGTTGGAACGTCACATAAAACATAACACCCCTCTGTAATAATCTTATTAGTGATGCTTGGCCTACTTTTAAACTGAACTTGTATCTGACACTTATGCAACAGATAGGAATCATAACTCAAATCATGTGGCTAGTTAAGGAAAGGTATCCTATTACATTTATAAGTGATCAGACATATGATTAAAAATAAGTAATAAATTATAATAAATGAATACATTTTTTGCATCAGATATTTAAAAAATATATTACATTATTGTTCAAAAGTTTGGGGTTGGAAATATTTTTTAAATGTTTTTGAAAGAACTGTCTTAAGCTCACCAAGGCTCCATTTATTTGATCAAAAATGCAGTAAAACAGCAATACTGTGAAATATTATTACAATTTAAAAGAACTGTTTTCTATTTTAATATATTTTAAATAGTGTCACATGATCTTTTGAAATCATTCTAATATGCTGATTTGGTGCTCAAGAAATATTTATTATTATCAATGTTGAAAACAGTTATGTACATTTTTTTCAGGATTCTTTGATTAATAAAAATAAAGTTCAAATCTTTCGTGACAGTATACATTTCTTTACTGTCACTTTTGATCAATTTAATGCATCCTTACTGAATAGAAGTATCCATTTCTTTCAAAAACAATTCTTACCGACCCCAAAATTTTGAATGATAGTGTATAATGTTACAAAAGCTTTCTATTTTAGATAAATGCTGTTGTTTTTTTTGGAACTTCCTATTCATCCAAGTATCCCAAAAAAATTGTACACAACTGTTTTCAACACTAATAATAATAAATGTTTCTTGAGCAGCAAACTAGCATATTAGAATGATTTCTGAAGGATCATGTGACACTGAAGACTGGAGTAATGATGCTGAAAATTCAGCTTTGCCATCAGAAGAATAAATTATATTTAAAAATATATTAAAATAGACAACAGTTATTTTAAATTGTTATAATATTTCACAATATTACTTTTTTTTTGTATTTTGGATCAAATAAATGCAGCTCTGGTGAGCATAAGAGACTTCTTTTAAAAACATTTATATATATACAGTATATTGGCAAAAGTTTTGGGACGCCTGCCTTTACATGCACATGAACTTTAATGACATCCCATTCTTAATACGTAGGGTTTAATATGGAGTTGGCCCACCCTTTGCAGCTATAACAGCTTCAACTCTTCTGGGAAGGCTTTCCACAAGGTTTAGGAGTGTGTTTATGGGAATTTTTGACCATTCTTCTAGAAGCGCATTTGTGAGGTCAGGCACTGATGTTGGACGAGAAGGCCTGGCTCGCAGTCTCTACTCTAATTCATCCCAAAGGTGTTCTATCGGGTTGAGGTCAGGACTCTGTGCAGGCCAGTCAAGTTCCTCCACACCAAACTCGCTCATTGGAACAGGAAGTTGCCACACCAGAATCCCCCCTCCACCAAACTTTACACTTGGCACAATGCAGTCAGGCAAGTACCGTTCTCCTGGCAACCGGCAAACCCAGACTCGTCCACTGGATTGCCAGACAGAGAAGCGTGATTTGTCACTCCAGAGAACATGTCTCCACTGCTCTAGAGTCCAGTGGTGCTGTGCTTTACACCACTGCATCCGATGCTTTGCATTGCACTTGGGGTTGAAAGGCTTGGATGCAGCTGCTCGGCCATGGAAACCCATTCCATGAAGCTCTCTACGCACTGTTCTTGAGCTAATATGAAGGCCACACAAAGTTTGGAGGTCTGTGATTTTTACGTGGCCTACCACTTCGTGGCTGAGTTGATGTTGTTCTGAATTGCTTCCACTTTGTTATAATACCACTAACAGTTGACAGTAGAATATTTAGTAGTGAGGAAATTTCACGAATGGGCTGATTGCACAGGTGGCAACCAGCACGGTACCACGCTTGAATTCACTGAGCTCCTGAGAGCGACCCGTTCTTTCACAAATGTTTGTAGAAGCAGCCTGCATGCCTAGGTGCTTGATTTTATACACCTGTGGCCATGGAAGTGATTTTTACCCCTAAATTAAATGATTTGGAGGGGTGTCCCAATACTTTTGGCAATATAGTATATATATATATATAATCTATCTATCTATATAGTATGCAAATTAGGGCTGGGAAAACGATTTTTTTTTTGCAATTAACGATAACTCTTTAATGTGTAATGTCATACTTAACATGAGTAATCTTGATTAAAATTGTGATATTAATTTGTTTTCATCTTAGTGAAATATAACACTTACCATAGATATTTTGCAGCACAGAGCTCTTTTTCCCTGCATTCCTGGAAGGAGCAGCTTGAACTTCAGAAGTTTTATGGTGGGTGTGGTCATGAGTGATAGGCCACTCCCACAATAGCTGAATCAACAGGGCTGTGACTTCAGCAGATTCCGCCCCTTTCACAGTCTTGCACAGGACATTACGAAGACGACCCCGAATACAAGACCTGAATGGAAAAACATGTTACGCTTTCACAAGCACATACGCACCAGCAAATGCAGCGACAGCATATTAAAGATGTAAAATCAAACGAGCAAACCACATTACTGTTCATAAAAAGGACTTCAAGAATGTGCATATACCTTCTTTGTACTCTGAATCCCATTATTTTAGTAAAGCTATTAAAAGAAAGTGCACTCATGGGCCTGCATTACACTCTCTACACACACACAAATAAATAGGAGGCCTATTCTGGTGACCTCCCCTCGGAGGTGTTGATGTGCTGGTGGGCACAAAGCCATGCCACAACACAAACGAGGAACATATGGGCAACATATGAGCAGACACAGATAGAATCTGCACTTTTCTTACATTTTCTGTGCTGATTTGGAGGAAAAATTTATGTAATCAGTCAATGTTTTGAACTTAACATTAATTTATTATGTTTTGAACTTAACATAATTTATTGTCCATTTAATTGTAAATAAATAAATAGATAAACTTAATTTTTATGTTTTTTCACGCATAAAAACAATTTATACTGTGAAAAATTAGTACCGTATTATAAATGTGTTGAATATTAATTGGAGATATGAGAGAAGACACACAGTAGCTATGTTTATATGCATCCAAATAATCAGTTTATAATCATATTGATGGCTCAATTGGACTGAAAAGCCTTTGTGTAAAAACCTCAATCGATCCAATTGAGCTCTGGTCGACAGGACAAAATTAAGCACGTAAACGCTTAAATCTGACTATTTTCTCAGATTCAGAAAGACCTTGTGCACATGCACAGTGCCATTATGCATGTTTACCCATTTTACATCATACAAACGTGCATATGTTTATTGGCCAATCAGAATCAAGTATTTATTGTAGTAGAGACATAGTAGAAGCAAAAAACATCAGTACCTCCTCCACGCTCTCTGTATCACAACGGCCGCCAGGTTTTTACTACGGATGCTGTCTCTCTTTTCCTTCTCTTTGTCCTGTTGTTTTTTTCTTGTTCTGCTCATCAATCTCTCTTTGTCCAACTCCATCCCTGTACATTTCTGTTTCATTCTGCCAGTCTGTTTATCTCCCTCAGTCCTTGATCTTTTATCCTTTTCTCTGTCCATCTCTCTTTCTGCCCGTCTCTCTTTTTGTCGTGTGACAAAGGTTCTTTCTGAGGTGGTGTTGGAGACATTGTATTGCTGGATTCCAGTAGATTTGTGATCTGATGCTGGCTTGTTCCCCTTGGACGGTGATCTATAGATGCCGTCTGTCGGTGCCTCAGTGGAACGTAGTGTAACCTGGGCCGCTGGTTTTGAGTGGGAAGCTATAGTCCTGGGTCTGGTATGTATTGCTGATTTGGGGGTTGTGGTGGTCTCCATGTGGCCTGGTGCTACATGGGCCCCTGTGTAGACCGGTTTGGCACTGCCTGGTCGACTGGACCCAGCAGGGGATCGGCGCTCATATGTGGATTCACATTCCACTGATACACATGTGTTTGGGCCACACGTCTCCATCACACACACCTCCTCTACAGTGCCTGAACACTTCTTGGTACTCAGACGGGTCACTGTGAGGCCAGAGGTCGCAGGGGGGAGAGAAGCGTCTGGTGTGTCCGCCTCTCTCGTTCTGCGCTCTGACAGAGAAACAAAGCAATTTGTTAGAGATGACAAAGTGTAATAACATAAGGTGGCACAACAGAAGATCATTCCTTATTATTATGGCCTTGCTGAATGCTTGATTCTGATTGGTAGACTATGGAAGCTTGTTTCCGCCACAGAATAAAAAAAAAAAAAAAAGGTAACTGCAACTTTTTATCTCACAATTTATATCTCACAATTCTGACTTTATATCTCACAATTCTGACTTTATATCACGCAATTCTGACTTTATATCTCGCAATTCTGACTTTATATCTCGCAATTCTGACTTTATATCTCGCAATTCTGACTTTATATCTCACAATTCTGACTTTATATCTCACAATTCTGACTTTATATCTCACAATTCTGACTTTATATCTCACAATTCTGACTTTATATCTCGCAATTCTGACTTTATATCTCGCAATTCTGACTTTATATCTCACAATTCTGACTTTATATCTCGCAATTCTGACTTTATATCTCACAATTCTGACTTTATATCTCGCAATTCTGACTTTATATCTCGCAATTCTGACTTTATATCTCGCAATTCTGACTTTATATCTCACAATTCTGACTTTATATCTCGCAATTCTGACTTTATATCACGCAATTCTGACTTTATATCTCACAATTCTGACTTTATATCTCGCAATTCTGACTTTATATCTCACAATTCTGACTTTATATCTCGCAATTCTGACTTTATATCTCACAATTCTGACTTTATATCTCGCAATTCTGACTTTATATCTCGCAATTCATCTAACACAGGGATTTTTAAACTGGTGTCCAGGGACCCCCAGGGGGCTGAGGGGAAGTGCTTGGAAAAGTCCACTGAAAAGTTTACAGAAAAATAGTGTAAAAAAATTAATAAATAATAATAAAAAAAAGATTAAATGAAATGTAAAACATTTTAATGAAAGCAAATTAATATAAAATCTATCAAAATTAGTAAATAATAAAAAACAATTTAAATAAAAAAAAGTATATATCTAAAAGTACAGTATTATAGTGACAAAAATTAAATAATGTAATAATGTAAAGACTTTTTCAAAGACTTTTATAATCCAAATTTTAACAGTATAAATTAGGTCTTTATATATTAAAATATATAGCTGCCTTTTAAATTTTAGGATGGGGGTCTCTCGTAAAGAGGATGATTATATTTACTTAATTAGACAATTTTTTATTATTAAATATGTTATATCCATATTAAAGTATTTGTATTGGTCATTTATTGGTTAGTAGTCATAATGTAAAAATAATTATAAGCTTATTGGCATCAGCCAGAATGAAAAAAAATAAATAATACAATTTATTGACAAATTAATGTCCACTTAATGGTCAGCATTCCTTTTCATCATGCCTTCCTTTTTATTCATAAACTCACCAGTTCTAAGTTGTTTCTCTCTCCTGCTCTGTGAATGAATGTTATGAGCACCAGGGGACTTTTTGTGTTTGTGTCCTTTCACCGCCACTGGATCTTTAACCCTCTGCTCTGTTTTATCCAGTGAAAGTTTTTCCACTCTGACTGCAGCCAATGAGATGCGCTGCTTCTGATCTGCCTCAGCCAATGAGAGCTGCTGCTCTGCCTCACGTCTGCGTTCCTCCTCCCTCTTCCTAGACAAAACAAAAATCACACACAACACACATTCATTGACTTGACACATACTTATCCTGTTGATGATGACTGCCCTGGATAATTTTTTTAATGTTTGTTGTGGCTGTAAGTTATTGGTCAAATATCTGGTTAAGGTTGTGATTGCGAATATTCTAATACACAAACTACCGATCAAAAGTTTGGGATCAAAAATATTTATTTTTTTAAAGAAATTAATACTTTATTCAGCAAGGATGCATTAAAGTGCGTCAAAATTGAAAGTAAGACATTTACATTGTTAAAAATATTCTATTTCAAATAATAATTATGTTCTTTTGAACTTACTATTCATCGTATATCCTGAAAACACTATCACTGTTTTCAGAAAAATATTAAGCCACAGAACTGTTTTCAACATGATAATAATAATAAATGTTTCTTGAGCAGCAAATCATCATATTAGAATGATTTCTGAAGGATCATGTGACTAGAGTAATGATGCTAAAAATTCAGCTTTCATCTGCTTTTTGTGCTGAATATTGGTTGGTACGGTAATATCTCTTTCAGGTCAATATCTGAGTTTAACAGGGCAGCATTACACATCCCTTCATGGTTTTGAACCCGTTTACCTAGCAGAAAACAAAAAAAAAACGAGTAGATGGATAGACTGCAAGCAGAATAACACAGCTAAAAGACAGATGGTTAGAGTGACGGACTACGCAAACAAGTTTAGAGGCAATGAAAAGTATGTATGTTAATGTGAGTATGCAGAGCCTAGAAAAGAGAGAACATATCCCAAGCTGTGTATGTGTGTATTCATTCATCCTCAGAGCTGACAGACTCTAAATGTCAAGCTGTTGAGCAGCTGAGTGTTGCCCAATTAACAGAAAAGCAGGGAGGATAAGTGAATCTCTCTTGCACTCCCTCTCTCTCTCTCTCTCTCTCTCTCTATCGTCTCATCTATTTCCATTATTGACAGCAAGAAATTGATGCTCATATTCCTCAGCAGGCAGGTAGATAGATGAGCTGGTTCTGAGCAAACACACATAATTAAACAACACGTATTATATTCATGCAAACATTCCGTGTCAGCTTCACAGATCAGCCTAGCCACATCAATCAGCACTGGATTGTGGGTAAGAGAATATTTGCACCCCACCATTTATCTTATCTCTTTCTTTTCAAGGCAGGTCTTACTTTGCAGCATCCTTGCGTAGTTGTTCGTGTCTCATGAGGAGCTTCTTGCGTTCTTTGAAGGCCCGTCGGACCTTGTAGCCCTTGTAAAGAGCCTGGATGGATGAGGCGGCGATGTCCTGGATGGCTGCGATGGACAGAGCTCCATGCTCCAATAGAAACTGGGTCAGTTCCTGATGCTCCCCCAGCAGGGCATAGTCTAGAGGAGTGTACCTAGTCATTTAACACAGGGGGGGTTTTAAACTTTTTGATACCAATATATTTTAAAATGTCATGTATTCCTGTGATGGCAAAGCTGAATTCTCAAAATTTTCAGCAGCCATTTCTCCAGTCTGCAATGTCGCGTGGTCCTTCAGAAATCATTCTAATATGCTGATTTCTTATTATTATCAATGTTGAAATCAGTTGTGCTGCTTAATATTTTTGTGGAAAAACATTTATAGTGTAACAAAGAATTCTCTCAACTTTGATCAATTTATTACATCCTTGCTGAATAAAAGTATTAATGTTTTTTAAAAAAAATCTTACTAACCCCAAACATTTGAATGGTATAAATAAGAATATATTTTAATAATATATACAAATAAATAAATATTTTTTAATTATTAACATTTTAATATCATTTTTTTTTACCAAATTTGAACCTGCAGTCTTTTAGATCTGTAACCACTAGGTCACACCACAAGAATGGTGTGCATGTGTGAATGTTTGTTACCTCTCCTCAGTGTGCTCCATATGGTTGGGGAATGTCCCACACCCCAGAAGCAACTTCACAGCATCCAGATAACCGTTATTACAGGACCAGTGGAGCGCAGTTCTCCCCTTAACACGTAAGCACACACAACAGTCAGACTTCATGCTATTTTTCAGTCTTTCTCGAGCAGGCTGCTCATGGATCATGGCCAGTACATGTTCACAGTGTTGGCTTTGGGCTTGCTTTACAATCATACCTCCTTGTCTTGGATATTGGGGTCTGCATCATGCTGAATGAGCAAGGCCATGCAGTTGATGTAGCCGGCATATGCCGCACACTGCAGGGGAGTTCGTCCAGCGTGGTCCTGCAGGTTAGGACTGATCCCGTTCTCCATCAGCACCTCACATACCTCTGCATTACCGCCCAGTGCCGCCCAGTGCAGTGCAGAGTGACCATCTATGTCTACCAGATCAACACGTGCCCCTCCTAAACATATTTAAGATGCAGATTTACAATGAGCACTCTAATTTTTCTCTCATCTCATATTTTTTTTCCTTCACCAGGACCCTTTATGGGTTCCATAGAGTCCACAGCTGATATGAGCAGTTTTTCTTTGCTATTCGTTTTTAAAAAAAGTTTTATCTTGTTCAGTAAAGTTTTTTTGATTGCAGACTTTTTGATTGCCCTTGGATTTGCATCTCAGTTCCATACAATTTTAAGCTTTTTTCATGTTTTATAGGCAACCTTGGTCGTGTTAATTCAGATTAGCACAGTTGGTTTTAAAGGCGCAGTATGTAATATTGGCAGTTAGTGGTTGAAAGGTACTGCAGTCCAAATTCTAAATATTGGAGAAGGTTGTTTCTCCCGCCCCCGCCCCCTGCTCCTCAGACTAGACGCTCACACTGGTTGCCAGTTTGAGAACCAGGAATGAGCGCAATGGACAATGAAAGATTGATGAGTTGATTTATCCACGTTTTAATATGCCCCTGGAGATTTTTAGGTTGAGTACAATCTGCGATCTCTGACCTTGTTTGTTTGCTGACTCCCGCGGCTATAATACGCAGTGTTTTCCACCAAACGGCAACACGGGGAGTCGAAATACTATTGGGTGAATTGGCAATGGACCAAAACAAAAACAGACATTCTGACACGGAACGCACGTTTCAAAGTAGAATAACTGGATGTAGCATTGTTTTTTAGAGAAACAAGTATGTGAACTTAGCATGTTTCCTAAATCTCTGCACATATATTATGATATGTTTGTGCTTCAGTACAGCCAAAAAATTACACACAGCACATTTAATCTTGTTTATTTTAGTTCAGGACTTCATAGTCTAGGTGTTAGTAATGTGTACTTAATCTGTGTTTCAGAAAGCCATATTTTAAACCACGATTACTCTAGATTAAGGCCTACTCCTGACTTAATTTAAACCCTGTCCAGGAGACCGCCCAATAAATAATTTTCCAAGTCTGTCTAAAATAAAATGATTTTCATTGTTTTTTTGCATATCTGTATTATTTTCCTGGTCAGCATTGTCTAAAGGGAGGATAAAGGGGCATGTATGCAGTTATAAACCTTTGATTAGTGTTAGGATGACATCTCGATGGCCCATCTCACAAGCACGAAACAGAGGCGTGTGTTTCATTACATCCAGTGGATCCACCATGGCTCCCTGCTCTAGCAACAAGCGCACAGTGGACACATGCCCTGAGAGAGCAGCCGCATGAAATGCTACACACACACACACACACACAAAGGAGCATATTAAGACAGCGAACAAACCGTCAACTCTTGTTATGGCTGTATGGGGGTACATACATAGGATATGGCTTGTTAATTGCTTGATTGAAAAGAAAATGCAATTATTACTGATCTGAGCTGAAACTAACAAGTTTAGGACAGGAATGGGTAATTGTGTTCAAAATGAATATCTCTCTGTGTGAGTGTGTAACTTTCTCACACACCTGTCCCTCCATATTTGTCAGTCATGTTGATGTCCAGGTCCTTTTTCAGATCCAGCATAATTTTGATGACATCATCGCTGCCCTTCCCAGCAGCCCACATGAAGGCTGTTCGTCCCTCCAGATCGGGCTCATCGCGCACAGAGTGGTGTTTAAGGAACACTGCAACTGTGTCCTTAACAGACAGAAAACACAATAGTAAAATCACATATAATAAATTAAATAAAGCAATAGGATACGGGTGGCTATGTGTTATAGTGATTTGTTTTGCTACTATAAAATGGCAGTAATAGCAGTAATCTCACAAAAGACACCAATGTTCATCAAACAAAAACATTTATTACTAATATTCCCAAATTATATTTGTATGTATATAAATAAATAAATAAATACAACTACTAATAACCCCCCCCCACCACCAAAAAAGACATAGTTTTTTTAACTATGTATTTGTATGTGAATATATGAATAAATGAATAAACAAATAATTAAACAAACAAATAAATGACTAATAATAATCCCAGAAATAAATCATCTGGCAAGTATATTTATATTTGTTTGTGTATATATAAATATGTAAATAGATTAATAAATTAATGAATAATTAAATAAACAAACAAATAAATGACTAATAATAATAATTCCATAAATAAACCATTTGGCAATTTTATTTATATTTGTGTGTATGAATAAATGAATGGATGAACAAACATTTTTATATTTGGTTGTGTATATATACATATAAAAAATTTATATTTTCATGTGAATAAATTAATTAATTAATAAAATGAACAAATAAAGGAATATGTCTGTGAATATATAAATAAATTGTAAAATGAATGAATGTATGAATTAACATTTTTATATTTGGTTGTATATATATATATATATATATATATATATATATATATATATATATACAAATGACAAAATACATGTTTTATGTGTATAAAGAAATAATAAAGAAACAAACAAATGAACAAATAAAGGAACATATTTATACCTGATTGTGTATAGTTAAATATATAAATAAATTATAAAATGAATGAATTAATAAATAAGCATTTATTTGTTTGTGTATATATGAATGAATGAATTAATTAATTAATTAAATTGATGTTCAGTTACAACCTTTTCCAATAGATTTGATGGAGCCAAATTAAAAGAAACAAATGAAAAACTAAATTGTTCAATCAAACTATATGTTATTTTACAAACTCAAAAATGTCTTACAGCATAGTTGCTCTGAGCTCCATAGTGAAGAGGTGTTGCTCCCTGACTGTCTGATGGGATCATCCCAGACTTGTTCCTCTCCAACAGGAGGTGGACAATCTTTGCATGACCTACACAAACACATACAAACCCATGTTAACATCTACACTTAGGGCAAATGGTTTAAATTCAAAATAATTACTTTAAGCAGTCAAATTATGCATATGCATGAGTGTAAATGTGTGTACCCAGCAGTGCCGCCCAGTGCAGTGGTGTCCTGAACAGATTGTCATAGGCTGTCACGCTGCAACCCTCATATGAAGTCAGGACATCAACCACCGCCTCATTCCCATCAGCCACTGCAAAGTGCAAAGGGGTGCGTCCCTCATAGTCCTGCCAGTTCAACAGAGACTCGGTGGGAGCAGCTTCCTACAATATACAAAATTTAGGGACATACTGACGATACTATAATTGTATACTTTAAGTCTGAAGAGTACTAGTGAGGTTATGAGCGTGGACTCACCAGGATACAGCGCACTGTACGTGTGGCATTGGGGTGTTTGTTATGTGCCGCCCAGTGTAGGGGGATCTTGCCCTCGCTGTCTGGAATCCCGATGTTTGAATCGTGCTTGATCAGCAGCTTAACATGCTCAGGGTGATTGTAGAAGGCACTCCAGTGCAGTGCTGTCTGCTGCAGAACAAACAACATTCAATTTCGAAGATTACATTACCAGTTTTACTGTTCACTCGTGTTACACTGTAGCTACAAAGCTGCTTCATGGCCTTCAAGCAAATTGGGGCTTAATGTGATAACAGCTACCAAGCTGTCAATGAACTGCAATCAAGAAAATTACATTATAGCGCTTTTCCAAAAACACAAATAAAGGAGTGCTGGCATTCGTTCTTTATTATATCACATCAGTCGGCCAGCTCCCTCTGGGCTTTGAGGTCCAAGACCTTCTTTAACAGCAATACCACCTGTTCCAGACCGAACATGTGGATTTTTCCCCCACATTTCTTTATGCTGATTTTAGGGGAAGGTTCCAGATTTCCCCCTGCTGAAGCCCCACCCATAACTGGTGATGATCTGCCCTATTAGCATAGCTACCGCCCTGAGTGAGCCACGGCAGTCCGCCATTTCTGTTTCCTTGCTGTAGCAGCTGGATATATACAATATCTGCGCCAAAAAAAAAAATTACAAATGTTCTGTTATTGGATGTACAAACAAACATAAGAGTCTCCATAGACTCCCGGCATCTCAACCACTGAGGACACCTTGGTTGAATTTCATTTATGAAGGAAATGTGCCAAAGAAAGTCGTTAAAGTGCTATATTTGAGCAAAATCATTTTACACCGGACTGCTTCACAAACGGGAGTCAGTTCAAAGCTGGATTTGCACAAAAGATTTTTAGATTAACATGACTATACATGCTAGTCGATGAGTTAAATCAACTTAAGGCCACAACAACTACATTAATTTATTATATGTAAAAATAAAAACTTTGTTCAAGGTTTGCGTTATGATACAGCAGCATCTCAGCTGCACACATTAAATCACTGTTTGTCTATATATATATATATATATATATATATCTCTTCCATCACTCAAGTTTCCTCAGCAACTTACAAACAGCCAATGTAGAAAGACTGAAGACGCACTAGATGAGCTATTTTTTTGCATCTGGCCACAGAACAAGCCTCATCACGAGAAATCATGATTCTGCTTATCATATTATTACAAAACCAACAGACGGATAAAGGCCTGCAAACAAAACTCCCTTATGTGACTCAATGGGAGCACTGATACAACCACAGTGCGCACACACTCATGCTAGCGTAATCACAACCATACACACACACACACACACACACACACACACACACAGAGAATAATGATTTAAAACAGGAGCCTTAATAACCCTGGTAGCTTTGAGCAGTTTGTCTGTGGAATGAGATTTTAAATGACGGCGTATCTAAAGAGTCGCTGTATGTGCGTAGATCATCGGAAAGTAAACTGGGGTGAATGTTTACAGTAATTGGAGCCAAAGTGAATAAAGCTGCATGTGGTCTGGTAATCTGGAGCAGTTGATAGTGTTTCCCAGGAAAACACGGGGCCCACATACGCATCTCTCCAACCTTTCCTTTTGCTCTATGGTGACCAGCATCTTTTTATCTAGTCTGTGTTTGCTAATTCTAGTACTATACTATAGCTATTATTATTACCAATATTATAGCTCATAGAGTAATATTACAAATATTTGCAAGTACAAAAAGCAGTACCAACCAGAAACCAACAGTTATTTTGAATTGTAATATTTCACAATATTACTGTTTTACTGTTTTTAATCAAATAAATGCAACCTTGATGATCTCAAGAGACTTTTCAAAACATCTTACCAACCACAAACTTTATTTTTCATAATTATTTTTGAAAATATTACTTTGTTTTATGTAATTGCAATTTTATTTCTGTTACCACACAATGTGACTTTATTTAAAGGTGCAGTGTGTAGTATTTATGAGGATCTATTGACAGAAAGGCAATATAATATACATAACTATGTTTTTAGTGGTGTATAAAGACCTTACATAATGAACCGTTATGTTTTTACTACCTTAGAATGAGCCATTTCTATCTACATACACCGCGGGGTCCCCTTACAGTAAAATCGGCATTTTGCGCCGCCATGTTTCTACAGTAGCCCTAAACGGACAAACTGCTCTACAGAGCGGTAGCTACTCTCTGCTGTCTCAGACCACAACATCTTTGTCCTGTGTCGGCCCCCGTAGCTTCTCTATGTGCTTCGAAAGGGAGGGGTGAGCGGTTGCATTTCACAACCTCACCACTAGATGCCACTAACATTTACACAGTGCACCTTTAAGATATATCTCACAATTATCTGCTTTATTTTTTACTCTGAGGTGGAATCCATACATATCGTATTTGTTGTGAATTTGGGTTGGTGTGTATTCTCTCTGTGATTTATGGAAGACGTCTTTTGCATGCAGCGAGTGTGACCGTCACTCCACACACACACACACATAAGGTTAACATTGCGATGAGATCCTGAGCCTTGTAGGCGCCTGGCAAGCTCTTGCAGCAGCTCTGAGAAAATATCTTTTATTAGACAATTTAAACAGAGCTCATATCCTCTAGAGAAACATCAGAGGGTGCACAGACCCCCTGCTGCTTTACGGCATATATACAACCACAAACACACACGCACACATACACACACCACCTAACCTCACGTTCACCCCTGATCCCCACCCAAGCCATCTGTATACGAGCCGCTGAGTGTGTAAGTGAGCATGTGCAGTGTCTATATCTGTGTGTATTGTTCGGTACCTTATTCCTGTCCTGTGTGTCCACCTCACCAGGTGCCATGTGCTTGAGGAGCAGAGACAGAGGTTTGGAGCTCGAGTGACGGGTTGCCAGGTGCAATGGAGTCATTTCCTCCAGATCCTTCAAACGCCAATCGGCATGGCGTGACAGCAAGAGTTTCATGAAACGCACATTGCCCTGCAAAGCATGTTCACATGCAAAAATACATACTTTTTAACTTTTAAATATTTTGTCAGTTTGTAATGAATGGAGGATCACAACAACCTAATGAAGAGCAGGAATCACACTAGATTTACTCTAAATGTTTATGTTAAAGATTCCAAATAATTTTACTATACTATTTCACTTTAATTCAGTCAGAGCTGTGGCCGTCATTAGAGCACCTGTGAAGTTTGTTAAGACTGATTCAGACCAGTAATACTTAGGGCCTATTTGACTGGACCATTAAAAGAACTGGCTCATAAGAGTAATTTATTAATGAACTGGACAACACCTGTAAAATCTATTTTAAATTTTTTTTTCTCTCTATGGTACTGCTGATGGTGCCCACGCATGTTGGACTGTGGTGTTCATGTGGATGATGCAAGTTTAAATCTGGCATCTGTCAAGGCCCAAAATACTATCTTCTAGAATTATGAATTATCAGAATTATCAGTTAGATTTACTGCTCTTTTGGATGTTTCCTGTGAAAAATGTGAAACCATATGCTTTAAAAGGTGAAGTTTATAATTTTTTCTATGTACAATACTTTCTGTTATCTGGGATATCATAACAATGACAGCAATTTGTAAGTTCATTTCCACAAAAAAGACATTTTTTTTAAACAGCACAACGATTATCAGCATATCAGAATGATTTCTGTGACACTGATGACTGTACTTAATATACAAAGGTATTTGTAAGTTGATTTGCCCCCGAAGTGTAAAAAAATAAATAAATAAACTATGGGGTGACTAAAACAGCCTGACACAGCAACACTGGCATGAGTTTTTGTCCGTCCAGTGGGAGACAGGAGTAGTATTTGCGGGGGAAAAAACCTGTTTAAAAATAGTCATTTCTGCTATTTAATTTGGTATCTCTAGAAATTACATATTTCACCTTCAAAAATGCACCCTAACTACTTTCTAAATGCATGTTATTGATCTTTTTGTGAACAATCTTATCCAATCATTTAGTCGGCTTAAACCCTGCCCCCTTTATTACAATCGACCGCAAGCTCGCCTTCAGATTTGCCTCCCTCCAATTGAAAAATTATGAATACAATCAAGTCCCCGCTCAAAATTTTTTTCTTTTCTAAAAATCCCTTTCACTCGGATGTACGAGACCATAAAGAAGAAATATCTGTCGCTACTTCCATTACATCGCGACTTCATGTCATTTATACTGAATTATTTTATCAAGCAGATATTTGATCTGCATTTTACTAAAATGATAAATCACCCAAAGCCAGCACAATATCTAAATGGAGTAAAAAAACGCTGCTTAGCGCACCCAGGAAAATTTATTCTTGGGCTGTGTTTGGGATAGAGAAGGCTGTTTATCCATCTAAAGGGTCTGAATGTGTCTGAGTGCGAACGGCCCCTCCCCTCTCATCAAGTATCCTCCCAGGCCTCCTTAGCTCCTGTGTAAAACATTCCGGGGAGAGCCCTTGTGTGTATGTCAGGGTTCTCAGTCTCTATTCCCAGCCCAATTAGAGTGTTAATCCCTGAGCTACAGCTCTTATTGATCTAGATGTCAGAGTGTTACTCATCAATCCCGTCCCTCCCTGTCTTTCTCTCCTCACACTCTTCTCTTTTCCTTTCCTCTCCACTCTGCTCTGCTATCCAATCCTCTCCTCTTGTCTCATTCAAACCATCCCGTGTATTAAGTCAAAATACCATAAAACATGCAAGCGCTCTCATATTTAAATCTCAGGGAGAAATGTGTCAACATCACAAACACTAGAGGGCAGTAAACCCCAATAACACCAACCTTTCATAAGTGTCTATCAGAAACGGGGTCAGCTCAGAGACAGGCGGCTGTGTGTGTGTGTGTGAGTGTGTATGTGTGTGTGTCACCTTCTGTGCTGCGAGGTGAAGAGCAGTCCTCTGACTGTGGTCAGTCTTGTTGACGGCTGCACCGGCCTTAAGCAGCACCTCTGCACAGTCCAAGCGGTCAGCCAGCACACAATACATCAGAGGAGTCCGGCCAAACTGATCCTCGCTGTCCCGCAGACGAGACTCTGCTGTGAACACAAAGCACACACACACATAAAAGACTCAACCCTAACCTGCTATTGAAATCCACATTTAAAGTGTTAGTTCACCCAAAAATGAAAATTGTATCA
This sequence comes from Rhinogobio ventralis, assembly GCA_039654625.1. Classification (NCBI taxonomy): domain Eukaryota; kingdom Metazoa; phylum Chordata; class Actinopteri; order Cypriniformes; family Gobionidae; genus Rhinogobio; species Rhinogobio ventralis. The sequence goes on from CM077201.1 coordinate 18,586,811, forward strand.
TTAATTTCTCAACCAATGTAGTTCCAAACCCATAATACTTTGTTCATCTTCGGAACACAAATGAAACACGAAAAACAAATGAAGATCTTTTTGATGAAATGTTTTGTCCCTCCGTTGATAGCTACGCAACTAACACTTTGACGCAAGTCAAAATTTATTGAATCAAGTTCGGTTGAGCTTCCCTTTATGTTCGCTGATCATTGTTTAAATGTTAATAAAGGCCTAAATTCAATCTGTTCATCATATAAATTGAATGAGTTTCTTCAGAAAATTTGGCCTAAACCTCTCAATCCATATGGATTAGTTTTACAATATCTTTATGAACTTTTTGAAGCATCAAAGTGGTAGGTGCGTGGACTGTCAATGGAGGGACAGAAATCTCTCAGATTTCATCACAAAGATCTTAATTTGTGTTCCAAAGATGAATGAAAGTCTTATGGGGTTTTAGGGTGAATGTTCATTTTTGGGTGAACTAACCCTATAATATAAAATTAAATAGGCAGTAATATATTAAATAGTGAGTGATATATTGAATATTCATAAAACTAAGCAATCCCACCACTTACGCTACCCATCTTTTATGAATGTGAAGTGTGAGCTAGTGGACACTTTGCTATCCCATAAGGCCATGGGAGTTAAACTGTAAGCAGAGCAGGATTTTTTTTTTTACAGAAAGTTCATACATAAATTGTTAAATGGTACTTGTTGGTACCAGAGTAAATTCTCTACATGGTTGTAGTTAGTACATCATAGGTAGAAAAAAAAACATACAAGTCAGGACGATGCAAGATGCCAGATGTAATATGTCAGATAATATATTTATACTAAAGAATGTACTTCAATGGTCAAGAAATAAGTTACTCATTGAATTCAGTACATTCCTTGAAAGTATGGTGTACATAAATGAAAATTATTCAATATTATTCTTAATTTCACAGTAAAGAGTGACTACAGTAAAGACTTTTACACTAAAACTAAAAATGTATATTTCAAATAAATGCTGTATCAGAATTTTCACAAAAATATTAAACACCACAACTGTTTTCAACATAATAAGAAATGTTTCTTGAGCAGAAAATCTGCATATTAGAATGATTTCTGAATGATCATGTGCACTGAAGATAAAAATTCAGCTTTGCCATTATGTGAATAAATTACATTTTAAAATACATTAAATAAAACAGTTATTTTAAATTGTAACGATATTTCACTGTATTTTTGATCACAAAGCAGCATTGGTGAGCCTAAGAGACTTCTTTCAAAAACATTTGAAAAATCTTACAGATCACACTGACAAACCTTTGAATGCTAGTGTATTTTATAGATATATCATACAGGCTTACATAGAAAACAAAGTGTATTGCATGGAGCATTATGAGCATGGATATACAGTCATGGTCAGAATTATTGGCACCCTTGATAAATATGATCAAAGATGGCTGTGAAAATAAACTGTTTATCCACAGGAGTATAAATATGAGGAAACACAATGACAGGCCAAATCACTTTAATCATTCATCACAATGAGTCAAATAAAAAAAATATAGTTCTGATGTGCAGCAAAAGATTGTTGAGCTTCACAAAATAGAAAGTGGCTGTAAGAAAATAGCTAAAGCATTGAAAATACCCATTTCCACCACCAGGGCAATAATTAAGAAGTTCCAATCAACTAAAGATGTTATGAATCTGCCTGACAGAGGACGTGTGTCTATATCATCCAAATGCACGATGAGGAGGAGAGTTTGAGTGGCCAAAGACAGATGGAGAATTGCAGAAATGTATTGATTCTTGGGGTCAGAAAGCCTGAAAAAAATTTAAACAGCACCTACATTAGCACATGTTGTTTGGGAGGGTTTCAAGAAAAAAATCCTCTGCTCATCCAAAAACAAACTCCAGCATATTCAGTTGTCACTTGGTTCTATGGTCAGATGAACTTTTTGGCAGTACACCCACCAGATGGGTTTAGTGCAAACAGGGGTATAAAGTACCCTATGTCCACGGTTAAATATACAGCTGGATCTTTAATGTTGTGGGCCTATTTTTTAGCTGAAGGTCCTGGACATCTTGTTCAGATACATGGGATCATGGATTCTAGCAAATACCAACAGATAAAAAATATAAACCTGACGGCCTCTGCTGGAAATCTTATAACTGGCCATGGCTGGATCTTCCATCAGGACAACGATCCAAAACAAACATCAAAATCAACACACAAATGGTTCACTGAGCACAAAATGAAGTTTCTGCCATGACCATCCCAGTCCCCTGACCTGAACCCTATAGAAAATGTGTGGGGTGAACTGAAGAGAAGAAGCACCAACATGGAGCTGGGAATCTGAAGGATCTGGAGAGATTCTGTATGGAGGAATGGTCTCTGATCTCTTGTCAGGTGTTCACTAAACTCATCAGGCATTATAGGAGAAGACTCAGGGCTGTTATCTTGGCAAATGGAGGTTGCAAAAAGTATTGAATAAAAGGGTGCCAATAATTGTAGCCAATGCGTTTGGGAGAAAAACATTTATTTCATAATGAGATCCCACACCCTTGTTTTTCAATTGCTTTACTTCAATGAAAGGTTAGATTTTTGTGATTTTAAATTAAAGATCAAAAGGATTAACTGCAGATTTTCACATATCTCACATATTTTCACAGGCTTTTTTGTTCATATTTACCAAGGGTGCCAATAATTCTGACCATGGCTGTGTGTGTGATACCTGTGATCAGTTTCTGTAAGGTGTTCTTGTCTCCATTCACAGCGGCCGCATGCACCTGAGATGGATTCTGGGGGAGCAGCATCGCCTGGTGCACAAACACACATCAGCGGTTATGCAATATGTTTACTCAGAGGGCCAAACATCAAGATTATAGGCCTAAAATCTAAACTCACTCTTTCTGAATCAACCTTTGAACGGTGACCAAACTAACCATTGCATCCACTCGCAGTGGTTCAGCCGGAATGCTGGGTAATCCTCAGACAGGAAGTAGCAGGGAGGGGGCAAATCCCCCACTGGGACACACCCTGCCCAACTCATCTCTTATTCATGCTCATCAATATTGCAAGAGACTAAAAAAATCTATTACGTACACAAATCCACACTAAATATGTGTGAAGCATGTTTATGACCGCAGAAATAACTTTTTCAATGAGCACTATAAACCATTCATACAATCCCCTTTTCTTTGCCATTCTTTCTCGTCTCGCACACACACAACTAATTAGCCGCTCGGTTCTCACGCACCTCATGAGAGGGTAATTGGGGTTAGTTAATGCAGACTCATAAAACTACTAAGAGTTACAACTACTTCAGTAGCATGTGTGTTTGTGTGTGTATGTTCTGATTAAAGCCTTTAAATGCTCTCCGATACACTATAATTCAGCTTTATATGACTCCATGTACTTAAATGAAGGAAATCAGACATCACAAAAAAACATGGGCACACACAGTCTGCTTTTGGGTTCACGATGTGGAAAAAAGACAGCAGGGGGATGCCTTTGACAAAGGTGTGCACGTAAGGGAAGAGCTCTATCTGTACGTGTACTCGCGAGTGTGTTTGCTTCTGACCGCACGTTAGTGTATGTGTGCGTGATCGCGTGGGAAGTGATTTTCCGTGAGAGAAGGTTTTTATGGAGGCTTCGCTCATATCGACCACAAGCTTTCCTCAATTTCCTCCAGACTAGGACGCACACATACATGCAAACACACACACTGGGACTTAATAACAACAATGCCTGGCATACAAATCAAACGATTTTCTCTCAAATGCTAAATAAAAGGGATTCAGACTTCTTTGAAAAGAGGCTGGTAATTCTCAACAGGTTAATATTTTCTTTTTTAATTAAAAGGGAAAATCTAATATAAATTATAGTGGCATTAAATTACACTTGAGCATTAACTGTTTTACAGAAATGCTCAAGTAAAAAGCTTAATTTAATTTAAAATTAGATAGATTATTTTTGATAAAAGTGAAAAAGACATGATATAGAGTCACCAAATAACACTGATTTAGACTTTCACATCTTCACATTGAAACTCTGGAACACATTAAGGATTCATACAATGTACACAAGAAGGAGAGCACTTCATCTTAAAGTGAGTGAGTGAGTGAGTGAGGGAGTGTGAGTGTGTGTGTGTGTGTGTGTGTGTATGGGCAAGCATCCAGCTTGTCTAGCCCAGCCAAATGACTCCCCACCAGCATCTTATTGAACAACCAGCTGAGTCAGGATTTAAGGAGAAAGAGAGACAGAGAAGAAAGAATAATGAAGAACAAACCACAGGGTCAGAAGTTGAGCTGTGTGCATATTTGTCAGTAACGCAGTGCCTGGCATTGCAATAGCAGATCTGTATGATTCACATCAACCTCTCCCTTTCCAAAAACAGTGCTTTTATTCAAATCTCTTCTAAGTATCTCACTGAGAGACACCGGTTCTTTCATCTAATGCCCAGAGGGCAAATCCTCCATACTTTCTCCAAGGAGAAAGGGCTCCATGCTGTGGATGCATGCAAGCATCCCTGCGGATGCCATCCATAGTGTGTCTTGACTGACATGATCACCTTGTGCCTCATTAGCTGTGGTCTCCCATAATGCAGAGCGACAAATGAGCCCCTCTGGTGAACGAGGTGTGCCTTCCAATGGGCAAAGTAATGCAATTATAGTTCCAAAAGTGTCAGTCACAACAAGTGAAAAACATAAGTGCTATTAAACAGTTAAACAATACACACTCAAACATGTGTGACATCTTAAGATGTATAAAAACACACTGCACATAATCAAAGAACAATTAGATGCCATCAGTGCATTAGAGAATTCTGTGCATATATATAAAGACACACATAATAACACTTTTTATTCAATATTGCTATTAAAACATACACCAATCAGGTATAACATTATGACCACCTTCCTAATATTAAGTTGGTCCCCCTTTTGCTGCCAAAACAGCCCTGACCCGTCAAGGCATGGACTCCACTAGACCCCTGAAGGTGTGCTGTGGTATCTGGCACCAAGATGTTAGCAGCAGATCCTTTAAGTCCTGTAAGTTGCGAGGTAGGGCCTCCATGGATACTCGATTGGATTGAGATCTGGGAAATTTGGAGGCCAAGACAAATCCTCAAACTCGTTGTTGTGCTCCTCAAACCATTCCTGAAATATTTTTGCTTTGTGGCAGGGCGCATTATTCTGCTGAAAGAGGCCACAGCCATCAGGGAATACCGTTTCCATGAAAGGGTGTATATTGTCTACAACAATGCTTAGATAGGTGGTACGTGTCAAAGTAACATCTACATGGATGGCAGGACACAAGGTTTTCCAGCAGAACATTGCCCAAAACAACACACTGCCTCCGCCGGCTTGCCGTCTTCCCATAGTGCATCCTGGTGCCATGTGTTCCCCAGGTAAGTGACGCACACGCACCCGGCCATCCACGTGATGAAAAAGAAAACATGATTCATCAGACCAGGCCACCTTCTTCCATTGCTCCGTGGTCCAGTTCTGTTGCTCACATGCCCACTGTTGGTGCTTTCGGCGGTGGACAGGGGTAAGCATGGGCACCCTGACTGGTCTGCAGCTATGCAGCCCCATACGCAACAAACTGCGATGCACTGTGTATTCTGACACATTTCTATCACAACCAGCATTAACTTCTAGAGAAATTTGAGTAGCGCATCTGTTTGATCGAACCACACAGGCCAGCCTTCACTCCCCACGTGCATCAATGAGCCTTGGCCGCCCATGACCCTGTCGCCAGTTCACCACTGTTCCTTCCTTGGACCACTTTTGATAGATACTGACCACTGCAGACCGGGAACACCCCACAAGAGCTGCAGTTTTGGAGATGCTCTGACCTATTAGTCTAGCCATCACAATTTGGCCTTAGTCAAACTCAAATCCTTAAGCTTACCCATTTTCCTGCTTCTAACACAACAACTTTGAGGACAAAATGTTCACTTGCTGCCAAAAATATCCCATCCACTAACAGGTGCCGTGATAAGGAGAATTAGTGTTATTCACTTCACCTGTCATGTTATGCCTGATCGGTGTAAAACAGAATTCTCTTAATTGGCTTTTATTGTCCAATCACAGATTCCCATCTTGTTTATGAGTATAAATCAAGAAATGTTTTAAAATTTAATAATTTTTAATAGTCACCTATTTTAGGACCATTAGCCAAAAAATTTGCTTTAATTTCAGAGCTGAAAGCTCACAAAAATTTCATTTAATTTCAAAAAGACACTTTAAGCTAATTTCAATACAAACTCAACTGAAACGAGTATGCATTTTTAAGTTTGACCCATTCAGGCCATGCGTCGATTTGCAGGCCAGTTGTGAACTTGATAGGCAGCCATTATATCGTTGACAGCTTAATCAGCCCATCACAATGATGTAGAGGCACACCCTAACACTCACACCATGCTTTAGGACCATCAGCTCAGAGACCACTATGGGAGGCAAAAGAAATGCTGCCTATTTGATATCATATTTTGTATTGAACCTTTAGTACAAAATTCAGTGCCATCTCGAAGGAAACACCCTTATTCTGTATGTTTTCATGAAGGTATGGCATCATTCACTGATAAACTGAGGCTGGTGGTGGCTCTCTCAGGTAATACGGCAGTTATTTGAAGTGCAGCTGCTGCTGAGACTGAGAGACGGCACGGTCTGAGTCCCCGGAGCACACTTGGGCCAGGTTGCTCTGATAGGTCTCTTGGGGCCGAACTCATAGTGAGGGGGGAAGTATCATGGCAGACCCTTTCTGACATCTCTAATGAGGCAGCCTAGAGAGAGATATCTCTCTTCCACCCTCCCATTCTCTCCCTCACTCCCCCTTCTCTGTATCTCCGTCCCTCGCTTTCTCTCTTCACCATCTAGTCACATAAACACGCACCCAAAGACACACACAGCCCCCCAGGCAATCCCCTATCCGCCCTACAGCGACTAATTGGGCCAAATCTGTGATCTAATTAAACGTCCAATTAGTAGGAGAGGGGCCATTTAGCCGCTGGCTACACCGCTGTGTGCGGGAAATAATGTGATTGAAAAACAAACAGAAAATCAATGAGAAAGAACGAGAGAGGGGGGAAAGAGAAGAAGAGAGAGAGTCAGCGGAAATGAAACAGATGAAACAAGATTTGAATCAGTTGGGTGTTTATAAGGTTAGAAAGCAATGACCGACACATACTGTGTTCCCTCACAGATCATGTAGATGTGTGTATCTGCCTGCTCTCTCCCTCAGCAATAACCCCTTGAACACATGCTAATTACATTATTCTCCAAACACACACGTTAACTACATTATTCTATTGGTGCAGTCAGTAAGTACATTATTCTATTAACACGCTCAAAGAACCATAAAAATCAGCACATCATCAATTATTAACAGCTCACTTAACCCTGGAGAGAGCCAAGCTTTCCTCAGAAACATTCACTTACCCTTCACTTCATTAAATATTAATATAAGGGTCACATTCAACATGGAGGCCATTGAATGGATTGTTTTCATTCATACTGTATATGCTGAGGCTAAAGGGACACAAGGGTCAAACTAAAGTGGGCATTCCACACTGACGCAATGAAATACCAAATTTTGTGGACATATCCAAGTTCTAGCTCTAAATTAAAAGATTAGTTCACTTCAAAATGAAAATTTCCTGATAATTCTCTCACCCCCATGCCATCCAACATGTTCATGTCTTTCTTTCTTCAGTGGAAAAGAAATTCAGTTTTTTGAGGAAAACATTTCTCCATATAATGGACTTCAATGGCAACCAAAATGTTGAAGGTCCAAATCAACGCAGTTTCAAAGGGCTTCAAAGGACTCTGCACGATCCCAGCTAAGGAATAGGTTCTTATCTAGCGCAACCATCGGTCACTGTCTAAAACAAAATAAAAACGTATATACATTTTAACCTAAATTGCTCATCTTGCGCTGCTCTGCGACACACCACGGATTGCGCAATCACGTCGGAAAGGTCAGGCTAAACGTAGGCAGAAGTACCGCCCCCGTGTTTACAAAGCGCTCGTGCAAAGACTAATACAGACATCCTTTAGCAAAAAAAAGGTTAAACAACGATGTCAGACGATTTTGAAGTTGGAGATGGAGTTTTTTTTGTAACGGGCGTTTGTATTAGTCCTCGCATGTTCGCTTGGGGCGGTACTTCTGCCTAAGTCTAGCGTGACCTTTCCGACGTTATTGCGCAATCCTTGGCACGTCGCAGAGCAGTGCAAGATGAGCACTGAAAGTATATAAATGTTTTTCTTGAAAATGGCAGATGGTTTCGCTAGATAAAGACCCTATTCCTTGTCTGGGATCGTGCAGAGTCTCTGAAGCCCTTCGAAGCCCATTGGTTGCAATTGAAGTACATTATGTAAAGAAAAATCCTGGAATGTTTTCCTCAAAAACTTAATTTCTTTTCGACTAAAGAAAGAAAGACACGAACATCTTCGATGAGATGGGGGTGAGTAAATTATCAGGAAATTTTCATTTTAAAGTGAACTAATCCTTAAATTAAGCACATATTGTACATGTTATCACATTATTTAACATTTATTTAATGATAAATATTTCATAACTTATGTGAAGACAAAATGTATCTGATTTAGACTTAGAATACCCAAATTACAAATTATAGTTTATAAGTGAAATTTGCCAAAAGCTGAAATCTTCTGGTTCTCATAGGCCATACCTCATGATAAGTGTATAATTAACAGCTTTTTAATTGCATTCTACATTCACACCTGCTATTTTACTCTGTGAAATGCATCTTGTTAATGTGACAAAATATTTAAGAGAGTCATTTATAACTCTTTCATATGACAGAAGAAGTGTGTTGGAAATCTCTAGAGACATTAATGTGTCAGTAATATGCAAGCTTTTAATACTCTCACAGTTTTTTTTTTTTATAAAATTAACAAAACTACTGTATATAATAAGTATACCACAAATAAATAAAAAAAACATTTTTAAAACTCTTAATACATAATACAATACTCATAATCTCTTTTAAATCTCAGCACAGCTCTTGGTTTCTGACCCTTACCATTGTGATGTCCAGGAGGCAGGGGAGGCCTTAGCAGATGTTACCCAGCTAAGTGAAGCCTTGCTGGGCTTGGCATAGCCGCAGGTCCCCCTGGCAGCTCTGATCTAGTGTTCTGCAGGAGAGAGAGAGAGAGGATCACTCACACACAGAGCACAAACCACCTGCTCTGACCTACTGTGCCAAACATTACCAGTGCTCAATGCCAAGGCCGACTTACAGGAGTGTGCTGACATAAAACGACAACACTGGAGTCTTGCAAGAAACTAGTCAACATTGACTTTTGAAATCTTAATTTTGAACTACAACTTACATCTATTTTTTATTTTTATTGAAACCTGTTAGTCTGTTAAAGCACACAATCAATGAACTAGATGTGTTTGAAATGTATGCAGTAAAACAAAATATATATAATGTCAACAATACCAAGAAAATTGCATTGCTCATTGTTCTCAGTTGTTTCATTCAACCTTGTCTAAGATATCCCTTAAAATTCCTTAGAAGAAATAATTACAGGCAAAAAAATGAGTAATTTGCTGAAATAAAGTAATAGCATTATGCTTAATCTGGATTATGCAGCTCTAATAATTAACTCTTGGGAGAATTTAATGACATTTGTTTTAGTACAGATTGATAGCTCAGGCTTTGATACTTAGGTACCTTGGAAAATCTGAGCACAATTTGAGACATTGACATTGTTGAGAACTCTTCTGATACACCAAATGAGACACATTACTAAGTCCTTTACTTAAGAGAAACAATTCAGATGACAGTGATCTCATTTGTAATTTTTCTTTCATTTGTATAAAACAGCCAGAATAAAAAAACTGCACAATTATAAGAAACCATTTTCCAGGATTTTACAAGCTCATACACTTTTTCCAGAATATTGCACACTGTACCTGAATAACAGTGTTGACACTTGACAGTTTGTTTATTTAAGTGTGCGTGGTGGGTTTCGATTTGTAGATAAATCACTATAGCAAAAGTCATGTTTATGAATCAGCTGCAGAGCTCACTGACATCTTCACGAGCTCTTTGTGTCTAAGCTGCAAATAATTAAACAATAATTTTAACAAATGCAAACATAGTTACATATCTGTTGTACTTCAACGACAACAAATGACAGTGTCAATGATTTTTTAATCATTTATTAATCTCGCGTTTGGATGTGTTTGCATGTAGCTTGATTGCTAAATATTAAAAAATCCCGTTATACAGCTGGGAAACGATGATGCAACTTACCAGTTTCAAAGTGAAACACAACTAATCTAATATTTCCATCTCTGACTTTAAACATCACAAACGTTTGCAGTGTTTTCGCTGTTTTCGTAACTTTGGTGACTTCAGCCTCGCTGTGATCAATGATACTCCAAAAACTCTTGAGACCGCAAACACATCTGGGCACGTATGTAAATAAAACTACAAATACCAAGGACCACATTCTCCCCACACGTTCCATACTGGGATTGTAGTTTTTTGATAAAACAAAATCTAATGAGCTCAACGACAATAGCCCCAGTGTGAAACTACATTTCCCACAATTCCAAGCAAACCCGGAATTCCAGTTCTCGTAGCCCTGGCCGTATCTACTGCCTGTTTCCTGCAGCAGAGAAGGAGGTGGTGTCGACAGACTGGCAAGATTCAACAACATCGTAACCTCAACCAACACCACTATACAATGAAATTATCATCAATAATTCCCGCTCCCGAACTACACTACTTCACCCTCCTGCTGGTATGTGTATGAGTAATCGCGCGCTCGTTCTGTAACACACTTCTGGCAGGTTTGATTATGATAGCTAGCTCATATAACGTCAGCTATTATGAGGGTTTATGAACTGAATGTGATGCTCTTTATTTACATTGTAATTTAACGGGTTATTAACGGGAAGGCCTCTAGAATTTGTGCAGCGAACGACTTCTACTATGTCAACTCTGAAGCTAGGTCTAATGGCCTATAGTGAATGTAGGCTAGACAGCTGGCTAATGTGGCTAACCAGCTATTAGAGTTACCACCGGTCTTGTAGTCATGATGCAGCTGCAAGTATTGGACATTTTCAGAGTTTATAGGCTGTGGGTCAGCTATTCCCATTTAATTCAGAACCATACGCGCACATAAACATTTAACACATAAACAATGTAATTTATAAACATTGCCAACTTATATTGACATTTAGAATGGCTGCAAGGATCACTGAATCATACGCAAGTTTTGGAACCTTGCAGGGGTTTTAAATGTTAAACGCAACTTGCTCAAATGAACAAGTAATTGAGGTGCTTGCATGTGTCCTGTTCCCATTTATAGTTATAAAGTTTCACAGACAGCGACTGATGTGAACCTGTTTAACTCGGAAAGGCCTTTAAACAAATGAATTAAGCGTTTAAAGTCGTTTTTACAATAGGAGCCATACAGTAACCAGCTGTCAACTCTTTATAGTCCTAAAGTAAAGAGATTGATATTTTGGCATTCGTTTCATCCGACTAAGCAGTTAAGAAACCGGTTGGTGAACTTCTCTGTTGTGGCCGAATCCTATTGGCTGTCAACCCGGAAGTGACCCGCGCTGCTCCGTTTAGCACAGCATGATGTGAAAGCCGTAGCAGTAGCCTTGCTGCCAATGCATTTCACTTTACAAGCTTTCAGTTTCGCTATGTATTTTTAAGCAGTTAATAGAAAGGGCCACATATTTTGTAGACATTTTTCTCATAAGTTGTAAAATGTAAAGAATTAGTTTTCCTTTGTGAACGTAGTATGTATCACAATAGAGCAGAGATGGTAGCTTTGAAATTGACCTCTAAGCACTTCAGTCACTGTTTTATTAATCATTTAAATAAAATAATTTAAAATGCTTGTAATTCTGACTCACTTGATGTCACAGCGCATACTGTTTCAAAACAACTTCATGATAGCAATAAATGCAAACCCATTTTACATACAGTGTGAAGCATTACTGGTTTGTTTATGATTTCAACCTATTTTAAGTAATGCTTCCAAGGTTATCACAAGTCATTTTCACAATGTTAGCCAGCTAGATAACACTACATTCATGACATATTTAAAGTTGCGATGAAACCGAAGTAGCGAAACATATTTTCTTCCGTGTTGTGAAGTACATACGGGTGTAATGGATTATCAAAAAGTTAAAAAATTAATGGCAGGGAATTTTTTGAGACTTAAAAGATTAACACAAGTTTGCAGGAGCAGTTTTAAATGGATTAAATGATTAGAGAAGTCCTGCAACACGCCACCAGAGAGAAGTCTGGTTTTACGATTTTATTAAACATTAAGGTCAAATAAAAAAAAAATTATATATCATATTTTTTTTAGCTGATGAACGATAAAAATGGCCAATCAGTATCTATCCAATTGTTAAGAGCTTGAAAGTGGCAGACGGCATAACTGTAGCGCATGCGCATAATAAACAAAACATTATCATCCGTTGGTGTGGATGCTAATATAGTTATAATATGTATCATTCTTGGTGTGAATGGGCCTTAACTCTCTCATCAACCCTGGTTTTTACCTGAGACTGCAGTATAGCATAAAATACTCTGCAGTCGGCACTTCACTCCACACTTATTTTTGTTTATCTGAGTAGAAACTCCCAGTATTTGAGCTGAGAAGCTCTTTGTGATGATTCTCAGTAAGAAACGGACATGCAAAAGTCCAAATTTGTTTACAGAAACTACAGCGTATGTTGGGTCTAGCTGTGATTTTGTACTTTGTGATCTGAGCGGTTTAGATCAGCCCATGTGGAGCTGTGTGTTTGTTTTGTTTCTGTGGCTGTGACAGTTGGAGACTTGAGTTCTCTGAGAGATTAGCCAGTAAATTTAGGCAGTGTTGTTTAGCAGCTGCCTGTTTTGTTTTTTGAAGAGGATCACATATGTCTCAGTGTGTGTTTGATATTTTAGTCTGAACGGTTCTTTTTGTCTCTTAAAATGGACGTATAACAGACATTAAGAAAGCTAGTGTGAGGAGGTCTGCATCATCACAGTCTGTCTTGCCGTTCGCAATGTTATTCACTTGCCAAGTAGTTGCCTCTCTGTTTAATCAAGGAGAGGTGAAGACATCTATCGTAATATCATTATACTTGTCTTAAGGCTATCTTTGACACAGTCAAACAGGATGTAGTGAAATGTAGCAACAGCAGACTCTACTTTAACGCATGGCATTACCAAACCTGTTCAAATTTTTTTTTGGATTGATCACATATGTTAGATAACTAGCCACGGTACTTGGCTTCGATGAATTTTGGTTGTGATATGCTCATTTTATAGTAATAACATATTTACCAGATTAATAATACCAGCTAATCAGCAAGATGACATCTCCACATGGCTAAAAGGAACGTGTTACAGAAAGGCAAGGCTGTCACAATTATGTCAGTTACAGTGCAAGTGTAATACACATAGATCTTAAAATGCCATTTATTAACACAGAACTTAGAAACATAAATATAATGTAACATTTCCTTTTAGTAAACAAATCTTCTACTAAAATAAACAAATACAGTACCTGTCAAAAGTTTGGAAACATTAAAAAAATATATGTTTTTTAAAAGAAGTCTCTTATGTTCGCCAAGGATGTATTTATTTCATCAAATACAGTAAAAACAGTAATATTGTGAAGTGTTATTACAATTTAAAATAATTGTTTTCAATTTTAATACATGTAAGATGTAATTTATTTCTTTGATGGCAAAGCTGAATTACTCCAGTCTTTAGTGTCACATGATCCTTCAGAAATCATTCTAATATGCTGATTTGATGATCAAGAAACATTTATTAAAAACTTCTTTTGAAAACATAAAAAAAAAACTTGTCATGTACTGTATATATAGAATATTAATTAAATGTTCTAAATATAGACATACATTACATACTAAAATGATAATCTGTATAATAATTTTTTTTTAAATCCTTTTTTTTTTTATCAATTCTGTATTCTTTTATTTGAGTGGTAGTATGTGGTTGTAATTTAAAGTGTGATTACAGTCATCTCAAATGACAGTTAGATTAGATTGTGAGTTTATCAGTTCACTGTTACTGAGTACAGTCCAGCCTAAATGTACTTTTCCATTAAAGGGGGCTTTTGGGGGGGGGGGGACAAGTTGGAGAAATAATAAAAGTTTTTACATTCTTATAGCATTGCCACTAGACACTAGGCTTCAGTCTTTAATCTCATTATGACAGATAATTAAATACAGGCTGGACTGTTGTTATAAGCACATTTTGCTTCTACTTATTTAGGAATATGGTGAAGCAACAATTTGCATGTTGTTTGCTTAGAGACATCCTGCATTCAAACATACCAGTAGATTTCAGTATAGAGGCTAGCGGTGGTGTGCCACAAAAAGCTTTAAAAACTGCCACATTGGTCAGCAAAAATTCACTCTCTATTTCTCAAATAAATGTGTCCCTTTAGTTGTAAAAAAACATTTCACATGATGTTTTTAGCTATGTTAGATCTTTAATAGTTTAAGAAACATTGCTCTGTTATTTTTGTTCCCCAAATTTTCTGTATTGTTGACTTAATGAAGAGGACTATTTCCCATGCCACCTAGACTTAAAGGTAAATTAAGTTGTTAAAAGATGCACGAGTCACAACAGAAGTTTACCTTAGTAGACGTTTATTATACTTAATTTGAATCGCTTGCATCACTTACACCTTTTGTTCTTATAATTCAACTAACACTGTTTATTATGTTGCAGTTCCTAAAAAGTTACCATCTACTTGTTTTTTATTTGCCAAAGTCGATTTTTATTCTTATTCAGGGCTTTCCAAGACTTCATTTTGGCCCCTGCACGAAAGCCTGTGTAGAGATTTATAGATTATGAGTATGACTGTCTGATGATAATGATTTACCACTGGCTCCTTTATGAGCACTGTTAATGTTATTACTCGCATGCGCACATACAAATGAACCATCTCGGTTGTTGCCAGGTAACGGGTCTGTATACTCCTGGACGAGGAGAAATAACCAGTCTGGATGCTGGAAACATCGATGACATCCTTAGTGAGTTCTTGCCTTTATTTGTGTTTCAATCAGACAGTTACCTCACCTGTGTCGTGCACGTGGGTATGAGTTATCCAATGGTGCTTTGTCATTGTAGTAGATCAAATTACATTAAACCACACGTTTCTCTCCACAGACAGTGCAGGGGTGGCTCTAGTCAACTTCTATGCAGACTGGTGAGTATCTCTGTCAGCTTAACGCCTCCAGATGTGTGTTTGTCAGAAAGGGTGATGAGAGTTGTTGATTTGCTTTGCTTGCTTTTGCTTGCCAAAAAAAAAAAAATTGTCATCAATTACTCACCCTCATGCCTGATGTGTGATTTGATGAATGTTTATATGTGAATAAAAGCCTAAATTCAATCTGTTCATCATATAAAGCGATCCAGTCTCTTCATAAAATTTTGACTAAAACGCTCAATTCATTTATATTAGTTTTGCAACCTCTTTATGAAATTTTAAAGGGATAGTTCACCTAAAAATTTAAATTATCTCACTATTTACTCGCCCTCATGCCATCCCCAATGTATATGACTTTCTTTCTTCAGTTGAACAAAGGAAAATAATACATTTTTGTCTATATAATGGCAATGAATGGATGTCGCTCAGTTGACACTTGAAAAACTACACACAGCAATAGTGACGGTACTCCATAACCCCAGTGGATAAATCAATTGTCTTCTGAAGTTAAACTATAGGTGTGTGTAAGAAAAATATACCTATAATTATATATATATATATATACATATAAACCATTGCTTCCGGTCTAATGTCATACGAGTCTAATAACGAGAATAATGTCATTCATTTGAGGGACACTAACACGTGACATAAGTGCAAGCATCAAACAAGCAGCACCCATTCACTTGCATTATATGGACTCGCAGATATTGATTATTTTTCACAAAATCTTTGTTTATCTGAAGAAAGAAAGTCATACATTGGGGATGGCATGAGGGTAAGTAAATGATGAGACAATTGTCAAAAAAAAAAATGTGGGGAACCATCCCTTTAAATAAGTTGACATGATGATGATGACAGCTTATTACACAGAATGAACGGGCCTGAAATATTCAAACTTTTTTATCTGTTTAGAAACAATAAACTAGCACAGGCATCTCATACTCTAAAGTATCTATCCTGTTCTGAGGTCATTTTATTTGAATGTATTTTCCGCAGGTGTCGTTTCAGTCAGATGCTTCACCCTATTTTTGAGGAGGCGTCAAATATAGTGCGGGAGGAATATCCAGACGCTACACAGGTGGTGTTTGCCCGGGTGGACTGTGACCAGCACTGTGAGTTTACACACACACACACACAAACACACATTGGTTTAGCCTTTGAGATAAAGCAAATTAAACAGAATTATTGATGTCTTGTAAAGTGTTTGATGGTTTAATGACAAAACTGCATCTTCTGTGAAGTCAAGGCGGCTCAAAGATACCCCACAGTGTGGGTGTGTGTGAGCGAGAGAGACCGCGCAGGACTGATTCCAGCCGATCGGCTTTGGAGTATTTACCCCCCACATTGGTTGACTTTCATTTCTCTGCCCCTCACCCTTTCCTTCTTGCCTTCTCTCTTTCTCTGTTCTCTACTTTCTTTAATTCTTTACCTTTTCTCTCTCTTTAACCCTTTTTTTTGTCTCTATACTTTGACTTGAGACCATCTTTCTCTTTAAAACGAGCCTATCCCTGACCTCTGACCTTTGATCTTTCCCTCTCATAACCTATAAAGCTAAATATTCATAGATTGGCACATATTTTGTTCTTCAAAAGCAGAGCATCTGGAAGGTTAAAGCGTTCTTCTACATGTGGGTCCTAAGACTCACCCTTCTATGATTTGCAAGCCAAAGTCATCATCTCATTCTGTTGGTTTTCATTGATTTAAACACACCTTTAGATGTTCACCTTTAGGTATCTACAGTACCTGTTTTTTTTTAAATGTTTTTGAAAGAAGTCTCTTATGCTCACCAATGAATAATAATAATAATTCAAATGTTTTCTATTTTAATAAATTAAAAAAAAAAATTATTCTGTGATGTCAAAGCTGAATGTATAATGTTACAAAATAGTTTTTATCTCAAATGTTTATTTGTTTCCACAAAATATTAAACTGCACAACTGTTTTCAACATTAATAATAAGAAATGTTTCTTGAGCAGCAAATCAGTATATTAGAATGATTTCTGAAGGATCATGTGACACTGAAGCCTGGAGTAATAGCTGCTGTTTTTTGTTTCTCCCAATAGCTGATATAGCCCAGCGCTACAGGATAAGCAAATACCCCACACTCAAACTGTTCAGAAATGGGATGATGATGAAGCGAGAGTACAGAGGTCAAAGGTCAGTAACCGCCATCGCTGATTTCATCCGCCAGCAGAAAGTGGATCCAATCAAAGAGATAGAAAATCTGGAGGAAATCAGCACTGTAGATGTGAGTGTCTCAAAATCACAATACTATACAATTTTATTTCTGTGGCACGTTAAGTCTAGCAAAATGCTTTTCAGGTTTAGTAACTGAAAATGACGTGGAGTCTGGGTTTCCTTGCTGTGTCATCTTACTTTCCTTCCTCTCTTTCAGAGGAGTAGACGCACCATCATTGGTTACTTTGAGAAAAAAGACTCTGACAATTACCGTACTTATGAGAAAGTGGCCAACATCCTGAGAGATGACTGTGTTTTCCTGGCAGCTTTTGGGTAGGAGAAGCACTTAAGATACTTAAAGTCTTACCCTATCTGCTTTGTAAATACATGTATTGATCTTATTGTGAACGATTTATCCATGCATATGTTTCTAAAAAACATAATTAAATCTCCAATCATTTAGTCTGTGTAAGCCCTGCCCCTTTCTTACAATCAACTACAATCTTTCATTCAGATCTGCCTCTGTCCAATCAACAACTTAAGCCCTGTTTCCACCGAAATTACCCGGAACAATTTGTCCAAGGAACTTTTTTCCCAGGAACTCTTTGCTGCTGTCTGCGTTTCCATTGCGGTTTAAAGTACCGTGAAGATTAGTCCTGAACCTCATCGTCCGATAATCAGTCGTATTTTTTAAACTCCATTGTTGATTTGAATGGTAAACAACTCTTACTACACACACCGCAACAGACTTTTAGGTTGAAATAAAATGCTGCGTGAACTCAACCGTTCAGCATGCTCAGCGCCCAAGTTCCGCCCCAAAAGTTCCTGAGCTTTGAAAAAGTACTACCTCGCAAGCAGGGCCATTTTGAGGGGGAAATTTTTACCCAGAACTTTATTTAGACCCCGGTTCCTGCGGTCGAAACGCACCAAGTACCACCCCAAAGTCCCTAGTTCCTGGGGAAAGTTCCCGCGGTGGAAACGTGGCTTTATAGATAGAAGTCCCTTGGGCCTTTTAAAGGGAAAGTTCACCCAAAGATGAAAAGTCATTTACTCACCCTCATGTCATATCAAACCTGTATACTGTTATTTTTTCAGTGGAATTCAGCGGATTTTTTAATAATCTTCACTCAGCTCTTTTCCATACAACAGAAGCAGCATAAATCATATTGGACTACTTTTATGATTTAGTCCATGGTGTTAAGTATGAACAGAAAATATCAAATGGGCTCAAAACGATGAGTATGGTAGGTTAGAAAATGACAATTTTCATTTTGGGTGAACTATTTCTCCAAAGTCAAGTCAGTCCTACTTCATTACCTTCATTTTAAATGTATTTTCTCACATCAGTCTCATTCTTTCTATGCTTCTCTCATTTTTCAGGGAAATTTCAAAGCCTGAGCGGTTCAGTGGTGATAATATTATTTATAAGCCAATGGGAGAGAATGCTCCTGACATGGTCTACATGGGCTCGCTCACAAATTTTGACCTCAGCTATGCCTGGACACAGGACAAGTGTGTGCCGCTAGTCCGAGAAATCACATTTGAAAATGGAGAGGTATTTCCTTTCTCAAAATATCTTTTTTTTGTGTGTGTATATGAGCTATCACATGTA
Organism: Rhinogobio ventralis; assembly: GCA_039654625.1. Taxonomy (NCBI): domain Eukaryota; kingdom Metazoa; phylum Chordata; class Actinopteri; order Cypriniformes; family Gobionidae; genus Rhinogobio; species Rhinogobio ventralis. The sequence goes on from CM077201.1 coordinate 18,605,830, forward strand.
CTTTCTTTCCATTTTGTCCGTATTGTTATTTGTGTACATCTAACAGTTCCACCGAACAGCCAATTCATAATTTGCATAAGAAAAGTCCCCTCCCCCTCAGTGTACTTTTCCCACACTCGAGCTCATCTGAGTGTGTACGTTTCAAGTGTGTTTGTGTTTTAAAGACATCCGCATGCCATGTCCTTTAGTAGGTGTGGGTTTGTTCTTTGATTTACTTGACCGCATGTTTTGAATACCTTCAGTCTCTGTTGCTTGGTGATATGGCAGATTCTCCACAATCTGCTCCACTGACCCACCTCTGCTCGACTGCACTTCACCCAGCCATCCTACACACTCTCAAAACCTATTATATAGCATTTAGTTCCAGGGCTCAAATCAGTACTACCAATGGTGCTAATATTTTGTATAATATCACTGGGACTTTTCACTGTTTGTATCACTCTGCTTGTCTGTTTGACTGATTAGAATGTGTGTTTCTCAGTATTGTTTTATTAGTTTTATAAGAACAACAAAAGGTAAACAAACATGCCCCCCCCCCCCCCCCCCCCCAAAGAAAAAACAAAGACAAAAAAGAAAAACAAAGCCAAACAACATTACAAATGACATAATTGCCTAAATAAAGTACAAGAGGGGGATCTAAATATCATGGCACAATAATCATAGAACAGAAGTGTTAAAATCTTTAAGTTCTGCTTGTAAATATTGGAGGAAGGGACCCCAGACCCTGTGGGAAAATTAATACGAGACTTTGCTTCATTACACCCTATTTTTTCAAGGTTTAAGACAAAGACCATCTCAGCAAGCCATCTCTGAAAACATGGGGGAACCGTGGTTTTCCAATCCCTTAATATAATTCTCTTGGCCACAACCATGCCCAGCATTAATGCCAGCTGCAAAAAATAAGGCAAAGAGGAAACCGTGTCCGAATAGCCAAAGATGGCCAATTCCATTTCAGGAGGGAGTGACTGATGCCACAGTACCAAGAAAAAATGTCTTGCCAGTAACTGGAGTTTTGGGCAGAACCAAAACGAATGAGATAAAGTTCCCTCTGCGCCCTGACATCGGTCACATCTTGTGGAGTTTGGATTTAGAATAGTGCAGTCTGTATACAATTTTAAACTGAATTAATTGGAGTCTTGCGTTGATGGAGCAACTATGTATTCTCTTCAAGATTCCAGAGGTTGATAGATAAATTGGTACCAGCCTCCTTTTCCCAGGCTACCCTAAGATAATCAGAAGATGTATTAAACTGCAAAGAGAACAAGGAGACAAATTGAGAAATCATATGCCTAGAATCTGGTACTTGTCGCACTAGATTATAAAAACAGTGCTCGTCATGATGAATCCTATAGTCAGAGAAAGCCTGCTGAACATAATGCCGAATCTGCAAGTAATGAAAAAAATGAGAGTGAGAAAGATCAAATCTACGAAGAAGGTAATCAAAAGAAGAAAAGTGACCATCTGTATACAGCTCGTTAAATGTAGAAAGACCCTTGTTATTCCACATTTGGAAGATTCTATCAGTCAAAGCGGGTATAAAATTATGATTCTCACAAATGGGAGAATAAAGGGAAGGTTGCGTAATGCCAAGAAATTTCTTAATTTGTTTCAATATCCTTAAAGAACTATGCACTACAATTCTTTTAGTAATTCTCCTTAAAGGAACACTCAAATTGGCTAATAGTAAAGCTTCCATGTGAATCCAGCTAGGAAAATTCTGCGCTCTCCAATTCCAGTACATCAGAGCCCTAACGTTCGCTGCCGAATAATAGTGTTGAAAAACTGACATTGCCAACCCACCCAGCTCTTTAGATTTCTCTAAGTGTGCCTTAGAGATACGATGTGCCTTAACCCCAAATAAAAGAGAAAATTATCGAATCTAGATTTTTTAAAAAAGAGATAGATGGGTAAATTCTGAAACAAATATAAAAACCTTGGAAGGGCCACCATTTTTAGAGCATTAATATGGCCAATTAACGATTAGTGGCAAATTTAGGCTTATATTTAAATTTAGCAAATTTAGTGGTATATTTAAGGCTCTTTATTGCAGCCATAAAATTAAGCTTATGCAAGTCTTTTGGATCTGAGGAAATAACCAATCCTAAATAAGTAAAATGATCACAAACAATTTTAAAAGGGAGGGGCTCTAAAAAATTATTAGGAAAATTACTGCCAAGGGGAAAGAAGATGCTTTTATTCCAGTTAATTGAATACCTGGAAATAGAACCAAAATGGTTTATTAATTCCAATAAAGGGGGTAAAGAATCAACGGCGTCTTTTAAGAATAAAAGCAAATCGTCCGCATATAGAGAGAGTCTGGTCTCTACAGACCCAATTGTAATGCCACTAATAGAAGAATGGTGCCGAATTCTTATAGCAAGTGGCTCCAGAGCCAGATTAAATAATAAGGGACTAAGGCAACAGCCCTGTCTTGTCCCACGATAAAGAGGAACATAGTCTGACTTGTCCAGACTGGTGAGTATTGCAGATTTTGGGTTTGCATAAAGTATCTTAATATATGTACGAAAACTTTTACCAAACCCGAACTTACCTAGTACTGAATATAAATATTGCCACGCGATCTGGTCGAAGGCCTTCTCTGCATCAAGTGACATAATGGCTGCCCTAGACCTCTGAGAGCCTACACTATACATAACATTTAACAGGCGTCGAACGTTTGAAAAAGAAAATCTACCCAAAATAAAACCAGTCTGATCATGATGAATTAATGAAGCAATGTGTTTGCTCAGCCGAATGGCCAAGACTTTGGCAACAATCTTCTGGTCACAATTAAGCAAGCTCAATGGTCTATAACTGGAAGGATCTGTGTCATCCCTATCTTTTTTCAATAATAAACAAATGTTCGCTTCGTAGAGAGAATTAGGGAATAGTTTATTTTTAAAAGAATGATTTATCATTCTAAGCAATAGTGGGGCAATTATATCTGCATGAGCTTTATAGAATTCAATACAGAACCCATCAGGCCCAGCGGCCTTACCGTTTGAAAAGGACTTGATAGGCTTCAAAATTTCATCCAAAGTGAACTCTTCATCTAGTTCCTTTCTGGCAGTCTCACTAAGCTTCGGAATGTCAGTAGTATCAAGAAAGTCAGTAATAACCGAGTCAGGCACATTACATTTTGAAGTGAAAAGATATTTATAGAATTCCAGAAAGCGGGCATTAATTTCCTCTGGGTTAGTTAACAGCACACCATTAATTTGAAAAATTGCTCTATTAGCCTGCATGCCTCTTAGTTGTCGAGAGAGTAGCCTTTCAGGTTTGTCACCCATCTCAAACTGCTTACGCTGCTTGCGTTTAATTTTAAGAAGCATATTACTGACCTGTTCACTCAAAATATTATTATATTCGTATTTCAGTTTTAACATAGCATTAAGATCAGACTGAGATTTGGATAGTCTATATGCCTGCTCCATGGCTGGAAGCAGGGCTTCAATTTCGGCAAGACGTCTACGTTTCTCCTTCTTCCTTCTCGATTCATAGGCAATTATATTGCCCCGCAATACTACCTTAAAGGTCTCCCAAAGAATGGAATCAGACACATCACCTCTATCATTGAATTCAAGAAACTGCTTAATGTGAGAGGAAATGTATGTAAGAGATTTTTGTTTGTTTGAAGGAATTGACGGAAGAGGGCATCCCATTCCTGATCCTCTTCCATCAGAAGGATGACACAGAGAGTCTGGAGAAATTTCAGCAAGAAGTGGCTCGCCAGCTTATAAGTGAAAAGGGTATGGATGGGCCAGACAGGGTCAGGGTCATTTTTCATAATTCATTGGTTGGATATCGCTCACGTGTATAGTATAGGAATGCAAACTGCTGAAAACTGCTGTTTTGAATCCAAAATAGGTCATTTGTGTGATTTGTGTGGATCCGATAAGTTTCATTTTTACAAAACTAGTTGCTACTAGGATATTGGCTGTTTATTAGTACTTATAAAGCACTTATTAATGCCTTATTCTGCATGACCATATTCTACATCCTATAATCCTACCCAATACCTTACTCTACAAAAACTACCTTACTAACTAACTATTAATAAGCAGTTAAATAGGAGTTTATTGAGGCAAAATTCGTTGTTAATAGTGAATGTGTTTACCATACTAAAGTGTTACCATTATTATTATTATTATCAGGGTGCGATTTGTGAAAAAAAAACAGAGGGGGGATGTTTTGAAAAGTTTTTTTTTTCCCTTTAAAAATAAATCGCAAACTACAGTGGAACTATTTATAGACTATTTTTGGCAGCTGTTCAATAAAATTCAATAAAAAGTCTGATTTAGCCTTGAGCTTTGAAGTATTATATGGATTAGATAGCTTTGATATTTGACCACTATTTACAATGACAGTAATTCTAAATTTCTGATAGGAATGCAAAATCAATTGTTATTGATATTTTGAATAGAATAACGAGACTCAAACCTGTACGTATTTGCTCCCATTTATTTTTGATCACAGTGCTTCGAGACATAACATAGGCTACAAACTTTTAGTCCAAAAGTGTGCATATTTGGAGAAATATGTATTCACACGTTTACCTCATATTTATTTAGATAGAATAGAACCATAATTTCTTAATGACTTGTAGAAAGAGGATTCTCTGCCAATCCATTAGTCAATATAGCGTGATGATAAACTTCTGCGTTTTGTCTCATTATACGTTTTGAAGTAAGCCTTCAATGCAAACATTTTTTTTAAGGAGAAGTTTTCCGTCGCACTGAAAAAAAGCTGCCAGATTACACTGTTTGAAAACATGTATAAAAACAGTTAAGTAATTTGATCTTTTCATAGATTGTTACAATCGCGATTTTAAAAACACTTATGTTTTTATCATTTTTTATATATTTTAAAATGTAATAATTTCACAGTTCGTCTCCAAATTAATGTAGATACAACTTAAAGACAGTATATTTTAAGTACTTGTTTAATGGCATCTTTTTATGAATGAAGGCCAGTATCACTGATACTAATACAGCTACTGATGTCTTAATGAAAATCATTTTTTTAAACATTAATTATAGCCATTCAACATTACTGTAATGGAAGATATCAATATTTTAACATTTATTAGTCTTCAAAAATACAACAACTTTTAAATCTAAGTGAACTTAAAACAATCCTCACATAAACCCATTATAATAAATGTCATATTTACCTGTGCCCTTCATACCTGTCTAACAGGTAGGACATATTCAGAAATTAAATAAAGTTATCAAGCCGTCTGCACTGCATAAATGATAAATTAAATATAGATTAATCCTTATTAAAACTTCAAATGTTCTTTAATCAAGAGCAGCGTGTAATTTTTTTCTCTATTACCTTTGTTCTTTGATTAACATTAATGACATATACCATATTAGTGGCTGCTGTCACTTTAAGACCCGCCACTGCTGCTGCACATGAAGCGGATTTCACACACGTATCATTTTATCAACTCTTTACGTTCATTTAAGACTTTGAACTAATTTAAGACTGCTCTTATGAGGATACTAAAAAAACAGACAGTTTGGCATAATTCTGTGTTATGCGTGTGTAGAACACTATTCTGGAGTCTTTCTGAGTGTGTGTGTCACACAGACAAGACATTCACAGACAGTGTGTTCTCTTGATTTGTCGTGCTTGAAAGCATTTGCATGAATAAGAGCTGATCATATAATATAACGCTAACCAAAGGATGACAGAAAAAACGGTGTGTTAAAGGGATGGTTCACCCAAAAATGAATATTGTCATCATTTACTCATCCTTAAGTTATTCCAAACTTGTATGAATTTCTTTTTTCTGCTGAACACAAAGGAAGATATTTGGAAGAATGTTTGTAACCAAGCAGATCTCGGCAGCCATTGACTACCATAGTATTTTTTTCCCCACTATGGTAGTCAATGGCTGCTGAGATCTTCCTTTGTGTTCAGCAGAAGAAATTTATACAGGTTTGGAATAACTTGAGGGTGAGTAAATGATGACAGCATTTTCATTTTTGGGCGAACTATCCCTTTAATTGCATTTAAATATTGTTAACATTTAAGCTAAAAAAAAAACTTAATCGCACGTGTTAACAGCAGTCATTTTTACGCATTGATTAGTCTGAACGGATAAATCGCATGGACATTTGTGTTGGTGTGATCAGGCCTTTAGACAGCATTGAGTTCAGGCCTGCCTTTCTCAAAAGCATTATAAGCCTAAGTAGATCATAGACCAGTGGCACCAATGGTATCTATGATCTACTTAGGCTTACGATGCTTTTGGGAAACTCAGCCCTAGAATGGTTCAATTTTTAAAAATGTTTCAAGCTGTGTTCCATTCTATTGTGCTTTGTCTATCTGTTTTTGAATGCAAGAACACATCCAATGTGATCACCCAATCTAATCAGGGCCTAATTGTCTAATCAATTAGCCGTTCAGATAACCGTCTCACCAACTTGTCAGTTTTGCACAACCCTAATCCAAATGTACTTTTGATGGCCAAAAATGCTGTTTAGATCAGCTCACAAGGTTTTGAAGCTCTAAATTGACCTCTCTCTCTCTCTCTCTCTCTCTCTCTCTCTCTCTCTCTCGCTCTCTCTCGCTCTCTCTTGCAGGTTCTATAAATTTTCTTCATGCAGATTGCGAGAAGTTCCGGCACCCTCTACTGCACATTCAGAAGACCCCTGCCGACTGCCCTGTAATTGCCATCGATAGTTTCCGCCACATGTATGTCTTCCCAGAGTTCAGCGACCTTGCGTAAGTATTGTGCTTGCCCGTGTGTCTTTTAATGCAGAGATTATTTCAGCCTCCTTCCTGCAGGTTATCTCTCGTTCCAGACACCTAGCAATTAAACGATGATTATAGACTTGGCCCCACAGCAACACGCACTCAAAAAGAGAGTGATAGAGCTTCTTTGGGCTTCATCTCTCAGCCAGTTATGGCAATTAATTTAGTGGCACCTGACTGATAGCTGTAATGTGTGTGAACGTAGTAGCTTAGTTTTCATAGGTTTATAACTATGTTATTACAACATCTTAACTATTTATGACACCAGAGGCCGTATGACAGAAAGCATCATAATTCAGCGCATGCCTTATTTTATTAAGCACTCTGCATATCCTATTATCCAATAAGGGCCTTATCAGCCTGCCTCCCATCAGTCTTTGATACAGTTGATTGTCCAGGGGGTCCGTGGAGTCTGGGGCAATACAGATGATGCCATTATCTTGTTAAAATGCTGTGGTTTTGGAGACTGTCAGTCCTCTCAGGGTCTTATCACTCATTAAATCATGATGCTGCTTGTGTTGTTGTTTGTTTTTTGGACTGTTTTATGATGCCTTGTGTGTATGAACAGGGTTCCAGGAAAGCTGAGGCAGTTTGTATTGGACCTGCACTCAGGAAAGTTGCACAGAGAGTTCCATCACGGCCCAGACCCCACTGACAGCACTCCAGGACAGGTCAGAGTTCACCACAGCTGCCGCATGGGTGTGCTTTTGATTTACAAAAGGGATTTGAGTTGGGCTTGCCATCATTGCCACTTTTACTATGAATGGGCAGAGTGTGAGGGTAGTGATTGATAATGCAAACAAAATAAATTCCTCCCCCAAAACATTTACTACTTACCCAAATTCTTTAGTTTTCATGACTTCGTTTTGTAGACACCTTTTCATAGACACAATATTTTAAGCTTTTTTGTTACTATTTTTCTCCCGCCACCCATACATTAATAAACATTTAATTTATTTAGCAGAACGTGGCAGCAAAAGCGCATATACTGTATATAGCATCGCATGTCAGCCAACACCTGGGACAGGTTGGAGAACGTTTACTTTGGACATATTCTGTCTTACAAACACCTGGACATTTTGAGATATATTTTTAAACGAATTGGCATGCCCTATTAAACAATGCAACTGATGTTCTGTGGAATATTCAAGTAAATAAATTGACGAATACGCCCATTCCTAGGTTTGTACTAGTTCCATCGTAACACTACTGATGAAAAGTTTGGAGTCAGTAAGATTTTATAGTGTGAAATTTGAGAACTGTTTTCTATTTTAATATATTTTAAAATGTAATTTATTTCTCTAATGGCAAAGCTGAATTTTCTGCAACCATTATTGCAATCTTCAGTGTCACATGATCCTTCAGAAATCATTCTAATATGCTGATTTGGGTCTCAGGAAACAATTCTCATTATCAATATTGAAAAACTGTTGCTTAATGTATTACTTATTTATTACTTAATTACTTATTTTTGTGGAAACTGATTTTCAGAATTATATGAATAGAACTTTCAAAATAACATTTGAAATATTTTTAACAATGTGAAGGTTTTTACTAACACTTTTGATCAATTTAATGCATCCTTGCTGAATAAAAGTATTAATTTCTTAAATACTGACTCCAAACTTTTGAATGGTAATGTAAAACTGCACTTTATATCAGTATCATTGCTTGTAATTTCGCATTTCCTTTGTTAACAAATTACAGATTGTATATACCAGCTCATCATTATGCTGTGTTAGTTAATCAGCTTCTCTGTTTGGCTTGTGCATATCGAAGTGACATTTGCTGAAAATCAGTGTTGTCCAATTTTGCGCTGATTAAAGTGCCCCATTATGACGGGCACTTTTACTCAGGTTGTGAGTTCAGCACACTTCCTGGTCAAAATCTCTGAAAAGAATGTGTTCATCTAGACTAATTAATGTAGGCATACATTAATTAAGACTATGACTGAATGAGATGTGCGTGCTGACATTTGAGTGCGTGCGAAGCAGAATGACCCCGGTGACCTCTGTGCAGAGCATTCTGCTGACAGGAACACATCCATCTATATGTGGTCCGGGTATAATGACTGTGTGAACAGTCGCTTTACAGATCCAGGTGATTTGTGGTTGTTTATTTGCCTTTCTGTGTGTCTATTCCAGCAGGAGGAGAACAGAGAGGTAGCCAGTAATCCCCCAGATAGTTCGTTCCAGAAATTGGCCCCCAGTGAAACGCGTTACACCATCCTCAGGGACCGGGACGAGCTGTGATGTCACAACTGCATTGAGACCCAACCCAGAACCCAACAGTCAGCTGGTGCCAACCTGGCACTGTCGCTGCCTGTGCAACGTCTATTTTCATAATTTTTATTTTTAGATAAAAAAAGTGAGAAGGTGAACCCCTGAGCTTTTTTTTGGAGTGGGGAATGAAGAGCGTTTTTACATTTTGTTTTTGGAGCTTGTAAATATGTCTGTGCTCTGTGGGTCTTGTCTAAATTAAAAATTATTTCCCCCGCCCTTTTTTTTTTTTTTTTTTGCCCTACATTTTTGTCTACCCAATACCCCTTTTTTGTAGGAAAACATTGGTACATTGGTTGTCCTCTGTTGGGAACGCACATTGAGTTTATTAAGGATCTTAAATGCGGGCAAGTGGAATCATGGAAAAATGTAGTCCAAGAACAAACCTGCAGTCAACCTGTGGCGTTTCACTCCAGTCCTCAACAGAGTGTGTGTGTGTGTGAGAGAGAGAGAGAGAGTGTGTGTGTTATAGCACATGTATGTTACATGTGTTTATTAGTCTGTATTCATATGTACTGTACCGTTCCAGACTTGTTAAAATTCACGCTCACTGAGATCCAGACTGGCTAGTCTCATATCATCCCATTCCATCAGGGGGAGTGGTCAGGGGTGGGGTTTTGTGGGGGTCGGGTTTAGAAGGGTGAGGATTATTTGTAAATCTGTCATCTCAGAGGGGACAAGGAAACCAAAAAAAGTAAATTAAAAAACATTTTACAAGATTCTACTTTGTCTGTTTCATTTCATCAATTGTAATTCACTTTTTTTTCTACTTTTGCACTTACTAGGTCACATCTGTACTTTTAAAAGATGTTTCATAAATGGTAAAAAGTTAGTAGGTAATAGTTGTCTTTAAAAAGCAAATTAGATTTTATTTAAAAAACAATCCCAACTAAAATGACAGCAAGTATACAAGGCTCTTCCTGTGTTACATCACTGTCAATTAATTTTCACACTTAAAATATTTGTAAACACTGGGCAAACAGAATCCTGGCTTGTCTTGCTTCACGTTTCACATTGTTCATCGTTTTTACCTGGGGTTAACAATCTATTCTGGCCTGACATATGGCGCCACAACACAGGGTTAACACCGCAAAAGCAGTGCAAACTCTGCTCCGGAGCAGGTTTTCATAACCCCAGGTAAAAAAGTGTTGCTAGCCCTGGTAAAAGTTCCTTCACCTGGGGTTAAAAGTGGTGTTTAGAACTATGATAACCCAGGGATAAGTGCAGTGTGGAAAAGCCCAAAGACTTTTAGCTTAACGGGATAGTTTACTCAAAAATTCTGTCATCATTCATCCCTTTCTTCTGCAGAACACAAATGCACATATTTTGTTGGTAACCAAATAAGTTTGGTTGTCATTGACTTCCATCACAAGGAAGTCAATGGGAACCGATGTTTGGTTAACAACATTCCTGAAAAAATCTTTTTATAGGGTGATTTCAGGGTGATTGGGACACTTTTTGCCATTGAGATGACTTGGAAAAAGTGTCCCAATCACCCTGAATTCACCCTATTCCATAGAAAAAAAGAAAGTCATACATGTTTGGAATCACATGAAGGTGAGTAAATAATGACAGAATTTTCATGTTTGGGTGTACTTGCGCTTTAAAGGTGCTTGACCTATTGTGCATTTTAATCCAAATGCTCTATCCTCATGATCTAATACTGTAAATCGGGGAGAAATAGCAACAAAATATTGCCTTGTGAGCACTTCATACTCCATCTGCATATCAACATTGGGCTACCCTTTCAAACAGACATGCCAATCAAGAATGTGGCAGACCAAAGATGACTAAACAGATGAAAAGCAGAAAAAAAATGTTTTAGGGTTTAAGATAACATCAAGAAACTGAGACTGACACAAAGGATGTTTTCATAAAATGTGTCATGATCTCAGTGTAAAGATGTATGTCACAAAGTCAACAGATCACATAAACTGCCCAGTATTTGTGCAAAAATCATACATTTAGGGGTATAACAGCTTGTCACTGGGGCAGTATCCTCAAAGTTACACCTTTGTACCTTATCGACCCCTAAAGGATCCATATTAGTGCCTTGTTATTGTCCCAGTGACAAGCTAAACCATTTTTTTTTCTCTGAGAGTGTGTGGGCAGCAGCATCATCCAAATGTCACTGACAAGGCTCACAGGCCCTAAAGAGTGCATGCAACAACTTCAGACGGAGTTGTCAGCAGAGAGACTGTGCCAACCTAGAAAATCCCTTATGAAGGCCTCGTTGATATTACAGCCATCGGCACAGATCCTCAGCAAAGATCACAAGAACCAGACAGATCCTCCGCACAGACCCCCTGAGCCCCCAGCTTCGGCTCCATATCGGTGTGATGAATCCGATCTTCAAGCAAAAGGATCTGGATGAATATTTGAATGATCTCAATCTGAATTCTGACTTGTGATGCAGCCTGAATCATAATGACACTTTGTTTGTTCATTGGCCAGAGGAGAACTGGCCCCCCCGACTGAGCCTGGTTTCTCCCAAGGTGTTTTTTCCCCTCCATTCTGTCACCTAATGGAGTTTGGATTCCTTGCCACTGTCGCCTTTGGCTTGCTTAGTTGGGGACAGATTTAACATATTATTGATCTGACTGTGCTGAGCTGGATGATGCTTTATAGATGAAATTAACTAATAGTAGTATAATTGATGATCTTTCCAACGGAACTGAATCAACAATGAACTGACTTCAGCTGAACATGCATCATTTTCCTATCCCTGAAAGCTGCTTTGAAACAATCTGTATTGTATAAAGCGCTATATAAATAAAGGTGACTTGACTTGAGTTACATTATTGCCACTCAGTGGCATCTTCAATTGACAAATAAACTGATTAAGCTTCTTGGATACATTTTTTGAAAATGACCTACTGTCCACCAGTGTTGTTATTAACTAAAACTAATAAAATGTTTGGGGGGGGTTTTTTGGTTAAAAAAAAGAATATCAGATGAAAAACTTAAATGTAAATTAGAAATGTTTCCTGAGCAACTAACCTAAATAAGATGAAGTACTAAAACTGAAATAAAAAATAAACTAAAGTTATATAGATATATTAAAGAAACTAACTTAAACTTAAAGAATAAATATGTTAATTCAAAATATGAATAAAAACTATAAAAGTATTTAAATAATACTAAACACTGCCGTCTACCTAAAATAATGGGAAATTCAGCTTTCAGTGACCTTTGCATTAACATACTAAAAATCTATCTTAGATTTCTATTATTCTAAAATGTAATTGACAGTTTACCCAAAAATTACAATTCTATCACCATTTACTTACACTCATTCCGAACCAGTAGGACTTTTTTTTCTGTGAAACATATTCTGAAAAAAGTTGATACAATCCAGTGTTTTATGGATTGTAAACCTAGTAACCTAGTGACCAGCTCGGTAACAGCAAATGTTACCTACCTAACGATTATTAATTAATAACACCTCTAAATGTTAAATATTTAGTAAGTTTTTATAACAGCAGACATTTTTAGGCTACTCAAAATTATAGGTTGTATTTAGAAGTGTGGGGAAAACAGCTTTGAATATAGAGCATATTCAACAGAGTAAATCTCTTTCCACAATATTTTATGAAATATTTACAACTATTTCTAACTATAAACAAAGTTTCTAACTTCCAGGGACGCTGACATAGTGTGACTATGGTTTTTCCCCACGATCCTTATCGCCAGTCATTAAAGATGCCTTTTATCTTCAGTTACTTCTTTATAGTAAAATGGAAATGATCTGAAGTGGGTGTTTGAAGGAGACACAAGAAAAAGGGTGTCTGATGTCATGTAACATCTTCCCGCCTACAGCAGGAACCCATGATATCACAACATGGAGATTACATCACAGCGCACCACAGATGGCCTGCCATATTTTCCATTTGAGCGTGTGAGTGTGTATACGCACAGAATATGGAAAGTGCAACGTGTCTGACACTCAGGCTGTGTGCGGGTCAGTTGCATGGGACTTTCCCTCCCTGAACAGCACAGCCGAACACATGCAGAGCTCAGCACTCAGGCTACCTCACTTGTGCATCATGCACATGGTGGCTTGCATGTGCTGCTGGAGACGTTCATTCGCCCCTTCGTAGGGGAAGTCCAGTGTGTTGTGTTATGAGGAAGGCGTGGGGGACAGTGTGCATCTCAGACCCGGCTCCGTGTTTGTGAGGGGATCCCCCTGCTCACCCCAAAAACAACGCGTGAGACCGGGGGCAGCAGCTGCGGCTCCAAGTCAGGACAAAAACAATACGATTCAACATTGTTTTTCAAAAACAAGATGTTGATTTTTACATAAGTGCAGCTTTTTAAGCTTTCCAAATGGCGCTGAATGCTTCATCAAGTGTACATTGTGGTTCCTAGAGACCATTTTGTGTGAGTCAGTACCACAAATGCAAAAGGACTGAACAACAGACAGCATTTTATTTTCCTCTTTGCTTTTGACAAGTGAAACTAAAATAAGGATCGATAAACCATAAAAGGCTATTGTTCTTTTCTGCTGGTCCTTTGGGGCCATAATTAAATAACATTCAAATGTTGTTTGTGCTGAAGGAGGTCTCAGTGCATTGATTTCAGTATTAGATTTGCCTCTCAGAGGCTTGTGTTATCAAAGCCTTACAGGGAAACTTCACCCAAATCTATCAGCCACCCCAGCAGCACACAGAAAGACACATGTAATACACGAGCAGCTACAGTTTAGAAGGGTGTTTTATCTAAACCTAAGCATTTTCAATCAGAAGTATCTCGATCACATGTTTTAAAGGGATAGTTCACCCAAAAGTGAAAATTCTGTCATCATTTACTCAACCTCATGTCATTCCAAACTGTATACATTTCTTTGTAAAAATTGTACCTTTAGGGGTACAACAGCTTGTCACTGGAACAGTACCCTTAAAAGGACATCTTTGTGCCTTTTTTACACCTAAAAGGTTCATAGTAGTACCTTGAGGTACATATTGCTACTCTAAGGTATTAATGTGCACCTTTTAAGGTTGAAAAAGGTAAAAAGATCAAGATGTCCTTTTAAGGGTACTGCCCCAGTGACAAGCTGTTGTACCCCTAAAGGTAAAATTTTTTCACATTTTTCTGAGAGTGAAGTCAATAGTGCCCAAACATTCTTCAAAATACCTTCCTTTGTGTTCGGCAAAAAAATGTATACAGTTTGGAATGACATGAGGGTGAGTAAATGATGACAGAATTTTCATTTTTGGGTGAACCATCCCTTTAACCGCTAAGAAAGACCATAAGAAATCATACATGAAGAATCATTTCATTTATATTTCCACCATAACAGCTCACAAAAAAATTACCCAAGAGGCTAATTTTCTTCTTCAATGTGCAATTATAATTCAACTTATCTTGTAAATATGTATAGTTATGTAAATTATTGCTATAAAGATCTGTTATAAATATTTAAACAATCATCTAATTTGTATATTGATTATTCATTACAATGGCTTATTAAGTGTTATAGTGTTATTACAATTAATTAAAACTGTACTTATTTTAAGCAGCCTGAGACGTTATGAGATATCTGAAATTTTTTATTTATCAAAATATCACTAGTTAAGGCAAAATAAGTATTCATGGTTTGGAGCTCCACAGGCTATGGAAACTAGACATTACTTGTAATTTCATAATTTCTCATTGATAATGATGTGTGACTATTGTTTATTATAAATGTACTGAGTTTCTCACTACTGTGCTTTGCCTCCATTCTCATACCCACATCAGTGTTGTGATACATACAGACCTTATAAAGTAGTTTCATTTAAATCTCATAACATGTTAACAAGATTAAAAGGAAATCCATCATAGTTAAAACATAGAACAGAGGCATTTTAAGTAATTATAATGGAATTTTTTGGTGAACGGTAACATTAAGCACAACAAAACCTGCATAACTGTAATAAACAGGACCATGTCACCGACTGCAAATCCTCAGTGTGTATAACAAATCTTGCGGTATAGTGAAATAACACACCCTTACACAACAATCACCTATTAACTATAATCTCTAACCACCTTTAACACCTACAGTCACATTACTGCTACAAAGGTCAATCAGCTGTTTGGCAGCAGATCAGATGAAGGCCTTTTTTGCTTTGGCATAGAAATAAATTATGGATTAAGGCAAAAGGAAAATTAGCAGGTCCACTTTGTGTAGCACATCTCATATGCAGGTTTGCACTGCATGTAGGAGTTACTCTGCAGTTGTGGTTGCTTTATGTATGTACGTTGAGCGTCTGGTGTTTATTTCAGAACGAGCGTGGGTCGGCAACGCCGCCGTCTCATGGCCTCCTCAACAAAAACGAATGTGCTTGAGTTTGTCACTGAATGTCGTTCTTACTGTTGTTGTTGCTCTTAAGCTGTTGTAGCTGCAGGTCAATTCTTTCTTTCCTCTTTCGTTGGATAATGTTGCCCCCGGCGAAACCAAGCAGTCCACCTCCCACTGCAGTGGCGACCCCCCCCACTTTAAATCCCGCTAAGAGTCCCAGTGGCCCCCCAAGCAATCCCCCCACCACCGCACCTGCCACGGGCAAAACCGCCAGCTTCAAACGGGCCGCCTGCGGAGAAAGAGCATAATACATATACAACGTATACATGGGTCAATAATGAGTCTCCACAATAAAGGAAAAATCAGTTGTAATAATATATATATAATATATATATATTTATATATATTATATATATATGTATATATATATATATATATATATATATTATATATAATATATATATATATATATATATATATATATATATATATATATATATTATATATAATATATAATATATAATATATATATATATATATATATATATATATATATATATATATATATATATATATATATATATATATATATATATATATATACACTCACCTAAAGGATTATTAGGAACACCATACTAATACTGTGTTTGACCCCCTTTCGCCTTCAGAACTGCCTTAATTCTACGTGGCATTGATTCAACAATTTGAAATGATTCGAGCTTTGTGACATGGTGCATTATCCTGCTGGAAGTAGCCATCAGAGGATGGGTACATGGTGGTCATAAAGGGATGGACATGGTCAGAAACAATGCTCAGGTAGGCCGTGGCATTTAAACGATGCCCAATTGGCACTAAGGGGCCTAAAGTGTGCCAAGAAAACATCCCCCACACCATTACACCACCACCACCAGCCTGCACAGTGGTAACAAGGCATGATGGATCCATGTTCTCATTCTGTTTACGCCAAATTCTGACTCTACCATCTGAATGTCTCAACAGAAATCGAGACTCATCAGACCAGGCAACATTTTTCCAGTCTTCAACTGTCCAATTTTGGTGAGCTCGTGCAAATTGTAGCCTCTTTTTCCTATTTGTAGTGGAGATGAGTGGTACCCGGTGGGGTCTTCTGCTGTTGTAGCCCATCCGCCTCAAGGTTGTGCGTGTTGTGGCTTCACAAATGCTTTGCTGCATACCTCGGTTGTAACGAGTGGTTATTTCAGTCAAAGTTGCTCTTCTATCAGCTTGAATCAGTCGGCCCATTCTCCTCTGACCTCTAGCATCAACAAGGCATTTTCGCCCACAGGACTGCCGCATACTGGATGTTTTTCCCTTTTCACACCATTCTTTGTAAACTCTAGAAATGGTTGTGTGTGAAAATCCCAGTAACTGAGCAGATTGTGAAATACTCAGACCGGCCCGTCTGGCACCAACAACCATGCCACGCTCAAAATTGCTTAAATCACCTTTCTTTCCCATTCTGACATTCAGTTTTGGAGTTCAGGAGATTGTCTTGACCAGGACCACACCCTAAATGCATTGAAGCAACTGCCATGTGATTGGTTGATTAGATAATTGCATTAATGAGAAATTTAACAGGTGTTCCTAATAATCCTTTAGGTGAGTGTATATCCTCTCTATATACAATTATTATAATATTATAATAAAACAACAACAATTCTGTTTTTTATACATTTGCCTGCATGTTTGTTGCACCACATGAATTTTAAAATATTAATAAGTAGTCCAGCTAAATATATACAAACAAATAAAAAAATAATATTTAAAAAATGTATTTTCAAGAACTGTATTCTTTTAAGGCTTTTTTTCTTCATTATGATATCAGGACAATTATCCTGACATTTCTCACTTTTCGCCTAAAAAAAAAAAACATCATATAAGAGCTGTATTAAATTCACTGTGTATAAACTGCATTTTTTTTATATGTATTTCTAAATATAAACTACTAGAAAAAAGTGCCTCATGTCATTGACCTACATGCTATGTGCAGGAAAGCATCAGACAGTTGAGAAATTAATCATTTAGGTGGCATCAATATTCCAAAACAGTGTTTGAACTAACATACTTTTCATGTGCTGTTTTTCTGATAACCAAACAATTATAAAGTCTTTCATGTCCAGTTTCCATCCAAACAGTAACATATGCAGTCGTATGTAAACACGCACATAATATTAATCAGAGACCTGAAAAAAAGCCCAGATGAAATTGGACGTGTGCAGATCAAACTGGAACTGGTAAATGAATTGTTATCAGGTAAAAAGAAAAACTCCTTTAGCCAGATTATTCTTTAATTAGCACAACGAAACAAGCCTCCCGGCACGCGCACACACGATTTAATTTCAGTGAAGATATGTAAACTTTAAAGGCAGGGTCGCCATCAAATGCCACCTTTCCTCTCTTCTCATCTCTCTTTCACCCTTTCTCATGCTCTCGTTCTCTGTCATCTAATCATCTTCACAAGGCAGGGTTAAATGAGCAGTTAATTATGCTTGGAGAGAGAGGGAGAGAGAGATTGAGGAAGCAACTCCTGTTATTTGGATCTGCCTGAGCCAGCACTTTAAGGACTGAGTCTCTCTCTCTCTCTGTGTGTGTGTGTGGTTGACCACCCCCTGTCCTTTTCAGCAGTCACAGAGGTGGGTCCACTTTCTACATGGGCATCAGACAAAATGCTCAATAGAACTGCATTAACTCTCAACTCCAAAAAAGAGAAACATTTCAATTGAGACTCGATCAATAAAACGCATACAAACCATCGTTCGCGCGCGAACACACACGGCCCATGCCTCCATGTTTCACCCTTCCCTTGCATTTCTGTCAAAAGTTGGCACTCCGTGGCATGTGTATGTGTGTGCATATGTATCGAACCCCCAGCAGGAACTCGAATGCTGTTTATAGACTCTCTTTTACACTCTTTAGACTTCCATGCGCTCGCACACACATCGACTCCCTGTGAGGGGCCGACCAACACACATCGATCCCTCTCCGCTCCATGCCTTCCGCCACCATCGCCACCTCTCTCTACGCTCTCTCTCTCTCTCTCTCTCTCTCTTAATTGTGGTTTCCTTGCGCTCTGAGGGGGATCAATAGGCTGATGGCAGGGTAGGCCGAGAGAAGCAGGGGGGTAGAGTGGAATCGATCCCCTAGCAGGAGTGTCCCCTCTCCTCTTACCTTCCCTAGGCTCTGGGTCCCCTCCTCCACATTAGCAGCTGCTATGCTAACATTCGCCTCAATGCTGTCGATCTTCTCCTGCTGAGCCTAAGACAGAAAGACGCAAGTTACAGACTGTCCACATACACACATAAGTCCAAACAAGATATATGTATATATGAGTAGTTGATAAATGGACTTAAACTTGAAGGAAAAATGCTGTTTAAAATAGTTTTATATGGCATGTCAAACTGGCATCATATCAACTGCCCATATATGTGTCTACAATTATATAATGACAGAAATTCAAAATCCTATCCCATTGAAAACATAGACACCTCATAAATAGCAATAGTAAAGCAAACAAAGACATGATCAGTAATCTTAGTAGTGGGTAGCTGGGGGTTTGAATGCTGGGACAGAAGGGTGAATGGGAGGGGGCTGGTTGTCGGGGGTAACTGGGTGGTCTGTCGGAAGCTTATAAAATATTCAAAGAGTGGCAGCTGTCTCTCTGTCTAAATCAGTGTGAGCTCAAAGTAATCACTACACACACATGCACACATAAACACACACAATAGAGACTGCTGGAAAAATCTTCTTTAACTCTCCAGCACAGAGTTACATGAGCCTGGCACCTGCCCCTGTGTAGCATGTGTTTGTGTAAAAAGAAATCTGTATTTGCATTGCTCTCTGCAGCTCATGGCGACTGTAAAGTTAGTGTTCCTCTTCCTCTTCATTTTGAAATAATTTGTGTGTATGTAAATGTGTCTGAGTGTGCTTTCTCAGGACTCAACAATAAGGATGGCCTGCTGGCCCAGGGCCAGTGTGAGAGTGTTTCAGATCAGTTGATGAACTGTCCCTATTGGACCGGTGCTGCGCTGCCACTAAATCTTATATGTGTTGATCTTCTATATGTGTTTTATGCCTTGCAGCCTTAAAACATTTGGTTTTCTGTGATGTATTGGACATTGTTGCTGTAAATTCTGCAGATTTAAATGTCACCAAATGTTATGTAGCTGGCTAACATAGATAGCATAACATAGTTTTATCGAAATTGTGAGATCTTGAAAGCATCAGTAAGAATGGGATGAAAAAGGATAACCAATCAGTAATGTTTCACACTGCATGCTGTTATTCCAGATCGTATATTTGTATATGACAGACAGACAGATATATATATATATATATAGATAAATAAATACAATATATTGCCAAACGTATTGGGACACCCCTCCAAATCATTGAATTCAGGTTCCAATCACTTCCATGGCCAAAGGTTTATAAAATCAAGCACCTAGGCATGCAGACTGCTTCTACAAACATTTGTGAAAGAATGGGTCACTCTCAGGAGTCCATTCGTGAAATTTCTTCACTACTAAATATTCCACAGTCAACTGGTATTATAACAAAGTGGAAACAATTGGGAACAACAGCAACTCAGCTACAAAGTGGTAGGCCACGTAAAATCACAGAGCGGGGTCAACGCATGCTGTGGCGCACAGTGCGCAGAAGTCAGCAACTTTCTGCAGAGTCAATAGCTACAGACCACCAAACTTTGTGTGGCCTTCAGATTAGCTCAAGAACAGTGCGTAGAGAGCTTCATGGAATGGGTTTCCATGGCCGAGCAGCTGCATCCCAGCCTTACATCACCAAGTGCAATGCAAAGCATCGGATGCTGTGGTGTAAAGCACACCGCCACTGGACTCTAGAGCAGTGGAGACGTGTTCTCTGGAGTGACAAATCACGCTTCTCTGTCTGGCAATCCAATGGACGAGTCTGGGTTTGGCTGTTGCCAGGAGAACGGTACTTGCCTAGTTTGGTGGAGGGGTTTATTTCAGGGGTTGGCCCCTTAGTTCCAGTGAAAGGAACTCTTAATGCTTCAGCATACCAAGACATTTTGGACAATTTCAAGCTCCCAACTTTGTGGGAACAGTTTGGGGATGGCCCCTTCCTGTTCCAACATGACTGCACATCTAAACCTTGTGGAAAGCCTTCCCAGAAGAGTTGAAGCTGTTATAGAGGTAGGTAGGTAGATAACCGGGTGACTGGGAAAAACCCTTACAATCAGGGCCTAAACTAACATTCGCCAAGCGGCAAATGCGAGTAAAAATTGTCATTGGCGAGTATATGAAACTGTGTCAGTCGCCAGTTGACATTTTTATGAATTCTAACAACGCAATGTTTGAACGTGAGGTCAGTTGACAGGTCAGTGCTGCATCATTACGAAAATCATCCTTTCCAATGTAAATATTCAAGCGCTAGAACACGCAAAAGAGACAGCATCCTAATAATCCTGCTACTGTCTGCATTCTTGACATTAATCAAACAACAAAAATTCACTTACTGCTCTTGAACTTTAAAAAGGATATGAAGGCTATGCAGTGTTATTTATTTGATTAGCCTACTTTATAAAATTTTGGTGTCTGAAAACTATTAGAACTTCCTGAAGAGCACTGTTTATTTCATTTGTATCGTTGTTGTATTGTAGCCTATTTATTTTTGCTATTGCTTGTAATTTTATTATTTGTTCTTATTTTATTACTGACTGTTTACTTGTCTTTAAAAAATGTAGGCTATTAAATTTATAATTATAAATATAATAGTTAAGCTAGTAGTTTTAGCTGTGGTATCAATAGAGGATTGTAAATTTTCACTAGTATCTTGTCATAACTGCCTGTTTCTGTGTCATGGCTGGTAAAAAAATATTTTTGGCCGGTAAATTCTATCAAGTCACCGGCCATTGGCTGGTGTGGCAAAAAGTTAGTTTTAGGCCCTGCTTACAATTAAACCTGGTTTCTGTTGGTGAAATAATGATGCGATTTATTACTGACGGACAAGCCAAAACACTCATCACTAATCAAAATCCAATAAGCATTTATTTATTAGTCATCCATGCACACCTTCCCACTAAACCCTGTAAACAGACTATTTTAAGACATTCACTAATGACTGGGTAAGAAAGCTATCGATGGCTTTCTTTTTCTCTCCCTCCCTCCCCTCAGGAGTAGACGGTAATCAGCACCGTCTGTTCACAAGCTGTATGGATGCTCAAGAGAACACACAGTCACACAAGTAGACCTCCTGGGTTCATCTGTGGCTCAGTGTTAACGGAATAAATGATACGGTGGGTGTACTCTACAGAGAGGCAAGCGCTAATAAGGCTGGCTATCATCATATTATACTTACCACTATCCAGGTCCCATCATCATTCCCCAACAGGGTGGGAAGTGTTCAGTGACAGCCGTTTTACTTTTGTAGCCCTAAGCTTGGAGGAGCTTGTAGATTGATTCACATGAAGAAACATACACAATAATCTGAAAATCTGATATTTAAAGGGACATTTTTGAAGATAGATAGATAGATGATAGATTGATAGATAGAAAGGAAATTAATAAAAAAATCGATTGCTGGGAAATCTAATAAAAAAAAAAATCTTAATTTCTAAATTAATGAATGAACAGGACACACAATCTGGGGGCATTCATTATTCTTGAGGGGGGCATCGTGGGGTGGGGGGTGGGTTGGGTTGGGATCACAAATTGAAACTGAAGGGGCACAAATCATATCTGAGTAGGCAATAACCCCTTTTGCCCCCTTATGGCGCCAGATCTAGAATCATAACACTGTCTGCACACCCCGAAAAACACATGATCTCTCCTCTTTTACACCCAGTTTCCAATTGCATGTTGTTCTAATAATGGCTGTTATACAGCATGGATTCTCATTTATCCTCGCTGGTTAGCACATGGCTGACAGACTGTCACCAATCTCTGTATGTCTTCTCAATCACACACATACACACACACACTGATGGGATCAATAATACCACCTTGTTGGCTCTCAGGAAACAAAACCATTTGTCTGACAGCTCTGCCAAACTTAAGGGTTTTGGTCAGCACCCTTTATCAACACACATACACACCATACATACTTTCTCGCGTTCTCTCGCTTCTTTCCAAAAAACAAAGAATGAATAATTTCTATAGATGTGTGATACTTACATGAACAATAGTGGAGAACTCTTGCACTAAGCCATTCAATTCCAGTAGGTCCTAAACAAACATACCACAAAAATCACACATACATACTTAAAGTTTTTGTATTCAAATATATTTATGTGTTTGTAAGTGTTACCTCAGCTAAAGTGTCCCAGGACTCAGCGGCGTTCTGTTCTGGAGGGATTATGGGCAGGAGCAGCTGTGTTTGAGTGACAGAGGAACCAGGGACACCTGTATCACCATCACATGAGAGTAAAAATGCTTGCAAAAAAAACCTAAAAAAATAAACTCACATCTTGATTAACTTCATAAAACTAAGACACACCAAGAAACACATACTGTGCAATTTATCTGAGGCAGTGCCGAAAGTTTCGTGAAAGTCTGTGCTGATAGTTTCATGAAAGCAAGGCCTATTGACAGCATCCGAATGAATCTGTAGGAACTCTTGAATGGCAGTGGAAGCTCGATCCCTGATTGGCTGAACAAGTTTCTCCAGAGCTTCGGAATCAGCACTGCGGACCCGCCCACACAATTTCTCCATCTCCCGCAGGTTAGATCGCAACTGCTACAAAGAGAAAAAAAAAAGAAAGTCTGTGTGAAAAGTGGATCCATGTTTTCATTCAAATCCTCTATATAGTATGTTCCTCCTATACAACCTTAACTTTTTCATTTGAACAACAAAAATGTGGAATATATAACACTGAATGATTATGTCACATATCAACACTGTAAAGAAAAACCCTATGATCCAACCCTGTACTGTCAAAGATCTGAAACCCAAAACTTTTCACACTTTTTTCTCTCCATGCAAATACAACCAAATGCACATTTACCCAGATACATTCTCATTCACTGCCAATTTTATGTTCTTTAGTTTAAGTTTGCCAACTTTAAGTTTATCAGTTTTACGCTTAAAGGAATAGTTCACACAAAAATGAAAATTATCCCATGATTTACTCACCCTCAAGCCACCCTAGGTATATATGACTATCTTCTTTCAAATGAACACAATCGGAGTTATATTAAAAAATATCACTGCTCTTCCAGGCTTTATAATGGTAGTGAATGGCGGTCCTGATTTTGAAGCCCAAAAAAAGTGATATCCATATCCAGGTCAGGGGTTACTTTTTCGCCGTAAATCGATGCTTACAGCCGTCTGTCGGGAGCTAGTTATTTTAGTTTATAAAGTTTTAAATATGGATATTTTTCTTACATAGATGCATCGCTTCATTTCAGAAGGCCTTTATTAACCAACGGAATATAATTCAGCAGAGAGAAAAACATTAAAAGAGGTTAATACTGTATTTCCACATAGAGATGCAAGGGTTTTGTTCTTTTTCAAGTTTTCTATAAGCGTGATAACCCTGTAATGATTTATTTTCTCATTAATTCCAAACCAGAGCTTGACAAAAAACAGAAGTTATAAATAAATAAAAAATGGTGCTTTGACAGGTCCTGTCGGCTCACGTCTGGAAGCAGACATCTAGCAGGGATTACAGATCAATTCATATGTATTGAACACAGAGGTCAAAGTTAACGGCCGGCCAATCAAAGTGTTCCGCTCGACTGCACTCATTTCACACTCTGAATAATCATCCTCAGGATCATAACTCTTAACTCATTCACACACAGAATGCTAAAACATTAATAACATATGCAGCTTGCTTTGTAATAAAGGATGGGGACACTAAGGATCTTTAAAGACAGCCCAAATAAATCTTCATCTGCGTCAGCACATTCTACTCTCCCTCTATTCACCTTCTATAGGTGTCTGATGAGAGCAATCTTAAGGGTTTTTTCTCTCTTGCTCTCTCTCTCTCTTTCTGTCCCCTGGGAGCTACTTTAACAATGTCTGTCTTGTTTCCGTCTATTGTCAGTCGTCCACATCGCGCTGACACAGAAACACTTGCAGGCTCTCACATGCTCTCTGCAGTGGTGGACACAGGAAAGCTCTCTGGCATCTCTGGGGGGACCAGACCTGGGTGCTAAGGTCACACACACACACACACTCACAGCACATAACACACGCCAAGGACTGCCCCGAGAGAGAGGCGGACAGACTCTCAGAGACATTAACACACAGGTTGCATGCTTGTCTGGCCATTAGGAAGAGAAAAGACATCATACGTACACCATTCCATACACCAGAGACCTGAGTCAAACATTACTTAATATATATAGACACACTCACAGCTGTATCAGAACAGGATGACAGCATGTTATGAGATCTTTTTATCATGTTCAGATAAATTTGTGGATGCACAAATTGCTTCGCTTTCTTTTAATTTTCTTTAGTTTAGCCTGGATTAAACCTGACCAACATGATGACTTTTCTTTTTTGTTTAATAATTGTTGTTTTTAAAGAGCCAATTTATTTGTAGCAGAATGTACAAGCTGCTCTTTTGTTATACAATGAAATTTGAGATTTTCAGATAACAACCATTTACATTTCTGTCTGTTTCTCAGACAAATCTATTGACTTCAGAAGACTTGGAATATAGTGCACGAGAAGTTTGAAAACCACTGTAGCTCAGACATCTTCTTTGAGTTTCATGGAAGAAAGTCATACAAGGTAGTAGTTCATTTTTGGCTGAACTGTGCCCATATGATGTGAAGATTTATTATACAATTTAACCATAGCAACAGCCTGTTATATCACTAAGAATGTTTTGTCCAAGCAACATTCCACAGTGCCTTGCGGCACATGGGAATGTTTTCAAACCAGTTCACTACCCTGAGAACATCAACAAAACCAACAATAAAATGGAAAGACATTTTCTGTGAACTGAAACAACACATATGAATAAACACAATCTGCAGCCAAGTTCATCCATGATGTTAATGGTATTTGTCCCACACTTTGCAACCATGACTTTCCGAAGCATAACATTTTTTACATATTTTATAGAACCTGCACTCACAAGAGTAATTACTAGCCAAATAAATACTAAGATGATACACAACTTTTCAAAAGTTTGGTGTCAGTAAGGTTTTTTAAAATATTTTTGACATAAGAAGTCTGTTATGCTCACTAGGCTGCATTAATTCAATCAAAAAACACAGTAAAAACTGTAACATTGTATTTTCTGTAATAATAAATACTGTCTTCACTTTTTAAATATTTTAAAATGTAATGTATTCCCATGATGGCAAACTGAATTTTCAGTATCATTATTCTAGTCTTCAATGTCACATGATCCTCCAGAAATCATTCTAATATACTGATTTTCTGCTCAAGAAACATTTATTATTATTATCAATGTTGAAAACAGTTGTGCTGATTAATATTTTTGTGACAACGTGATGCATTTTTTATCAGGATACTTTGATAATAGAAAGTTCAAAAGAACAGCATTTAAATAATAGTAATGAAATAGTATTTTTTTTTTGTCTTCAAAGTTTTGAATAATATTGTAACAATCAAAGTGTACGTTAATGAACTGCAGAAATTTTCATAACTTTTTAAGATTTTATTAATTGCCATGATTTCTGGAAATCTGGATATTCTCTGAAATATTTAGGTTTTCATATTCAGGCTTGAAGTGTTGTCATTCAACACCAAAACACTGCTATAGTTATCACCGTCAATCAGCATCATTTCCCATTTAAATCATTATGTTACAACTTTGTTGTACCTGGACAGTGCGGCTGGAGTTGATGTGCTCTTGGTGCAGTTTGTCCCACTGACTGCTTCTCTGAAACTGCAACAAGAAAGCTCAATTAATTTCACAGCTTTAACTGTTTATGGACATTTAATAACGTCTCCTCATGATCACAGCCTGGTATTTCACGATCATCTAGGCTTCCATGGCTATGCAAGACCTCCCAATACCCTGTTATCCTATTATATGTTGCTCAAGCAGACTGACTGGGAGAGATTTCAGATACACCATGAGATCTTCAGCACTCAACTCCCTATGGTGACCACACACACAGACACATGGCTCTCTCTGTTGACCATATGCTGGGCTCTGCTGTCGCTGTTCCTGTGTGAGTGTTTGTACCTTTTCTATGTTGTGCTGGTGCTGGTGCAGTCTCTCCAGGTCAGTGGGGATGGCCACTTTAATGAATTTCAGAATGGGGGGCTCCAGGCGCCGGAGGGGAAGCTTACCACCCTCTTCCGCCATCATGACTGTCTCTTCTGACCTCTCTTATAAGGTCACAAGCTTAACACATCCATTCATACTCAGTCTTGCTCTAAAAGAGAGTCATATACTATATTATAAAATTGAATTGTATTACATTTGTAACATTTTATAAAACATTACGGTAACACTTTACTATAAGGTCCCATTAGTTAACATTTGTTAATGTATTAACTAACAATGAGAAATACATCTGTTACAGTATTTTTTCATCTTTGTTAACGTTACTTAATAAAAATGCAACTGTTCATTGTTAGTTCATGTTACCTAATTAAGTACAACTGGAACCTTATTGTAGTTACAGTGTTATAGTGTAACTTAGTGTTACCAAAATTATTAATAAGAAAATATTATTAAAGATACAGGATTAAATGTAAATATTGAGGGTTATTTAAAAAATGTCATATGAGTAGAAAACATGGTAAAACCACACTACATTTGATACTAAACTGCAACTGTCACATAGCAATATTATGTCAGCTGTCAAAGATATCACGTTTAAGCGAGATCTGGATGTTAAACTATCATTGTTAGTTGACAAACCGGCACTTCATTTAACATTTTACCTTTAATAATCAATAATGATAAAATCCCTAGGGCAAACAGCTGTGTCTAAGTTCAGCTAGCTTGCTACACTCCCTCAACAGAGACTTCATTCTTAGCGCTGTGATTGTAAACCACATATGCTGAAACTGCCCTCTACAGTTTCACATAATTCTTTCCTTACCTGTCGAGAAAACGGTAAACAGTGATCTCCTGCTGTCGATGATTTTAGTCGCTGTCATCAACTTTGTTTTTGTAAACAGTGGTTTCGCTTTGTGCTGTGTGCAACGACAAAATGTGTCCGACTATGCGGAACGAATACTGTTTTAAAAGAGTAAACGTGCTGGGGAAATAGTATGTTTACTATCATTCTGATGATAAAACACTTTACAAACAAGCAATGTTTAGTTACGAAAAATGCTTATTGTTTCATATTAAATAGCAAAACTGGACATAATTTGATATATGAAAGTTAAACTTTACATTAAGTTATAATAAATGTTATAATATATAAAATTACTGTAGTAGGCCTACATATGTCAAATTTTAACTTTAACTTGGCATTTATACAATAACATTGTATAATGTTAAATGAAAATGTAGAAATCTATTTTAGGTAACAATGGGATCATTGTAAAGAAAAAAAAAAAAAATGCATACTTCTCACCCAGTATCTCACATAGCCTTCTGCTCTTCTGATTCTAAGATGCCCCTAAAAAATCTTCCTACAAATCAATATGTTCAATGAGTTGTGTAAAAACGCACAGTACATAGCCTATCTGTTGCCATATGCCAAGAAAGTCTAAAACAAATTTGTCCAGAGGTTTGTAATGAGGAGGTTATCAGAGCATGATTAGATAATGATTACAGAATTGCATCACAGAGTCACAGGACTTTGCAAATACAACTCCAGGCCTTTTAAGCATAGTATGCATATTAAATGTGCAATCAAGTAATATGAGTTATTATCTTCTGTGTATGCAAATATATTAGGACCTTATAATTAAGGTTCAGACACAAGGCACACACCTGCTCTTCCCTCAGAGCCCCAATGATCAGTGTTTCCGGCTTTTGGGAACACCAACAGATTAACCACATGTGAGCACAGAGATCCAACCAAAGCCCACTGTGTGCTCCCTCCCTCCCTCCCTTTCTCTCTCTCCCATTCTCTCTCTCCCATTCTCTCTCTGGGTATCTTTATTTCTGTGTCTCCCAAAGGCTTTTTGAGAAGCTCTGGCTCTATGGGTTTATTTTCCAGCCACACACAGGTACACAAACAGAATGACATAGAGATATAACTTCCATTTCAGTTTATAAAGAACCTACAAAGAAATCACCCACACAACCAGCCAGCCAGCGTGAAAAGCCACAGTGCAGACAAGTTCATAAACCTCTTTTACAGGTACAAACCACCATATCTACATGACTAATAATCACTCCTCTGCTCTCAAATTGACTGATTACTGTCATAATAAATAAATACAAATCTACAAAGAAAAAGTCTGTATTATTATTTTCTTTATGTATTTTGTATGCATATTTGTAATAATAAATATAAATGTATTATTTATACCTTATTTATTACAATTTGCATATTATATATTTATTATGTTATTTTATTTTTCTTAAATACACTATCATTTCAGTGACATTAAAGGCACAATATGTAATTTTTCGCCACTAGAGGTCGCTTATTCAAAACAAAGGCGTAGCTTGATGACGCCTTGTTTCGCGGCGCTTTTATTATGCCGCAGATGACCGCTTCTGCTTTTTCCTGTCATGCGTACGCTGCTCTGTTTTATTATATTAGATACATTATTTGAGTGTCTTGAAAGTTATGTTATAATGCTTCTCTGTGCGTTTGCTCGGCGGCTACTATGAGACACTTGTTTATTTCGTTTTGGAGGTCTCCAGCTGCAGGTTTACATGCATCAAAGGTCAAAAAACTGTTTAATTTTCTCATAATATACATTGCACATCACCACAATGTTCAATGATTATTAAACGACTCAATAAATGAATCAGTCTCTCTATATCCCTCCTTTCCACGAGCCTACTCTGCTCTGATTGGTCAGATGGCCCAGTCTGTTGTGATTAGTCTACTGCATACAGCACGTATTTCGGAAATAAACGCCAATTACCATAAAGTTCAGCTTCAGAGGCTTTCTAAAGCTCAGCGATAGTACACACTGTAAAGACAGTAACGATGACGTTGATTTTACACCAATCCCAGCACGAGTCTGAATCGATCTTGAAACATTGGAAGAACTAGTTGTTCAACCTGAACCTTGAGCAGGACGTTTCTCAGTGATGCTACTCAGTTTGAGGTACATTATGAGATGTTTCAACTGTAATTCCTCACCATCAGCATTAACAAGTGTGCGTCCATCAACAAACCTGTGTGTGTGTGTTTCTAATTTATTGCGGTGCACATATGGGAACTGTATCAATAACAGTGCATACGTTAGCCCAGCACTAACGTGAATGACGGATGGAACATTAAAGTTTGCAAAACAAATCTTGCTCCATCCTTTCTTTACTCAAAGTAGTAAGAACGACAGACAATCTGCATTAATAGACACAGTTTTAGGTAATACTGCAGCCCACAGCTGATTTACAGTAGTATTTCAGTAAGACAGTAATAATGTGAGTTAGCCAGATACCTACACAATATGAAACACAATCAACACATTGTAGAGCACAGCGTCTTCTCGACATGATGCTATCCAGTATTCACAGCAATCAGCTGCAGTGTTTAAGTTTTCCCTGGTGTCTGCGCGCGCAATAAGTGGACGGACAATATGCTAATGTTTTTTTCTTGACGTCACAACGAAGCGGCTTGGGAATCTTTAAAAAAATTATTTGTTTAAAAAATTATTCGTTTAACTGACTCTTACTTTTGAGAGACAATAACTTTATATACGATGCACTTTCAGATGTAAGACTTTGCAGGATGTTTTCATTCACTTAGAACTAAGTTACACACTACATGAAAGGTACATTTCAAAAATCCATAATAGGGGCACTTTAAACAATAAGACTAACTGTGTTGAGATATATAAAAATGATTATAGTTTTCTGTCAATGAATGTATCTAAACAGTTGCTCACCTGTCTAATAAAACACATAATATATCAAAGAGTCTTTGTTTCCATGGTTTCTACAAAATAAAACCGGAAACCGAGGGTAACCTGGGTATAATGTCATTAATAGGCGATGGTCCATGTCCCTTATTTCTCTGGATTTAAACAATCTTGGAAACATTTGGGATAATGTAAGTACACAAATAGTGGTTTTTGGATATTTTAATCCAGAAATCTTACATATTGTGCCTTTAAATACATTTATAATGTTACAAAAGATTATTTTTCAAATAAAAGTGGTTATTTTGAATTTTCTGCTCATCAAAGAATACTGAATTGTTTTTTTT
Organism: Rhinogobio ventralis; assembly: GCA_039654625.1. Lineage (NCBI taxonomy): Eukaryota > Metazoa > Chordata > Actinopteri > Cypriniformes > Gobionidae > Rhinogobio > Rhinogobio ventralis. Next base: position 18,636,438 of record CM077201.1, read on the forward strand.
ATCATGGTAAGAAATGCTTCTTGAGCACCAAATCAATTCCGAAGGATCATGTGACAAAGAAGACTGGAGTAATGGCTGCTGAAAATTTTGCTTTGCAGTCACAGGAATACATTTTAATATTTCACAATATTATTCCTATTTTTACTGTATTTTTGATCAAATAAATGCAGCTTTGGTGAGCGCAAGACACTTCTTTAAAAAACATTTTTCCCCAAAAATATTACCAACCCTAAACTTTTGAACAGTAGTGTGCATGTCTATATACACCGTATAATACATAAGCTTACGTAAATGTGTGATCTTAAATATAGATAAAACACTGATTGAGCAGAGACATCGAGAAAAGAGAGCGTGACATACATAAAGACAGAGAGAAAGAGTGGGAGGATGGAAAAACTGAAAGTGTTTGTGGTGGAATTTAAAAGGGCTTTTGAGGGGAGAATCTGAACCCAACAACCTGGAAGCCTGCAGTACGTTCAGCGAATCAGTCTTAACTTCTGACAAGAAGCAGTGCTCTCCATCTCTCTAGAATGTCCCTCCCCTACTGGCCGAGGGGGAGTCCCACTGTAGTGGGGTAATACCACATGCCTGTATAGGGACCAGTCTTCATCATATCACCATCATCTTCACTTGAACCCTATCACCCAAAAGGCCAGACCACATTATTTCAGATGAGATTAGAATCTGGAATACCCCTCACAGATCAAACAGGGCAGTGCAGCCTACACCCATGCTTCATGTCAAAACAATATGGGACTAGTCTGTTTAAAATATTAGAACTAAATGTTTACATTTTCTTAAAATGTGACTGGTGTTTGCCTGTGCCACAGCGCTAAGGTGTTGCCATGCGTTCTGTGTTTTCATAGCTATATGGTTGCTGGGTGGTTATAAAAGGGTTCATTTCAACATATCTGTGATCTGTAACTTTTAGATATGTCTCAGGTTTCTCTTTCAATGCAAATCTATTTGATCTTTTGCCGACTTTTTCATCTACTATAGTAAGTCTGTCATGTTGACCAGCAATTTTATGCAATGTCATAACTGGTTTATCAGGGGGTGAATTCTATATTACTGGGTCAATATTAAGATTAGATATAGGGGTCGAGTTAGAGCTTTTGTCAATATCTTGTTCAGTTTAAGACCATTCTAATATTTGTTATCGCTAAGCAGTATTAATAAATATATAAAATAAGATTTGTCAGGTAATCTTCTATTTAATAAATCCTTTATTTTATTGCTTTGATTTTCATTTCATATTAGAATCAAGCATCAATAAATAACCTGACAAATCTTATATTTAATAAACTTTTATTTTTGAAATAGTTATATAGAATGATCTCAGCTAATGCAAATGTGCTCTTTGGCATTAGAGATGATTTGCATGTATGTGTGTGTATGTGAGCGTTGGTCCCACTCTTCCGCTAAAGCTTTGTTTCCAGACTACACAGTGTGAGTCCAGCCCTGCTGATCCCCTCAACACACTCGCTAACAGCCAATCAATATATCATGAGCCACACAAACACCCCACACCATACTTACAGGGAAATGAGCTGTGTGTGAGTGTGTGTGTGTGTGCCCCTCCCCTGCAGCTCTAATACAGGGTTTTAATGAAGACTCCAGGGGGGTCGGCTACCTGTCACTCTGAATCGATCTGCCCTCCTCCAGACTGACAGCTTCACCAACCTACCATCCACCTGTCTTAAGTGTGTGTGCCACTGTGAGTGTGTTTATAACATCCTCTGAAAGCTTTATATATTGTTATAAAATATAGAAAATGTTATAGAAAATTATATATATATATATATACATGCAAATATTTCTTAAATATATACATGAATAAATGTGTATTTATATATACATAATATTTATACACAGCACACGCATATATTATGTAAACATTAACTTTTATTTTGGATGCAATTAATCGCGATTAATCGACTTGACAGCACTAAAATTTTTACATATAGTTATATATAATGAATTATATGTATTATATAATTATAAAATATATATTATTTATATTTTATTTATAAGCAATATAACATTTATATATAATTTTGTATAACATTATATATACATTTATACACAAAGAGATAGGAAATGTAATCAAAGGCTATATATATATATATATATATATATATATATAATTATGTTATAGAAAATTATATATAAATGTTATAGAAAATTTCACATATAATTATAAAATATATATTATATATATTTTAATTATAAGCAATAGCCTTTGATCTATATATATATATATATATATATATATATATATATATATATATATATATATATATATATACACACATACACAGCTGTGTACATGAGTGTATAGCCAAGCCTTTTCTAACTATCTCTATATTTAAAAAAAAAAAAAAAATGTGTGTGTAGGTACGTTTATGTGCATGTATGCCCATGCATGCTGAGCTTTGCTTTCGACAATCCAAGACAAATTAGGAGGGTGATGGAGGAAGACAGAAAAAGAGCATCCGTGTGTGCGAGTGCGCCTCTGCACCGAAATGTCACAACATGGATCGATGGGGCTTAACGAGGACCATGGGCCTGATGTGGTCAGAATCCCCCAAAATGATCTGAATCCATCCCCCAGCTCAATCTCATACCTGAAGCTCAATGCAATGGGGACCTTGACCAGAATCCCTCCCCCACATACACATATTAAGGTACTTGATGGTATTAGACTGTAAGGACACCTGGCACGTCAACGCTTTTTGAACTTTACAAAGGGAGAGTCCCTCGGTCTCATCCTGAGTCGCGACAACAAACACAAGAGAAAAACACTTCTGACGCTTTTACACAGAGGTGAACAGAAAAACGACACTTCCACTCAAATAATCAGAAGGTTTTTTTATGATTTCAAAGTGCTGAACAGAGCCTCCAGTGAACCAAAGAGAAAAAAAACTAAACAAACCAAGAGACATTGAAAAACATGTTTTTTTTTTTTTTTTTTTTTCATGTTTCTTCTCCAAAAAACAATGCACAACTTGTACCACAAGATTTGAAAAAGCTATCAGATAAAAACACTTCAAAATATTAGTTTTGTATTGTGTATATATATATTTATATATTTATATAATTTGTACTTTCTCATCTGTTCAAACTGCTGCCGTATGATAAAGTAAGCGAGAACGCCCAGTCAGTATGTGTGTTCAAGCCCTTGTGGAGCCGGCAGTCTTTGCAAAATAAATACAAGCACAGGCGAGAAGGAGAAAACCATGCATATAATCCGTTTTTACTTTTTTGTACATATAAAAGACATTTTTGTCCTCCATATTAATAAATGGCAAAGACAGTATAAACATACAAAAAGGAGCATGAACGCGGAATGTTTCATTCCTTCCATCCTCTCTCTGCACCTGCATCTCACTGGCCTTCTCTTATCCTCCTCCTCTTCCTGTTTTTTAAGTGCTCGAAGCCCAATTCTACTCTTTTTAGTCTGTTATCCTAATGCTAAAATCCCTTGGTTTTTCTTCTTCATAATAATAATAATAAAAACTACAGTAATTTCAAGTCAGTGGAACTTCGTCATTAAAAAGTTAGTGCGCAGACTGGGCTAATTCATCCCAATTGAAACCGTCACCTTACAAGGCGAGTCTTAGTATTAAAATAATTTAGAGTTTGAAATAGGACTGGAACAAACACACACACACTCTCTCGTTCTCTCCTCTCTCTCGTCGTTTACAATAGCACTTAGTAAATTGCACTTGTTTGCAGGTTTTTGGGGTGTGATCAACTGTGATTCTGGACATTAATGCACTCTGTCGTTCTGTCTGTGTGGCGAAGGCCTCCCTCAGAGACACTCCTACGTGTTTTCACACACACACATCCACTTTGTTTCTGCCAATGACAGTTGATATGTCATAATCTGGCATCTGAAGCTGGCGTTTCGGATCCGTGCGTATGTGTGAAAGGACAGTTCGCATGCTCTTGTGTGTCTGTGAGTGTATGTTTGTGATGAACACAACTGCTGTCACTGAGGTGGATTGTGGTGGAACTTTTGGACCGCCTGCAAAGGAGCCGTAAAGTGTGCGTCCTCACACGCACGCACACACTTACACACATTCTCGCATCGTAATACTTCTCCCGACGTGCCACACTGAGCTATAGGCATCGCTCTCATTCTCAGTGTGTGTTACACCAGATAAGCTCAAACCCTGCCTCGTATCTACACTATCAGGCGCAGAGCAGAGATTAAAAGCGCTTATATGATTGGTTTCTCCTCAGACACGTTTGTTTCCTGTGAGGATTTGGGGACTCATGGGAAATCGAGTTCAGTATCAATGTTAGCTACTGGCTCTGTCCCTTCCCAGGGCGAGTTTATAGCCGCTGTGGGCGTGTCTGAGTGAGCTTGTGGGCGTGTCAGTGGTGTGCAAAAGTGGGCGTGGTCATCAATAGGGCAAGGTGTCCAGAAACCTATCGATGAGTGGCGGGGGTGGGACCAGGTCCTCAAGCTTCAGGTAGAAGATCCTCTGTAAGCCTTGCGTGCGTTGAGATCGAAGCTCCGCCCTCAAGCCCAGCACAGCTCCCACTGGGGGTGGGGCCTTGACAGTTGAAGCCACACCTCCTGCGCAAACCGAGCTCAGATGATCTCGCAGGCAGCAGATTAGTTTGGATTGCAGTTCCTCCACTTTTTTGGGCTCCTTCAGACCAGGACATTGTTCTAAAATGAGAGGAAAGAGCGAGAAAAAGGTTGAGTGCTTTTAAGTTCATTTAAGTTTAAAATGTCGCTACATCTACACCACAGGAAAAAAAACATACATCCCATACAGACACATGACTTACTCTTTCATTGTATTACAGTAGTAATCTGTAGTTGGTTTAGGAATTGAGAACCATTTTTTATTCCATTTTTGAAAAAGATCTGGCGTTTGGATCACTAAACATATAAAATACCTCAAAATGTGAACAAGTGACTGATATAGACATATATAAATTACATATTACATTAAATTAAAATTAAATATTATTAATAACTATTATGCTTCTAATCCCTAATCAGCAGCCTAGTGAGACTCTCTACCACACTTCAAACAACTCTGTGTGTAAGTGCCCACAGTATGGCTTTAGAACAGAGGAAGTGCAAAGGGATGCTGGCTTGCTTTAGATATATCTGTGTGTGTATGCGTGTTCCAAATCTATGTCTAGAGCTGCTCCACTGTCACTGCATTCAGCCTACGTCCTCTCTCACTCTCGCTATTTTTTTCCCCTTGCTTTCTCTGTCTCTCCCTCTTTCCTGGGGGATGATCGATGGCACTCTTTCACCACAGACACTTTTAGAGGGTCGATAGACTGAGTGGAGGAGTGGAGAGAGGGAGAGAGAGAGCTAGAAAGAGAGCGAGAGGTGGGGACTAGAGCTCTGCGGAGTAGCACTCAATTCCTCTACAGAGTTAAGTGCTGCTCCATAGGGGCTAACAAACACACACACACACACACACACGTTTCTCTGTAGACTGTGGCAGAGAAAAGGGAGGAGAAGATTGGGCGCTGGGTGGGTGACTGAATAAATTGATTGACATATATATAACTGTTTAGTTTCACACTTACGTTTTTTTGCTGTCTTTAAAGTCAACATGAGATCAACATGCGTTCTTATTTTTATTGTGAATTATTCATTGGTGCATGTTATTCCAGATTAAAAAAACATTTGTCTTCGTAATCTTTAATCAAAGTGTAATATTTTGCATTTCCTATGAAACAATTTTGCTTTTCCATTAGCGTCACCTTTTTTCTCATTAAATATGCAGTTTTAAAGTTGCATTACAGAAGTAAAAAGAATGTGATAATGTAATTTATTATCTTTTTTAGATTCCACATTGTTTGTTTTACCTACATTAACATGTTTCCATTCAAGCGGTGACTACTTTGTTTAAAAAATCTGAATGTCGCAAAAACATTTTTTGCGAATAAAGCAGCGTTTCCATCCACGTTATATTTTCTTCTCTGAGCGAATGATTCATTTACATGACTTGATGAATTTAATTCATATGAAAATCTGAAAATCGCAACATTTAAAAAACAGTGTTTCTATCGCATGTAATATTTTCTTCTCTAAGAGAATTATTCAGTCATGACTAGCTGAATTTTATGCGAAAAATCTGAATATATAAATATATTTTTTTAATTTGATTAGCATCTCTGTCTGTTTCCATTCAGCACTTTTTATGCAATATTCCAATTCGTTTAATGCTTTCCAGAATGTGGCCATGTTTCTGTATGTGCGGTGAAAGGTGTGTTGGTCTGTATATAGGTCGACCTGCTGTTTAGCCTCTCTGTTAATAATGCATGGTAAGACTCGAGCACCTGCTGACCCAAACACACACACTGTCCTACTTTGTCAACCAATAATCAACTAACTCCACCTGTGCTCATAGAGGCGAGGCACACAAACCTCACACCATCTCTGTGTCTCTTCTGTGTGTGATTAATGGGGATTATTTCTGCTGCCCAGGTAAACCTAATCTCTGACAGCACCTGCCCCACACCTGTGATCACTGTGACGACTGCTAGCAGCCGGACAAAAGGGGTGTAAATATACAAAAACAAGAACGACAACAGGAAAAAGGAAACTGCATGAAGTAAATGTGTGTGTGAAATGCATAGAGAGGGATTTGGGTGTGTTTCTGAGGTTGTGTGGTACCTGTAAGCAGCACTAGGGCACACAAGCAGGAGAACGCAGGCATGTCGAGGTTGAGACCCTGCAGGTGAGCGCTAAAGTCTCGGATGGAGTCCAGCCATTCTCCGAAGCCACGTAGACACTGTAGCCGGTGCAGGACCAGGCCCGTGCAAAACACGAACTTCTCGTCCGCCAGCAAAGACCTGAGCAAAAAAGATGAAGAACTGTTGTTATTTATACTGCTTCAAGGTGCTGTTTGAAGCCACAAGTTCAGTTGCCACCTTTCATCTTTTAATTAATCGCCGTTCTTCTCATTCCCTTCAGAACAGGTACCTGTTTCAATTTAGCGAGCCTCTAATTCTGTACGTAGCCACACACGCTATCAGAAAGCACACACAGTCTCTGTTGTGACACATGCTGATTATCACCTCTCTCTGATTCATGTGATGAGTGTCTGTGCTCTGATTGGCTGCTGAATCTGTGTTTAAGGCATACTGCACGGAAACAATTACCATAGCGACAAATGAAAGCCAGTACAGGGAAGAGCACATCAAAGATAGGAATGGACCTAATTATGCCAAGCTTTCCCAATTAAAGCTTTTAAAACATTCCTGAGATTATACTCTTTATTTCTCTCTCTCCCTCGCTCTCTCTCTCTCTCTCTCTCTCTCTCAGCTCTGTCCTTCAGGGTTGGAGGGTTCTGGGTCAAAGCAGTAAAGTTTTATCTTCATGGTCACACTGAATTCTCAAGAAGAACTTTTGTGTGTAATTGCAGCGAAACACCAAAAACACTCGCTCTCCACTCATCCAACGCTCTCTTCTTCTTTTTCTTCTCCTTCTCCATCCACTCATCCTCTCTTTCTCTTCACTCTCAACCCTGCAATTTAGGAAGAAAAACTTCCTCTCTTTTTTCCGTAGAGTGTTGGCTTCTGCTGCGTGAACTGTTCTTCATTAGTCTGCACGAAAACACACACTTGTATAGACGAGGAGAGGAGGAGTAATGGAAAGAGGATGAATATTTGAGAGTCATCTTCCAAGCTGCTTTTGAAGCCCAATGGGGTAAATAATCAAAATGTGTGCTTCATTAATGCAGTCTAATGGTTTTACGCCACTACACTTGAATGCATATGTACAGAACCCACAAACACGCTGTTGGTGATGTTATATTGGAAAGTGAGCATCACTTTACCCGGCCTATTCACTCCAGTAGAGCACTTGAAGTGAGCACTATGAAGGGCTTTACGCTCTTGTATGTGGGCGTCTGGAAAACCCTACATGAAGACGTACATCACTTTGTTTTAAAGCGGAAAGTTACCTTAATAACAGCAGCACAATTTATGCTTATAGCTCTTATAGGAACTGTTCACCCAAAAATATATTTATAATTTATTGTTTGTTTGTTTGTTTATACATATTTATTTTTGACAACATGAAAGTAACTAATGTCAGAATTTTTATTTTTGGGTGAACTATCCCTTTAAGATTGTTATAGCAAATAAAATCTTAAACATTGCCTTGTTATGTCTTAAATTCAAACTTCTTTTAGGCGTGATGTCTCTCTGTCACATTTCGTTAGAAACAAACAAACAATATTTTCCGTTGATATACACTACCATTCAAAATGATCAGGTCAGTAAGATTTTAAGACATTAATACATTTTTGATTAAAAGTGACAGTAATTATTTTTACCATTTAAAAAAATCTGTTTCAAATAAATGCTGTTCTTTTGAACTTTCTATTCATCAAAAAATCCTGGAAAAAAGTATCATGGTTTCCACAAAAATATTAAGCAGCACAACTGTTTTCAACATTGATAATAATGAGAAATGTTTCTTGAGCAGCCAATCAGCATATTAGAATGATTTCTGAAGGATCATGTGACACTGAAGACTCGAGTAATGATGCTGAAAATTCAGCTTTGCCATCACAGGATTAATTTACATTTTCAAAGTTCATATTTTAATATGTCATGGCACTGACATATTTAAGATATGAGATCTTTGACAATGAAAAATATTTCACAATGTTCCTGTTTTAAATATAGCTTAACAGACTTGTTTCAAAAACTTCAAAAATCGCAGGTAAGATAAATCACAAGTTTTAAAAAATGACCTCTTGTTGTAAAATGAATCATGCGGATGCACCACCCAGGATCACATGATCATAAATGTGAAATTACTTTCTTGCATGTAACAGGGCCCTTCATGAAGGGTTCAAAAGTGCCGTTTGCAATCAGTCCATTATCTACAGTGGCATAGAGAAAGAGGGAAAACAGGAAGTGAGCAAACAGAGAACGAGTGAAAGCTCCTCATTATTACAGAACAAAATTAACAACAGCACCCTTGAGGAGGGAAACGCACACATTCCTTTTACATTTGCGTCAGAGCGAGTCGGTCTCTTTGCCATCCATTCATTCATTAGCCTCAATGCGGCCACGTGGCGTAATATGTGCATGTGTGCATTTGTGAGCCACATCAGATACCATTCTCTGGTGTGTTTTGGTGGTGTAGTCTATTTTCATCATGTGAGAACTGTGAACGTTTGTGAGTGGAAAATGTGCAAGTATTGTGAAGTCGCCACACATTGTGAGCGCTCAATGTGAGTTTTCGAGTGTCCATGACGTAAGCCCGGATGAATCCCCCCACTTAAATGAGTCAGAACCCTAGTCTGCAGCTCCCTACTGAGGCTGTGACGCCACCACCCACTGCCCTCCCTCCCCGCACCTGCTCCTACACCATCAGAGAGGGAGAGAGAAACACAGAAAGAGCACCGGAGCTAGTTAAACAGGGAGCAGCTGAGCTGAGACAAAAATCCACTTCCTGTTAAAGCAACATCAGAATGTCACTGAGTCACTGAGACACATCCACACACGCACATTTCTACTTAAAGTCAAGAAACAACAGGTTACTTCAAGTTTGGATTCAAACTGTTTCGAACTTTGAGTAAAACGGAGATGAAACTTAATAATATGCAAGAGTTTGAGGTATGTAATATAAGTGATCATCAAAACAGAGCTGTTTCTGCCACAAGTAATGTCTAGGGAGGGGTAGGTGTTTAAGCTGGGGTGTTAACCAATAAACTTAAATAAGTGAATTCCACAGGATCTTCCACACAGTGTCCATAGTAACCTTACAGTGCTGAATAGAGTACGAGAACACACATTCGTGCTCACACACACACTCGTTGCATAGGAAGTCACAATGTAACTAATAGCGACTGCAGCATATTACACAATATAAATCCTCACAGTGTCTGTGAATGACTTCTTTCACAGTCATAATGATACTTTACACCTCAATCTAATTTCTAAACCAGAAAGAAAATCCTAAGAGACTTATGCAACATCATTAATAGCAAGTCATAGAAAAGTCTGTCATAGTCTGACAGTTGCTATGAGATATTATGAGTGTAAAGTCAGAGTGTAATTGCTATAACCGTTTCCTCCCACAGCTGTAGCCATTCTGAAGAGAACTGAAAATGACTAATTAGCATATCATCAGAGGCATACAGAGTATTTGCATGTGGGTTGGGCAATATAGCGAATATTAATGATATATTGTTGTTAATATAATATTAAGCAACATTGTAAATATTTTGATGATTCTAATGCACTATTTGGCATCTCTGATTAAAGCAAAAAAGCGATTAGAGTTGAGCTCGTTCCTGTGAATCAGTTCAAACTGTTTCAACAAATTTCAGATTCATAACACTTAAGTCTCTATGTGAGATTTTTATATATTAAAATGTTTAACTATTATATGTGTGTGTGTGTATTTGTTTACTTAAAACATTAGAATTATTTATTTTTCTTGTGCAATTTAATAATTAATGCATCAAACATTTAAATAATAACAATGACATTAAATATCATTCTTCCTTATATTTGTTTAGTAAACAGTAGTAAAGAAACTAGATTTTAATTGCAGTTTACTTCTTGCATTATACATTTTGAATCTTGAACATCATCATTGAACCTTTGTTTTTAAGCAATATTAGGTAAATGCATAAATATTGAGATGTATACAGAATATAATCAGAGTCAAAAAATACTGACTTTTTTTTTTGCTATATTGCCCAGCTCTATTGTTATGGATGTTTTAGTTTTTGTTAAAGTTTGCATACTTTTGAAGTCAGAGCCATACACTGGAAGTCTACATTAGAAGTATGAGTATTTGAGATCTGTGTGTGTCTGCATGTACCTGTTGGCGAGGCGAAGCACAAAAAGCTCAAGGAAGGCAGAGTCAATGAGCAGGTTCTGGTCATCGTGGTGAAGCTCAGAGAATCCAGGCAGCCGTTCGGCCCAACAGCGCGTCACCTCCATGGAGCCGGTTAGCACTCTGTAGAACATCTGGATCTGCTGAGACTCAGATAGACCCACTGGCTCCACCGCACTGAACTACAGGAAGAGAGAGAGAGAGAGAGAGAGAGAGAGAGAGAGAGAAATGAAAATTCCACACAAATCCAATCACTTATTTTAATGTCATACCAATGGATGGTGAACCCTACATAGAAATCGGGAATGGTTATATTGTTGTGTAAAGTCCAATTTTTTGTTTTGTAATTTAATAATTCATGCATCCAGTGGTTAAATAATGATTTCTCAAAATGAGCCTCAATTGATGCCAGGCTTTCCCCACACTCAGGTACCTGACTGTAGTCTAGTTCTCGTGGTGTAGATTGGGAATAGGCCCGCACTAGTGCATTCAGCAGGCTGAGGGGAGGTGATGGGGGCGAGGGCTCTGGCTGCAGGGGACTCTTTGGTTTAGACGGCAAGCGACCTCTCCTCCCCTTCAGGTTGTCTGTGCGCACCACTGTATCAAACAAACAAACAAACACACAGTTAAGACAGTGAACACAGTTAAAACATGTAAATAATATTATAAATTATTATAATTCAGATCATACAATGCAATTCCACAATTAGTGACAATGTATTTGAACACCTATACTTCATAGTATTTTACACGTCGGTTTAGCAGTTTTTAAAAACTTCAGAAGTTTCTCTCCATCTTTGTCTATGCCTCTCAACAATGCTTGACTGACCAGTAGGGGGCAGTTTAAAGCTGCACAATTGCAGGTCTTGAAGGGAACTGGGTGAGCGAACGTGAGAGATAATAAGAACAATGTATGTCTGTCCTAATCACCGGCCGAGGTGGATAAGATTATCTAAGGTGTGATCTTTTTAAATCAGATGGTATTCATGCTTAAATTCTAAAAGAATTAAATTTTCCCATGAACATGTGCTTGTGACTGTCCTGTGTGTTGTGTTATTACCGGTTGTGAAGCTGCTGATATGCTGTGATTGCAGAGGCGAAGCACTGCCGGTAAACACTGCCATTATAGTTTAATTCATGCATTCATACTAACCAGCCAAACCAGCTACGAGCCAAATCTGTATTAATCCACGCTGCTTCTTGAGCGTAGTGTGTGTATCTGCAGGTTTTAAGTCATTAAGATAAAGAGTGTCTATCTCCTCTGCATCAGTCTCTAACCAGAGGTCCAGCCGAGGTCATATGCATCGGGGCCTATTGTGTGATAATTGGCTTGAGTGGCTTGGCCAGACACATATTATAGGTGTGTGCGTGTCTGTGTTTGATACCTTCTTTCACCATGCCTACACTGAGACACTTCTGGAAGCGGCAGTACTGGCAGCGATTTCTTCTCCTTTTGTCCACAGGGCAGTTTTTACTGGCCAAACACACGTACTTCGCATTCTTCTGCACCGTCCTCTGCAGCCACCGACAATAAAAAGAGCAAAAGGAGAGAGAGAAGAAAACAATAAGCTAACAGGTCTAAACATTTCATTTATTTAATTTGATCCCATTTTTGGCTAAGAATTAAAAAGGAAGCTTGCAGGTCAGATTTTAATTACAATGTGAAAAAGCGCCGGCTCCATCAGGATAATTAGATAAAATTAATTTCCCAACATGCCTTGCCTGCAGGAGGGACAATTTTATTAGCGCAAGCCACTGACAATGAAGATCAGTGCAAAGCGTGCTGAGGCCGCTCCCGCGAGACATCCCGCGCCGCATGATAAAATTGTTTGTGAAACTCGCGGGTCAGCTCATGGCACCTCAGGGTTTTGGCGGATCGTGCCTCTGCAATAACCCCCCCTGGAGTTGTTTTCTCCTCGGCTGGATATGCACGATTATTACTGACCTTATTAAAATAAAATAAAAATGATCTGCGAGCACTCCCGCCGCTAAAAACCGCAGAAAAGAGGAAAAAGACTTAACACAAGCTTCAGGTTCAGACATCAAGTGCACGTGCTACTGCTGAGCCAAAATATTAAGCACTTGCGTGAGACCAGTAAGTTCTGCGGTAATTAAGGTAATATCCAAAACAAACAAAAACAATGCTTTAACAAGCTACAACTGCGGTCAATTTAATAGTACTAAAAACGTACATCAACAATGCTGGTTTCATTGTGCAGTTATGCAATAAGCAAGGCTGCTAGTAGTTAAAACTGTAGTGAGAAACATAGCCTTCATGATGGTCATCTAGGTATGAATTTCATTATCTTTAATCTTAAAAAAAAAAGCTTACAGTTTAATACTATCTTTGTGTATCAAGTGGCCCACTCAAGTCATTTATTTTTCAGTTTAATCTGACTTAAATTTTTTGGTTTGTATTAAAACACTTTCCATAAAAACTATAAAGAAACATCATAAAACACGCAGCTGTTTCCAACAGGTGTAAATGAAATCAATTAATCCACCTGCTTTTCCCAGGAAGCTGGAATTTTACCGTCAGGTGAAGCTAAAACACCCACCCATCCACACACGTTATCCTTGTGATTTGCACGGTTTCTTATATTTCACTTAAATTGAACATAAAACTACCACAGCGGTGTAGTAGAGTGGACTAATCTCCCAGTGGGCACACAAATACACTTGTTAGCTAGGGGAGTCTACTCAGTTACAGATAGATTCACACTGATTCAGTATGACTTGATTAGAATACAACCTGTGGAGCACATCATCTCAAAAACACCCTGGGCTTAGTCGGAAAAAATGCAGCCACCTCGTCGTTTCCCTCTGAACCACATGCATAAGTTATGTTAGTGCAACTCCGTTCTATACTTCATAGCTGGTTCAGACTGTGACAGATTCTGTCTGTCGGTCACAGTCAGTGTACAGTGCTCAAAACAAAGGTTTTATGGCTGCAGGAGCTCACTAGATGAATAGACATCTCATGATGTTCATAAAATGAGATAAACGGCTGTACATATGACGGCCATTAAGGGACAAAAACATCTTCTGTGAGTGTATGTGCATGTGTATTTGTGTTTATTTACGCTCTAAACAATGTCACAGTGCAAAATTGTCACGGTTACAATAGGTTGCAGACTTTACTTTTCAATGGGAAAAGGATAACTGAGGTTATTGTAACGTTTATGAATATATCTATCAATTTTTCCCCACAAACAAATGGCAAAATGCTTGAAAAACACACAACACTCTTTTATATATAAAGGTTCCAAAAGGAGCTTTTCACAGCAATGCCCCAGAAGAACCATTTTGTCTTAACATAAAGAACAATTTATTATTCAGAAGAACCATTTTCCACTATAAAGAATATTTTGTGCATTGAAAAGGTTCCTTGGATGTTAAAGGTTCTTCGTGGAACCATACATGCCAATACAGTGTTTGACAAGTGAAAAACTAAAAACCTACTATTACTGTCTAACTCCCATCATTCTCTCAAGCTAACACACAAATATACAAACGCACACACACTGAGCTGTGGTCCAGTGCACAGCAGGGTCCGTAGGGTCGGTAAAGACAAGCAGTTGTGGATTCATGACATGTAACATGTGCTAATGGCCCTGTCGCACATTAAAACCCCTTGGGGAACATATATCCCCCTCTCCTCGTCCTTTCCTCCCCTAATCAGAGATGATCAGACTATCTTCTCTGGCCCTCTCCTCTGGGTGTGTAATTAGACGTGTGTATAGCTGTTCAATGGGAGAGGTGGAACTGGGTCATCATTAATTGGTTAAGTATGTGTGTCTGCATGTATTGCGCACTTAGACTGTATTATAAGACAACTATGTCTGTGAATCAAGCACATTTTAGTGTGTTTATTATTCAGTAATGCCATAATGCTGGCACAAATGCACATCTGTCTTTGTTGCAACTGATTTAATAAATGCAATGAGTTCTAATTCAGTTACTAGCAGTTAAGAGCTGTTAAACTTTTATTCCAGTGAAGCGGGTTAATTTGTGGAGGTTTTGTGAATGAGCGAGCCTGTCCTGACCCTCCATTAGGTAAATATTCAGACTAAATATTCTCACTCGGAGGACGTTATGAGTCAGAGAGCAAATTACAAACCAAATAAATGGTGTGAAAATAAGTGATGTGAGCGAGTGAGCAAGAGAGAAAAAAGATTTTGCGCCCTGAAATTTTCCAATTATTTACTGTTTTTCATTGTGAAACAGCAGAACAGTTTGTATTCAGATGTAAAGTAGAACCATAAGTGAAATGATTTAGTGGCTGTTAATGAACAAAACTAAAGCCAGGGGGACAAATCTGAATAATTTTAGTGGTTAAATGCATCCACACTCCATTAAAAATTTATCTTAAAAACGAATGTACTAGAAATCAATGTGCATAAATATCACAATGAACCCTATTGTGTAAAAACACATTTATGAGAAATAAAAAGGGAGTTAGCAGTTTGACAAAAGCTATACACTGCCACACAATACACCAGCTTGCATTAAAATTTACCTGCTAATATTTATATTGTGAGTTAATGAGTTGCCTGAGATAATTAAATGGTGAGTGTGTTTTGTGAGTTAGGGGTGATGCCTGTGTGAATGCATAAAAAATAAGTATGCTGATCGTCTAAGACTTGCCAATGTGCATATGTCATTGTTTGTGGATGTCATATGTGTGTGTGTGCGTGTGTGCCAGTGTTGCAGTAATAGCTACAAAGCCTCAGGCTTACCAACCCCTGCTTTTATTAATTACTAAATAAAAACTAATTGTGAAACTAATTGAAAAGAGGCATAATTTATTTCTGCACCAGACCACAGGCCATTTTCAATTTCAGCTCTGCCACTCTCGCTCCTTCACTTTCATTGTCAGTCTTTCAGCAAAGTCTCTGTACATTTTAAGTCTTCTCACAGTTTCTGTAATATTAACCTAAGCAAATTAAAAATAATACTTACCTCAAAATGTGAAATAAATGTCAAATATGTCAAATTCAATGTAACTGTTAAATTGAATCCCAATTGAAACTTTCTATGCTACAGACTATCCTCAGTCTGTGTGTGTTTGTGTTTGTGTGTGTGTGTTTCTGGCTACAGCTCCAAGCTGCTATATTTTAAGTGCGCGCCGCTGTCACACCTCTAACTGGTCACCGAGGGAAACGACCCTCACAGACGCCGTGGCAACCGCCGTTCAGACGATTTGTGAGAGCACTCAAAGACACACACACATTTCACACTCAGTACACACAAGCCAATGCTTTCATGAAAAGGCTGAGCAAACCTGTCTCAGTTGTGCCTCTGAAACTGAAACTAAACAATCTTTCAGTTTTTGTGCACAGATTATTTTCTATACAGCTTCTTGTATGTCGTATAGACCATATCCCAACTGCCTCTTCAAAACAAAACAACAAAAAACACACACAGCTCACTGAAGAATCGCTATTCACATTGTGGGCTTTAACCTTGGTTCAAACGCCTGCAGAGTGCGTTACAATGGTTGGTTAACCCTGAGCCTCACACTCAGAGAATGAGGTGCGATCGGTGTAGAGCCGCGTGAGGCTCTTCAGCCAAGAGCTCCTTTCAAAGCAAAAACAAAACTAATGACCACTAATGAATACACAATTAACAAACACTACCCTGGCCACACTGCCACATAAGAGACAAAAAAAACAGCAACACTGAGTGACACACACTGTACAATAAAGCGCAAGTACAACCCTCTTACACTCCATTTAATGACAGACACACTCAAATACACAATGAGGCATGCTATTCAAATTAAACACACACTGAGGAACACGTATCAATCAACATAAACTGCAAACACCCACTTCAGCGTCTACAATACTACAACCATGTGCAATACTAAGAAAAGCATTATGGGAAATCCAAATGAGAGATTTCCTAACTGGCAAGTATTTCCTGTCAGTTTCAACTGACCTCAGCGTGTTATTTTCTTTTACTAGTTTATTTCTCTGTGTTTTAAAGGGATAGTTCACCCAAAAATATATATTTTGAAGAATTGTTTTTGTCCATACGGTGATAGTCAGTGGGGTCTAACGCAGTGGTTCTCAACCAAGGGGCCGGGGCCCAGTAGGAGGCCTCAGCCAACTTCGAAAGGGGCCACAGCTTAAAAGTATTTAAATTAATAAATTATTATTAATATATTAACTCTAATTTAAATTAAAATGCTAAAAAAGAGAATAAAATAAAAATGTTAACTTGTTTTACTCCTTAATAACTACCGTTTTTGGAACTTCTGGAATAAATCCCAGTTTGAGTTAATAAAACAAGTTTGAAAGCAAGCAGTTTTGTCATAATTACAGCAGAAATTACAGCAGAAAATATATTAGAGTCACTGGTCTAAAACAGCATTTGACTCTACTAAATTTCATTGTATGAACAAAAAAAAACAAAAAAACATTTTTCAAAATATCTTATTTTGTGTTCCAAGGAAAAAAGAAAGTTATACATGTTTTCAACAGCCTGAGAGTGAGTACATTTTTGGGTGAACTATACCTTTAAAGGCCCAAGTACACGTGAGTCAGTTATTCTGCAGTGGAATCCTCCTGTTTGCATTAAACAGAACTTGTTGTATGATTCTTTAAGTGATAGTGTGTGTCACTAAGGATTATTATGCATTTGCAATGGCATACTTGTGTAAATAGTAGTGACAATGATGGAACTTGGGTGCGTCTGTATTTGATCTGGTCGAGAGTTATTATAAGAAAATGAAAGACCTCTGCCCTGCAGAGATGCTGAACTCTTACCTTAAAAAAGCCTTTGCAGCCCTCACAGGTGCGCACGCCATAGTGCTGACAGGCTGCGTTGTCTCCGCACACCGCACAGGTACCCTCTCCGGAGCTGGTGCGACTGGGCGGCGATGGCAAACTCTCTCCCAGAAGTGGCGGGCACGGGCCCATGCCCAGAGAGCGGAACGCCAGGCCTCCCGGCTTACCCATGTTCAGCGGGTACATGTGCGAGTGCGTATGGGAGTGCACGTGTGAGTGTGTGTGCGTGTCCAGGCTGGGTGGCACATGTGAAGACGAAGAGGAGGACGACGGAGAGCGTTCAGGGCGCAGCGGAAGGCCGATGGTGGTGTCGTAGCCGCTGGTGGATGGTGGGGCTGTCTGCTCGTAGAAATGAGGGAAGCGAGGGCTCTTCAGTGGGCCTTCAATCAAGCAGGGCTGGGGAACAGGGGGAAGACTGTGTTCATCCCACAAGAAAGAGTTGCTGGGTGGCCCGGGGTGATGCGGCGTGGGGGGCGTTGAAGGGGGAGACTGCTTAAAGTACATGGAGCTTCCAGCTATTGCTTCGTCAGATGGTGCCATGGGTGGGTAAGACTCCTCCTCCTTCTTGATGATAGGGCGTTGAGGCGGGAGTTGATACAGACAGGACGGTTTCGGCTCAAAGCCGCCCTCCACAAACACATTAAAACTAGGCAGGGAAGTAGTGGCGGCCGCCGCCGAGATCTCCCCCCCACCGAGCTCACACTTCGTGTAGTCTGTCGCCATGAGGTCAGCGCTGTAGTCACCATGGTAACCAAAGGACTGGGCGGAGTAGCTGGACCCATGAGGTGCAGGGCCGTACTGGGCCTGAACGCAGGGCATGTCTACAGAGACGGGGAGAGAGGGAGAGAAAAGGAGAAAGAGACTTAATGACTATCATATTGCCTTTTGGCTGAACTTGGTCTTCAGGTGTGCAGAGGATGTGATGTCAAACATGGCATTTCAGTACTATTGTGTTAGTACCAAGTTAGTAGACAAACCATTCCTGGAAACATAGGTTAGGCCGTGAGCTGGTGGGCACACATGCAAAAAAAGTAAAAATGCACGCCTCATTCCTGGCCTGGATTCTCACTTGTTAGAAAGAGCAGAATAAAACATCTTCTGAATTAAAAATAATTCTGTCATTATTCACTTACACTTATACCCAAAGTTATTTTCAGTACATCTTATTTTATTTATTTATTTTCAATACAATGAAAGTCACTGAGGTTGACATCTCCACTGAAGAAATTCATACGGTTTTGGAACAACACAAGGGTCAGTAAATGACTACAGAATTATGATTTCTGTGATGTCTGGTGAACTCTCATTAATAACTCTCATTAATATTAAAATATGTCCTTTTCTGGATTTGAATTGCATGCCACTCTTGTCAGCAAACACTGTCCAACCCAACATATGCCTACACTTAACTCACAAATCATTCTTTGATTATCCATCAAAAGTCGTTACGTTTTGCTCACTTGGCATAATAAATGCATAGATGCAAACATGCAAACTGTACAAAACAATGTGCACATCGTGGTCAGTCAGACAAAACATAACGCATAAAAGTTTTAATCAAAACGCTTTTAGATAAATATTCATGATCGTTTTAATTAAATGTGCACCAAGCACCTGTTGAAATAAAATGTTCTTATTAAAACCCATGAGGAACTCCCTTGTTTCTATTCATTCGTAGTAGGCTGTATCCTGAGCCAGCTTTGCGCTCCAGGAAAACCATATTGCCAGCGCTGTCAAAGTTATATAACCTACAACTGTGCGCCTTGACACAGCTGTTTAAGTGCGTCTGTGCAGTTACCTGAGTCCGTGAGGAGATGTGTGTGCGTGTCCTTTGTTTGCTTATTTTCCCTAGGTGGGGAAGTGTAAACAGACCCGACGTCGGATTGACGCTGACGTATAGTGACTCCGTAATGCTTGTGCCACCAACACGTCATGTGTGTTTAGTAAAATCAGGAGGCTTATCAATTATGAACGCCTCTTTACCTGTGATGACTCGGACCGCTGCGCGCGCGTTCCATTTCCTACGCAGTTCGCTGGCTATGCATACAAACGCATATTGTGGCATACAGCATCATGGATAACAGTGAGTTTAATGTCAGTAGACATTTTTGCAACACCACTGGATTCAAAGGATAATGCATTGCGCATGAACAGACAGGGCTTACCTAAAAATAAAATAAAATAAAAATATTCAACTTTCCTTTTTCTGGGAATTGATTGTCAGCTTGTATTAAAGTTTTGTTTACTTTTATTTAAATGAACAACAAACGTATTCCTTATTAGCCGCCTTAATTTAAATATTAATTCTAGTAAACATAAATCATGTTGCTATATGTTATTTTTCTCCATCTACGCTTCAATATTAAATTTGTAGGAACCTGCATCAGTTTGGATGTCAAGAGAAAGCTAATCGTTTACAGCTAAATAAAATAAAAACCTACATTGGTTTCAGTGTACAAATTATGAAATGACTTCCAAAGGTGTAAAGTTAAATTAATTTCTGTTACATTTTGGGTAGGATGTTCAACCGGTTGATCTCGCGCGCAACCCAAATAGTATTTTAGCGCCCCTAGCGCACATAGCTAACCATCAACTATATTAAAGACGTTTTAAACTAAATTGTTTTTTGTGTAAATCTTTAATAACGTGATTAAATATAACCAGTACTTCTGTTTTATCCATGTCATACCTCAACTTATAATATCCCCAATTCACAACTTGACACGATGTAGGCCATAGGAGAAGCCTATAAGGTGCGACCCCTTCATCGTCATGGATACTGACGGAGAAATGAATGGTTTGAGGTCAATCTGTCTCGCGCTGGATGGAGCATTGTAAAAAACGAGTCAAACTTTCTTACACCACTGACATCACACAGAAAAAAATATATTTCTAACGTTTCTAACTTGAGATACACATTTTCTTCCCAACTTATTTACCGGACCAGTATATAAGCAGTGTCATTCTAGTTTTACTCTTGCAATTAAAATTATAATAATAATAATAATAATAATGTTTTTTTTTACGAATCCCCCTAAGTCAAAAATACGTCACATTGTGATATAAGCACAGGTAGATATGATGATAAACTTGATTTAAATTTTTTTTTTTTTTCAATTTTGAAGATCGTGTTAAACATGGCAGTTAGCCAATCAAGCTTTTGGTGTCTTTTTGACACACTTAAAGTCAGCTCAAATTATGTAAGACTAGACAAATCCGTACACAAAACAGAACTTGTATAGTTTCTGTCTGACTCTATCTTTCGTGTGTATCCGTTTATGGTTAGTTTGTGCACGTGCAAACTCCACAGCACGTCGATCCTCTACCTCAGCTCCACATTTCACCATGACACGGATAATAAAAATGGAAACGCAGCCAACATAACGTAAAAAGTCCAAATATTAAAAAGGTCTAGACCACATAAAGTCATACTGAAACGATGCTTTACAGCTCTGTATATATATATGTGTGTGTGTGTGTGTGTGTGTGTGTGTGTGTGTGTGTGTGTGTGTGTGTGTGTGTGTGTGTGTGTGTGTGTGTGTGTGCTTGCACCAAACAGAGAGCCTCACACAAATACACACGCAGGCTTATAGAAAGCGCTTTAGAGGGATGAAACAGTTTCTAACCTCGAGGTGTGCATTTTAGATGGACAAAATGCAGCTGTTCCAATAACTGTGATCGCTTGTTCATTGTCAGAGTGCCATAGATCTAACAAACAAAAAATCAACGACATAAAAAAATAAATAAATGCACATGACACGCTAACCAGTATGAATTTGCTCTTGAAGCAAAGAAACATCAGTAGGCAGCACAAATATATTTGCGCAAACTTTCACTTTCTATACACTAAGGCAAACAGTGCTAACAGCTGCACACTATGCTATGACCATGAAGAAGACAATGTGTTGTGATACTATTGGTAGGGTACAAATAGCCTATCAAATGAAAGCTATAGGTCTAATATAGATTGCGCTCGTTTCATGAATTGGAACACAAGTGCATGATACCTTATCTGCCATATGTCCCACCATCTCGAAAAATAATTAAATGCAGTTTGATGAGGAATGTTGTACTTAGAAACGACAATGCCTTTAAAAATGTGTTATTGGTCCGGTTATTTGCATTTATTTCCGAAAACACAAACCAGCTCTCAAGAAAAAATAGTTTAAACTACACCACATCAAAACTCTAGTCATAGTGATTATAGCTTTAATTATACAGACAGACCAGTTTTAATATAGGCCTAATTTTAGCAGGTACAAAAGCATATCACTGAGATTTCCTGACATTTCCAAGTTTCCAAAGTATAAAACAAACCATATAACAGCACGTTCATCGGCATGTAGGGCATTCAAAATTATAGCAAAAAAACTTTACTATCTTACTAGTCGGTTTACATTGAGTAAACGTGATGTTCTTAAAATTAGAAATGTATGTAGCTTAATATAAAAAGTTTAAATATGCAAAACACATCAAGTATGTTTGGAAAAGCTCTCCAGAGTGGAGAGAGATTTTTACAGAGACTTTTTTTTTTACCTGATTGGCCTTTTGCTCGCTGAATCGTGGTCGGTTTCCCGGCTGGAGGCTGCACGCGTCTGGGGTTCGAGGCTGCTTCAGCACAAGCGGCGGGTGAGGTATCCGGTAACCGGGACTCAGACCTGGGCTGCAGGCGCTCTTCCGAACCGGTGTCTGGAATCGGGAACACAGAATGATTTAGTTCTCTACGACAAAAATAGAGACATACACCAACTTTTCTGATAGTGTAGATTACATGAGTTAAACTTATTTTTTTAATTATTTACGCTTTAAATACAAGTGTGCAAGCCATTAAACAAGAGTTAAAGGTTAAAAGAGCGTTCAGGCTCCACCAATATTTCCCAAGTCTAAGCATTTTTTTTCTTTTACAATATAATCAAACCCCTTAAACATTTGCATGCAAAAAGTAAAACAGATGCATTAGGTCATACAAATTCGTTTACTGGTAATTTTATATTTTTCTTAAATCAGAAAATCACACTAAATATAATCAAATGTCCACAGCATTAACTTCTCAATTATATTCACAAATACTGGAATATTAGGTTACTTAAACACAAAAAGTTGCAGATACTTGTTTTTTTAGCCTACAGAAATAATAAAAATAAAACGTTGACAACGATGCAATCGCAGCCTTTGGAAACAAACCAACATTAATCAAAAAAGAAAAACCCAAGTAGGCTACAAATAAAATTGGACAATAATGAAAAAACACTCGATGAAAAAAATGCATTCAAGTCGAGAGGAAATGCATTGTTTAAGCACAAAAAAAACCTCAAGAACAAAATCTCACACATGCATGCAATCTATAACGGAATATTTATTTGTTTCCTTCTGGTGCTGCATTCGAACACGAAGATAGAACAGTTCTAGGCGTCTAATAAAAGATCTCGTCATGCAGTTTTTTTTCTTCTTTTTTTCTCTCCATTAGCTCAAAATAAAGGCAATCTCGGTGACAGTTGGACAATATTCACCTGTGCACTTCACTCACCGAAGTCTGACTATCCCCGTCTTCGGTCAAATAAAACCCAAGCGCGCCACCGAAGAGTTTTTAAAAGCGACTAGCGCCCCCTCCCTGACAGAGGCGCGCTCACACAAAGCCAGCCCTCGAAATGAGCACTGTCTTTCTCGTCCCTCAAACTGCAAGAATCAAAACCTAGAAACATTCATGCTTTGGGAATATTAAAACAGCAGGCACTAATTTATGGTTTAGCAGGCACTAATTTATGGTTTAATTGACAACTGCAGTCAGGAATGAAACAGGCCAACAAAAAAATAATTTTGAGTGGTCTCATAAATAAGCTATTTTATTTCAAACATATATCCTACTATGAAGCTGGCAGCTTTCTGTAGACTTTATTGTGTTTGTTTTTGAGTTCAACCCTTTGTCCTTCTGAGGTTAGGTTATGTGTGATTTTGACAGCGTGTTTCAGTGTGTACGCATGGAGCCGCCGGTCCGCTCTTGCCCCGGTAACCTAGAGAACCGCGAGAGAGCACTGAAGCACGCGCTTTGTAGAGGCGCTCCGTTCTGCGTTCAATAAGCGCGCAAGACAGAGGCTTTCCAGCAAACACACAAAGAAAGGGAGAGAGTGGAGATAAAGGGATGGGGAAAAAACAAGTACAGTAAATTAGCTTGGAGAACGGGATTTGACACCCGACGGGGACAGAGACCTAGGGGAAAGAGACAGAGCCTTTACCAGGCTATAGCCTACTCTGTGACCCGATCTCGCGTGCTTAGGAATAAAACTTTGGTACAACTCACTTGGATCACTTCTCTGATCAATGCAAGGCTATTGGCGTATCATATACCTCTTGGGGGCGGTTCTGTCACCACTCTCACTATTCTGGCATGTAGCCTAGGCTATACTGCCAATGAAATAAACAGCCTAGCCTACTATAGCTTATTACCAACTTTTACTTTTTCATTAGGCTAATGTTTATAAAGGTGTGCCCATAATTAAGTGTCACTGCATCGTGTGCTTTGATTCTTACTGTTCTGAATTTCACACCACAAACTACAGTGAAAGAAAGCACAACAAGAGTGTGTTTCTTATATGTGTATCGGTGTTAATTTCATACAATTACCAAACATAAGATTGTAAACACCACACAGACACTCCCAATATACTCAGTCACATTGTGTAAACTCAGTCATGTTGTTTGTTCAGAAATTACAGATTTAAGGTCTTCTAAAAACAGGGAAACACTAACTTTACAAATGTGTTGATATTTAGCTCAGTAAAAGCAGACTCTGGCGAGAACTAGAGTGCGAGAATGGTAAATATAAAACTTAAGTTATTTGTGACGACATCATGAATGTTTATATTTGATTACTGTGCAAATGTGTATTTCACTGTGTATATTCGCGTACGGTCCTTCCGTACAGCTTCAAGACAGAATGAATGAAGCTCGATCATCTCATTGAAACGTGGCACCGCAATATTGACGAGACTCTATATCAAACAACTGAAAGTATTCTTAACGCAGATACTACTACAAACGAATAAATAAACATTCGCAGAACATTAAGTCACGCTTTTAAGAAACGCGGAGCGCGCGACACTCACTCTGTCTGCTAGGGCGCATCTCACGAGACTCTCTGCCGGCCCCGCGCGAGCTCACAGCGGTTTCACCGGGGTGAGGAAGAGGCATCCCATTTCCATGACAACCTGAGAGAATATTATAGGCTACGTTTCGCAAATTAAAATCGGATTCACTCCATCCATCTACAGTGACATCGCACACAAGACAGTTTATATTTACGCGGAGTACGCGGATTGAACATTCAACAGGTCCGGGCCAGAAAGTTCTCTATAACATAATGCCATGTAGAAATATATGAATGGAGACCGCAACACAAATGACACATAATAGTCAAAGGATGTTTCAAGTGATTTTACATTTCAGTGCGTACAGTTATGCGCTTATATTTCTATAAAGTGTATTAAATTAAAATTCCCACTTACTTGATTTCTGTTGAGGTTCCGTCTTTACATATGTTTGTAAAGCCCTAATAATTCCTTGTGCATATCCAACAGAATTTTGTAAAAACTGAAAATAGTGGTTGAATGGAAGTTGACTTTAAAGTCGCAAAAGTTGATGGATTTTCATTAAAAAATATTATTTGACTTATTTTCCTCTTAGCTAAGAAGAAAAAAGTACTCCGTGGTTCTGTCAGCTCCACTATAACAGAGTCGGTGTTAGTAACGGAGAGGATGCGCTGAGCTTAAGTTGCAATGTGCCTTTGTTTATGTGGCGCGCTGAACGAGAGAAAGTCTAATAGCACATTTATGTGTGTGCCTCTACATAGCCAGCCTGGAATGCGCTACGTCAATGTGACGCCATGGGAGAGGTGACGTCGAGCCTGCTTGCACTAGCGCTCCCCCAACCTCGCTGGTACAGTATACACATAGGCTTAGCCGTACAATCCATGCCAGGAGAGAGAGAGAGAGAGAGAGAGAGAAAGAGTTAAACGGGTAATCCTCTGACTCTTTGTCTGAGGTTCTCTGAAATCGCGCGGTAGGGCATTTTTTTTTGCTAGTGGAAATTAGCGCAATAAAATGTAATTTGTGTCAGAATAATTCCAGAGCTGATGAAACTATTTCAAATGTTCGTATTTTGTTAGCTGGTGCCGATTTATAAAACAAGTTGATTGATAATAGCTAAATGCACATAAGTGTGGCCTCTTACATTTTTTCCACAATATGAAATAATCACTGTAATCATATTGTTAGTGACTATACACGTTTATTAAAGTGTGCACGTTGTATGAACATGCGCTTGTGAACGTTTACTTAAAAAAAATATTGGTAGGCAAGCCATTGGACAAGCAAAAAAAATTTGTATTGTACTGATGTCAGTCACTTGCCAAAATCTCACTTTACCTCAATGCAAACAAAGATATAATACAATAATCAAATATAAATTATAAAGATGTGAGTTTGGGTTGATTTAAACCCCCAATGAGCTTCCTTCGTGCTCACTAAACAAAAGATTAAATATAGCTTGCATACGCCATACTTAAAAAAAAAAATCATCAACAGCCAATCACAAGACGCGTAATTTCTTGGCCACGTTCTAATTCTGGCCAATGATTAGCTCCTGGAGGCGTGGTGAGGACTTGACGCACTGAGGCGCGTGATTGACGCAATCGATGTTACTAAATTTAGCGAGATAGCAGATCCTTCATTCATTGCACCGGGGCGGGGCCGTTTATTTTGGACATTTGATTGTGTTCCAGCCAATCCAAATATAGTCGTAGACAGGTATTTTTAGCGGAAGCGTGTCCCCGTTACCTCTTACCAGGGAACAACCTTATGATATCCCCATACTGTAATGGGAGAACGTAGAGAACCGATAGCCTCGGGTAATTTGCCCGTTGGCTCAAAATGAAGCTTTTTTCGCAGGTCTCTCCATTCTAACCATGTTGTTTAACTCGCATGGCTCTCCGGAAAAGAAGGATAGTATGAGTTCGGACGTCCCGAGGACACTAAACAGGTTTCGGTTGCTGTACTAAATGTTTTTGTAGGTTGAATGTTGTTTAAAGGCAACCGTTTAAAAGGGACAGTTCGTACTTAGCAGGAACAAAAACAGTATTTTTCTTCTACAGCTCACGAAAGGCTGTTGTAAATAAGTTCTTGCTAAGCACAGGCATCAGGGTCCATATCTGAAAATAAACCATATAAATGTCTGGATAAATATTCTTCCATTTTGGAGCGAGCAATTGCAATTGAATTTGGGGTATGGTCAAAATATAAACAAAAGTTTGTATTTTGGAAAACCATGGTTTTTGCTTGTAAAACTGTATTGCCAAAATACAAACTTTTGTTCATATTTTGACCATTCCCCAATTTCAAGAAGTCCAGTAGTACATCAGGTGCTCTGTAGTTGCGGGGAACATGTGCCGCGTCGCGAGACTTGGGGCTAGGTATGGAAACTGCGCGCGCGCGGAGGGAAACTCGCTCCTTTTAGCGCTGCTGCTTTGCAGTCACGGGGAATCCCCTCTCCGTGACCCACCCCCGTCTCTTTAGACGCGTAAGGAAGGAGCGGGTTAACCGGGTCAAGTGATATTAGCCTCCTTTGTAACAAGACAGGTTCTGCTTGCAGTGGTTAGAGACAACTAGTTAAATTACATACATTTTAAAGAACCAGAAACTGGCTCAGTATTTACAGGTGTAACATAAGTGCAAAAGAAAACAAAACAGTCAAAGGTAATGTGAGTATCATAAAACTCCCTGATTTGGGAAAACATCTCTTAAAAATGTCAGGGAATTGTGATTTTCAGTCCCAGAAAAAAAAGATGTTCTGGATGTTCTGTCATGATAAAGGCACACCTCTCATACGTTTACTTTTTTACATTGACATTGGTCTTTAGAAAATAAAATATGGCTTCTGACTGCGACTAGTAAGCACATTATTACAATATGACTTTATCCATATTTTCAAGTAAAAAGGCTCTGCACTAACCACAACATCTGTATGTTTATTACAACAGAAATTCACATGCCTTTTCATTTTGAAATCAATGCGATCACACCTAAACATCTTCTTATGTTGCTCGTATCTTTAGTGGAGGCTCTTTATTTATAAGGTCACACTCACTCGATCTGGTTAGAACAGTGAACTTCCTATAGTAGCTACTTCTAATGAATAGTAGGCCTAACGAATATATACACAAACGTTAACTGGAGAATATTATGAATAATAAACACATTTATGTAGGTCTTGAACTTTACTCTTTACATGCAACAATGAATTTCAACTTAAACTCCCACGTTTTCCGGCAGTGATTGTATAATGCATACAAATATGAGTGACAGATACCAAATGGCTTTTACAGCACTGACTCATCAAAAAGGAAGAGAAAACTGCTTCCTTTGGCTGAGAATGTGATAATAGTCACATGATGAGTACAATCATTTAAGATAATCTTATATTAGCACAGTCCAGTAGTGATGACTATAATTAGTATTATACCTTAAACCAGGGGTTTTCAAACTGGGGTCTGGGGACCCCCAGGAGTCCTCCAGAAGGTTCTAAGGGGTCCCCAGAAAATTTCAGAGAATAAAAAGACAAAGCAAAAATGTTTCGTCTAGCGAACATTCTAAGTGTTTCTCTCCTTTCTTGCTGTATACATACTTTCCAGAATCGTATATGTTTGTTTTGTATCTTTCTAGTGAGGTTTTCTCACTATAGTCTTTATCTTGCTCACTGGGGTTGTAAGGCAGTATTCTTAATGCAATATGTAAGCTGCTTACGTACATTTATTGTGAAAGTTGCTTATACAAATCATTTTTAATTGAAAATGTTCTTCTGCAGGTTTATACATCCAAAATTAAGTATAGCCTATTTAAGTTTGGAAACGATATGTTTATTTATAATGTCACACTTACTATTTACATAACAGTTTAAATGTTTTTTCATACATAAAAATATATAGATGGGTTTTAGGAAGGGGGTCCCTCATAAAAGGTTCATCATATTTGGGGGTCCTTGGCATCGTAAAGTTTGAAAACCCCTGCCTTTAACCACACATTAATGGGCAAGAATGGGATTGTAATTTGCATCGTAGGCATATATTCACATATTCATACATGAAACAGGTAGGTGCGCAGCAACGGAGTGTTATTTTATTGTATAAGTGTTAAATCACGCATATCACAGGTTGACAAGCTTAAAGGTCATGCATGGTAAAAAAAAAAAAAACTATTTGTTAGTTAGTTTGTGAGTGGGTGTTTGTACTTATGTATGCTGCTACACTCAAGCAATGACCTGGATGTGAGTGAAATCCTTAAAGACAGGGTATACCTGCTTAAAAATAAAAAAAATAAGTGTGAAGTGTAATTTTACATGTCCGAATGTCCATGTATGTAATGTGACTATACTAAACTGCTTAGCAGAAAAGGGCAGTTTCTGGGAGTGGATATACAAATGTCATTTTACTTTTCTTCTGTAAACCCATGTGTGTTAATAAAAGTTATAAAAATGGAGCGCACATGCTTTTATTGAGGGCATATGCGGGAAATGTTGCTCGCCTCTCAGGCATTCAAATGCATGTGCAACAGGAGAGCAATGGTTGATTTTTGGTAAATTATAGATTACATTTCACTTTGTTTCTCGCTAAACCCTGTCATGTGCCTTCAGAACACTTGGAATATTCAGCAAGAGTGGCATGGGATTATTTGATTTTATGATACTTTTGCATCTTTTTTTTTTTTTAAGCTTGGAGGTGGTCACCATTCACGCCAATATATGGACAAGTGCGAGCACAATGGTGAGTAAATAATGACAGAATTTTCAGTTTTTAGTCAACTATCCCTTTAATAGTGGAAACTAGAATGCTGTGAACTCTACTTTGCTCAATAGTTAAAGGATAATTCATTATTTTCACATGTTCATGTAATCTTTGAATGAAATAGGAAATAAACATATTTGACTCGCTGTCCTTGGTGGAGGTCTCGAGTTCGAGGCTTGACCCGAAACCCGGCTGGGTTAGAGAGACAGAGATTTGGGGTGAGGACTGAGGTAACTGAGGTAATGCGTCCTCTGATACTGATTGGCTGGATTCAATGAACATGTTTCTGATGAACTTGTCATATGAAATATTTTGTGGTATTTTATGACAGTGGGGTTGTTTGTGCAAAAACCAAGCATGAATGGACCAGATTAAAGCACAATTAAAATGTTTTAGCTAAGTTTGGTAACATTATGTCAGTTAATGAACATTATGTCAGTTATGAACTGTAAAATATAAAGGCACCAAAATGCCATCCTGTAATGTCTTTAACTTTGTCATCAGACAAAATACACTGTTTGGTGTATTTTATGTCCCCATGAAACAATACCTCATATATTACACTAAATGTTAATCAACTTTAATGCCACATTGGTACTTATTCTCTTTGACATAAAATGCAATTTATTGTGATGCATATTTTTTTTTAATGTGTAAAATAGTTTATGTCTCAAACTCCACTCCACCCTGTTACATTGGTACTACTTGCCCTTTTAACATCTTCAGCATATTAAATCACATGACTTGCTAGAAGTGACATCATTTCCTTGTAAGGAAAAGTGACTCCAAGAAAAAAGTAAACTTTTCTCTCTTTTCCTCATTTTTGTAAGTCTTACCTAATAGCATAAAACATAGCAAGTCCACCCTGTTGTGTCAATTAATACTGGGCATGAAAATTGTATCTTTTTCAAATAGATTTAATATTTATTTAAATATATTACAATTCTTATACTAAATGTTCATGTAATGTTGTTTATTGGCTTAAAACGTCCACCCAGTTACACACTGCATTGTAAAAATGTAATGTAACAGGGTGGGCAAATTGCTTAGACCACATATTTGGTCAGGATCATTAGTTATACTAGCCTGAGTTTGACCGGTGTGTTTTTATTGTAGACAGACATTTTCTCCCTCTGACTAGGCTTAAAAAAAATGTTTTCAACTAACCAAAATCCACCAAACTTATTTGTTTTGTTTACAATAAATGTCTGGCAACCACACCTGCCAGTTTTTTTAACCGTAAATTCAACAGGATTTTCACAGTGCATGAAGCATGTGGTTGTATGCGTGCATCTCATCCTCTTACCACTCCTCAGTATTTGTGTTGCCCCCACTGTGTGGGGTGTCAGAACAAATGTACAGGAATTCCGACTGACAGTTCAGCAGGTGTTCAGAGGTTAAGTATGCAGACTGCTTTTGTTGTGAGTGTTCCATTGAGTTGGTAAGATAAATAAACTCATGGTTCATGCATGTGAGGACTGATTATTGATCAGTATTGATCAAATGAATTTTGTAGTATAATGATTCATCATAACTTCAAATATTTCATACAAAACAAATAATCTGCTAACAGCACAGACATATTCATATACAGATGCTGGTCATATAATTAGAATATCATCAAAAAGTTGATTTATTTCACTAATTTCATTCAAAACGTGAAACTTGTATATTATATTCATTCATTACACACAGACTGATATATTTCAAATGTTTATTTCTTTTAATTTTGATGATTATAACTGACAACTAAGGAAAATCCTAAATTCAGTATCTCAGAAAAATATTGTGAAAAGGTTCAATATTGAAGACACCTGGTGCCACACTCTAATCAGCTAATTAACTCAAAACACCTGCAAAGGCCTTTAAATGGTCTCTCAGTCTAGTTCTGTAGGCTACACAATCATGGGGAAGACTGCTGACTTGACAGTTGTCCAAAAGACGACCATTGACACCTTGCACAAGGAGGGCAAGACACAAAAGGTTGCAAAAGAGGCTGGCTGTTCACAGAGCTCTGTGTCTAAGCACATTAATAGAGAGGTGAAGGGAAGGAAAAAATGGTACAAGCAATAGGGATAACCGCACCCTGGAGAGGATTGTGAAACAAAACCCATTCAAAAATGTGGGGGAGATTCACAAAGAGTGGACTGCAGCTGGAGTGCTTCAAGAACCACTACGCACAGACGTATGCAAGACATGGGTTTCAGCTGTCGCATTCCTTGTGTCAAGCCACTCTTGAGCAACAGACAGCGTCAGAAGCGTCTCGCCTGGGCTAAAGACAAAAAGGACTGGACTGTTGCTGAGTGGTCCAAAGTTATGTTCTCTGATGAAAGTAAATTTTGCATTTCCTTTTGAAATCATGGTCCCAGAGTCTGGAGGAAGAGAGGAGAGGCACACAATCCACGTTGCTTGAGGTCCAGTGTAAAGTTTCCACAGTCAGTGATGGTTTGGGGTGCCATGTCATCTGCTGGTGTTGGTCCAGTGTGTTTTCTGAGGTCCAAGGTCAACGCAGCCGTTTACCAGGAAGTTTTAGAGCACTTCATGCTTCCTGCTGCTGACCAACTTTATGGAGATGCAGATTTCATTTTCCAACAGGACTTGGCACCTGCACACAGTGCCAAAGCAACCAGTACCTGGTTTAAGGACCATGGTATCCCTGTTCTTAATTGGCCAGCAAACTCGCCTGACCTTAACCCCATAGAAAATCTATGGGGTATTGTGAAGAGGAAGATGCGATATGCCAGACCCAACACAGAAGAGCTGAAGGCCACTATCAGAGCAACCTGGGCTCTCATAACACCTGAGCAGTGCCACAGACTGATCGACTCCATGCCACGCCGCATTGCTGCAGTAATTCAGGCAAAAGGAGCCCCAACTAAGTATTGAGTGCTGTACATGCTCATACTTTTCATGTTCATACTTTTCAGTTGGCCAAGACTTCTAAAAAACCTTTCTTTGTATTGGTCTTAAGTAATCTAATTTTCTGAGATACTGAATTTGGGATTTTCCTTAGTTGTCAGATATAATCATCAAAATTAAAAGAAATAAACATTTGAAATATATCAGTCTGTGTGTAATGAATGAATATAATATATAAGTTTCACTTTCTGAATGGAATTAGTGAAATAAATCAACTTTTTGATGATATTCTAATTATATGACCAGCACCTGTATTATTGAATATTATAAAAGATAGTCCTGTCAGACTTTTTAAAATATATATTTTTATTTGCACCCTTGCCATTAATTAGAAGGTTCATTAAACATTAAACAAATGCACTGACATACCAAACTTATGAATGAGGCTTTCCCAGTAAGCAATGGCGAGTTGATTTGCTATTTTAAAGTCTTTGCTGTATATTGTATTTTGCATGTGAGAATATTAAGTGATGCCCATGTGCAAACCTCTTGGAATGCACTCATAGTAGTTTTCTTTGTGTGCATGTTTGTTTTTAACTTTTCAGGGGAGCAGACCATGACATGTGTGTTGTCTGTTGGCTAGGTGAATGAGTTCCTGAAAGACAAGGCAGGCAAGCCTTAGTTTAAGGAGAGAGAGAGAGAAAGAAGTGTGTGTGCAGAAAAAGAGGTGTACTCTCTCTTAAGATAACAAAAATGTTATCATCACCTTATAGCTCACCTCAGACTCATAAACAGACTTCTTGATGTATGTTCAAGATGTATGTTGCAAGGGTTAGTTTAAAATGTCAGTGCGTTGGTGTTCTTAATTGCCTTTTTTAATGGAGATTGACATTTATTTAAATGCTATGAGTAATGACACATCTACTGCTGTTGATGGATTTGGTGAAAATATTTCCTTGTTCTCACAGCTCAAAAGTTCAAGTCAGGGATTTGTAATTTGTAACTTATTTGTAATTAAGGGCCTCTTTTCCCAAATACAACAACAAGTGCTTATTTTAAATGATTTGGACATGCTTACATTTTCATTAAAGGAACATGTTTTGAAGCATTGCTTCAAATCATGATCATTTGACTTTTTAATTTAAACCTTTTGATAAGACTGTGAATTTTTATTTTATTTTTTATTTTTAATTATTACACAACTAAAAGATCTTTTTTATGTTTCATGTGGAATCATGAAATGAGACAGAAAATGTATTTATAAATACAGAAAAAAAGGTACAGTGGTTCCTTTGGGAACAAAACGTATAACTGTACCTTTAAAGGTACACAATTGGTCCTTAGGGTACAATTATACCATTGTTTTCCTCTACTTAGAGGTACAAAAATTTACCCTTAAGGGTACCACCCCAGTGATGGCTACTTGTACCTTTAAAGGTACAATTTTGTTTTTTTTGTTTTTTTGAGAGCGTTGGC
Source organism: Rhinogobio ventralis (assembly GCA_039654625.1). Lineage (NCBI taxonomy): Eukaryota > Metazoa > Chordata > Actinopteri > Cypriniformes > Gobionidae > Rhinogobio > Rhinogobio ventralis. The sequence goes on from CM077201.1 coordinate 18,670,249, forward strand.
CAAAATTGTCCCCCCAATATTTGATATTCTTGATGCTGCTCTGCTGCACTCCATTATGCAGCGCTCTGTATGTTGTTAGGATGACAAAAAGTTTGAAATGTTACATTTTTATACTGGTCTGCCTCAGTGGCCAAACTGTCAGAATGAGTGAGATGGCCAATCAAATTAAAGAAGGCGGGGCTTACTGTTAGTGTAAATTCCAAGGCGAATGCATCATAAGATGTAAGTAGCTAAACAATTAATATTTGTTTTACGATAGAAACTTTCAGCGTTTGACTAATATTCAGTGATGCAAAAACAACTGAACATTTTTAAGAAATTTCACAATTTTGAATCGAAAATATGCCATTATTTACGTGATTCATGTAAATTATAACTGAATTTGACATGACAGGAAACGTTTGAAATTTTTTACATATTAGACATACGAAGAGTGAATGTGTGCATATAGTAGTTTACTTCATAACAACAATAGACATAGAACTTTTACCGTTCTTATTTCTTTTTTTTTCTTAAATCCCTTTTAATCCTTTAATTCCTCTAAATAAACCAATAAGAATCCCCCCCCCCCCCCTCCTCCCCTTTTGGTCTCCCCCAATGTTCAAGACATGGTTATGGCCTTGCATAGGGCTTGGCATTGTTTTATATAAGCTTTGCATCCACTTCAATCCTTTCCCATGGTAAAATCCCAATGACACTTGGCCTTTTGTGGATTTTGTGACTTGAATTTTGGCATAATTTAGGGCCTGAGAGTTTTACAGCCCATTTCTGTAATCGACACTGTTTATGTCAGTGTTTGGAGTAGTGTACTTTCAGACACCCACATTTTCACCTTTATGAATGTAAGGACAAGTCCATGAAATCAAGTGGAAAACTTGTCTCATGTCTTCTGACCTTCCGTCATAGTCGTGAATAAGCATAGCGGCATCTTGACCTTTAAATCTAGGGTCACTCTCGGTACATTTACACTCACAAAGGGCGTATTACTCACCGTTTTGGTGAAAGTTGTGGGAATAGTTTCGATGATGATAAAAAGCAATCTCACACATTCATACATTGTGTGGGTTTTTAAGATTTACCTGCCATTGCCATTGTGAATTTCCCAGCAACAGTTGTAGAGAACACTGCCCCCCAGCATTTTTTAACCAATAAAGTCCAGCCAGTTTTCGTCATATTCCGGAATCACCCTCTCTTGTCTGGTTTCACACCAAACCGGTGCCACACCCTCTTTCTGACACACACGATGGTAAGCAATGTGTGGGACGTTGCCTTTAACTAAGGCATTACTTACATAACAGTTGCCTGTTTTATGCAACTTCATTCAAAGGATTTCAGATGGGGGGAGGGGGTACACAGGTTGAACCTACAATTATTGTTATCCTGAAACCTGCATTCTGAACAAATGTCTGTTTGCCTTGAGGCAAAAAAGGTTGAGGTTGTGACATACTAGCATTTAGGTAAACAGCAAATACTTCTTCATCCTTTTAGTTTATCAAATGACTCAAGCTCATGTTCAGACAGGGATTCCCCAAACCCTTTAATACAGCCTCACTGAAAGTCATTGGATGTACAGCGTAAATTTTTAAAAACATTTTAAAATGTATAATGATGTACATAAAACTATCTATCTATAAAAAAAAAATCTATAAAATAGAGGCATCAGTGTTGACATTTTCTGCAGGTCACAACATGAACTCAAAGTAACCTAAAATTCTAGCATATACACTATATTGCCAAAAGTATTGGGACAACCCTCCAAATCATTGAATTCAGGTGTTCCAAGCCCTTTCATGTCCACAGGTGTATAAAATCTAGCACCTAGGCATACAGACTGCTTCTACAAACATTTATGAAAGAATGGGTTGCTCTCAGGATCCATTCGTGAAATTTCCTCACTACTAAATATTCCACGGTCAACTGTTAGTGGTATTATAACAAAGTGGAAGCAATTGGGAACAACAGCAACTCAGCTACAAAGTGGTAGGCCACGTAAAATCACAGAGCGGGGTCAGCGCATGCTGAGGCGCACAGTGCGCAGAAGTTGCCAACTTTCTGCAGAGTCAATAACTAGAGACCTCCAAACTTTGTGTGGCCTTCAGATTAGCTCAAGAACAGTACGTAGAGAGCTTCATGGAATGGGTTTCCATGGCCAAGCAGCTGCATCCAAGCTTTACATCACCAAGTGCAATGTTAAGCGTCGGATGCAGTGGTGTAAAGCACGCCGCCACTGGTACTTGCCTGACTGCATTGTGCCAAATATAAAGTTTGGTGGAGGGTGTATTTGTGGGGTTGTTTTTCAGGGGTTTGGCTTGGCCCCTTAGTTCCAGTGAAAGGAACGCTTAATGCTTCAGCATACCAAGACATTTTGGGCAATTTCATGCTCCCAACTTTGTGGGAACAGTTCCTGTTCCAACATGACTGCGCACCAGTGCACAAAGCAAGGTCCATAAAGACATGGATGAGCGAGTTTGGTGTGGAGGAACTTGACTGGCCTGCACAGAGTCCTGACCTCAAGATAGAACACCTTTGGGATGAATTAGAGCGGAGACTGCGAGCCAGGCCTTCTCGTCCAACATCAGTGCCTGACCTCACAAATGCATAAACATAAACACACTCCCATAAACACACTCCTAAACCTTGTGAAAAGCCTTCCCAGAAGAGTTGAAGCTGTTATAGCTGCAAAGGGTGGGCCAACTCCATACTAAACCCTACGGACTAAGAATGGGATATCATTAAAGTTCATGTGCATGTAAAGTCAGACGTCCCAAAACTTTTTGCAATATAGTGTATCAGTGCGAGAATTATGCACAATATAATGCAATTTGGTCTTTAAATTAGTTTAAATCAAAACTATTGTTTTTCTTTTTTAAAATAATTGTGTACATTTTATTGTTTGCTCTTTCGAACAGGGTGTGCCCTGTTTTCCAGCATTTTGAATTTCGGATCTGAATGACTCATATCAGATTGTCTTCTCGTATCAATGAAAATGTCAGTTAGATATACTAGTTTGACCTTAGTAGAAAGTGGGCGATGAGGTGACCTTTGAACTTTGAAACATTCTGACAGTGATTTTTCACTCAAGATTTAAGTGTATAAATGATAGCAAGAGAGTGTTGAAGTGAATGAGAATTTAATACTCTGAACCTTATCTTGTATTTTTCCCTCTGAAAGAATATTAAAACTCTAAAATGATGTTTGAAAAGGTTTTTATTAGAAGCTTTAATTAGATCAGTCCTTTGGTGTCTGTTATTGGATTTATGATCATTTTTACTGTATATACTTTCTTACATTTAAATTGATCTATTTATTCTTTAATATAATATTTAAATAGAATATAAATATTTGTCTGTAAATATATATAAATATATCTTTTTATAAATGTAAGTAATGTTCTAAGCTATATGATGAACAAAAATAATAGGAAAATATGAAACAATATAGTTAAAGTAAAGAGAGTTTGTGACTCTCTAGTACACATATTAAACAAAACAAATCCTGGTTTAAGGTCATATAATGTATATGTTTATAATGTATACATTTTGGTTAGTATGATACACATTTTAGTTTAGAGTTTGTATGTGAGAAAATTCATGTCTAATGATGTTAGATTTATGTAACTAGATTCTTAAGATTATATTCTTAGCAAGACCTAGTATGTTACAGATTACACAATTGCATATTCACCAATGGTGACAAGTTAACTCTGCAACATGGCTACAAAGTGTATCTGTTTTGTGTAATATTTCTTATGGTTGAATGTTGAGTGAATGTATGGGGGTGTATGTGTGTTTGTATGTTTCTAAGAGGATATGATTCAGATGTGCTGGTTTGAGAGTAGAAAGGGGATGGTCTTATCTAAATGTTTGGACAGAGACTTTTTTGTATAATAAATAATTGTATTAAGCGTCACTCTGCCATGTCGGTTCCCCCCACCATGGCTGCTTTCACTAGTAAACCACATTACAGATTACTCTCTTCTGATTTTACAGGGCCAATAATAGTAGGTCAGGACCAGGTCAATACACCTAGCATACTGCTCTGCATGTTTAATGAACTTATGACACCTGAGATTGAACTGCAGTTTTATCAAGTAGGTACCGATAATAGACCATAAACATAACAATCTGGCTTTGATAGGACAGTCAGTTGTATGGCCCACAGGTCAAGTATGTGACTGCACTCAAGACTCACAACTAAATGTCAGAGAAAGGTTTTTCGGGAAGATACAGACATGCAAACACACTATACTACTATGCTGGAGGTTTTAGGAACCAAAAGGCTCTTTATTTAGGCTTTCTGTGTCAAGAAGGAAGCTCATTAGCTTATCACCCTCTTTATCTCTAATACACAGAGAAAACAATGTATTATTAGCAAACACTTCCAAACACAAAACGTATTTATGTAAAGTTAAGAGGGAAAAAAAATCTGATCTTCAGTGCTGGATCAGTGGAGAGCTGGATGGCTGCCAAACGTGCAGTACAGTGGTTACAGTGTGAATCGAACCGATCTTCACTCTAGAGAGAGAGGGACTTCCCCATTTGACTCCATTACAACACTGAAAACTCATTCAAAGTACTTAGATAAGTAATGCACGAGAGATGAGGGCAAACTGATGGTTGTTTAATGAAAAATTATACATTAGCATTAATATAGCTCATAGTATTGCGTGGCTACTATTTTAGATTCCCATAAAAGGATAAAATGTATTCGTTTAATGCAAAGTAAGGCACTTTGGATAAAATTGCTTTTATAATGTAAAAAGAATCATTAAAGCAGGACATTTGAGGAGCTATTGTATATGGGACATTGAGTCCTACCTGGGTAAAGCCTTCATCCCATTCTCCCTCTTCCTCCACTTTTCATTTCACTTCTACAATAAAGGAAAAAAATATACACCGATCAGGCATTAACATCAGGCACAACATTATGACCACTGACAGGTGAAGTGAATAACACTGATTATCTCTTCATCACGGCACCTGTTAGTGAGTGGGATATATTAGGCAGCAAGTGAACATTTTGTCCTCAAAGTTGATGTGTTAGAAGCAGGAAAAATGGGCAAGCGTAAGGATTTGAGCGAGTTTGACAAGGGCCAAATTGTGATGGCTAGACTAATGGGTCAGAGCATCTCCAAAACTGCAGCTCTTGTGGGGTGTTCCCAGTCTGCAGTGGTCCGTATCTATCAAAAGTGGTCCAAGGAAGGAACAGTGGTGAACCGGCGACAGGGTCATGGGCGGCCAAGGCTCATTGATGCACGTGGGGAGCGAAGGCTGGCCCAGCTACTGTAGACGAGCTACTGTAGCTCAAATTGCTCAAGAAGTTAATGCTGGTTCTGATAGAAACGTGTCAGACTACACAGTGCATCGCAGTTTGTTGCGTATGGGGCTGCATAGCCGCAGACCAGTTAGGGTGCCCATGTTGACCCCTGTCCACCGCCAAAAGCGCCAACAGTGGGCACGTGAGCATCAGAACTGGATCATGGAGCAATGGAAGAAGATGGCCTGGTCTGATGAATCAATTTTTCTTTCGTATCATGTGGATGGCCGGGTGCGTGTGTGTCGCTTACCTAGGGAACACATGGCACCAGGATGCACTATGGGAAGAAGGCAAACCGGCAGAGGCAGTGTGATGCTTTGGGCAATGTTCTGCTGGGAAACCTTGGGTCCTGCCATCCATGTGGATGTTAATTTGACATATACCACCTGCCTAAGCATTGTTGCAGACCATGTACACGGAAACGGTATTCCCTGGTGGCTGTAGCCTCTTTCAGCAGGATAATGCGCCCTGACACAAAGCAAAAAGGGTTCAGAAATGGTTTAAGGAGCACAACAATGAGTTTGAGGTGTTGATATGGCCTCCAAATTTCCCCAGATCTCAATCCAATGGAGCATCTGTGGGATGTGCTGAACAAATCAGTCTGATCCATGGAGGCCCCACCTCGCAACTTACAGGACTTAAAGGATCTGCTGCTAACATCTTGGTGACAGATACCACAGCACACCTTCAGGGGTCTGGAGGGTCAGGAGTCCATGCCTCGACGGATCAGGGCTGTTTTGGCAGCAAAAAGGGGACCAACACAATATTAGGAGGGTGATCATAATGTTATGCCTGATCAGTGTATATAATAATAAACTAGTGACCCATTTACTGCTCAAACTCTGCACATTTTTTACTCTTTGAATTTTTTTATTTGGACAAATCAAAATTAGTTTAAGCTTACTGATCATCATCCACCTTATATTGAATTAGGTGTCATGAGTGTTGGCCGAGTTTGGCTCTAATTTAAGGACTGTTTGTGTACTATAACGTTTTACTTTTTCTTATAACAGAGGCACACTCACTAATGTGCATGTAAAGAATCTATTGTTGGCATACTTCTAGTTACAGCCAAACAGACGTGTTTTGTCCTTCAAGGTGTTTGAGGCCAGACGCAGGGTCAAACTCATCTCTTATGGCCTGAGATTCAGCAGCCTGCAGTCTGATTGGATCCTTGGCATATACAACCCTCAGGCCTGATTGGCTGAGATGGCATATCACCTGTCCTGTGGTCAGCCCATGAACATGTGCCCATGGTGACTGAGGTGTTAAACTATAACCATAGACATAAATATCATCATACCCAGCTTATCTAAATTATAGATAAGGTAGGTTTGACGATATTACGTCATATCTTTTTGAAGTCTTTTAAATTAAGAGTAACTCTCACACACGTACATACTCAACCTGGGCGCTCTGATACCCACACAGACAGGAAGTTTGAAACAGTGGGGCTTTTGTCTGTGATTTGGCTCCAGTGGTTTAGAACACGGTATAAGAGAGCTAAGAGCTGCTCTATCTCGCATGAGCACCTTTATCAACACTCCTTCACTTTCACTCCATCCTTACTCTTTTTTTTTCTTCTTGTATTCCCCTGCAGACTTTATCTGATTTTCATTGACTGAAAATGTATGGCTTTCTATTGAACTGCCTACAACCCTACAACAGTCACTCTGCAATCTATTTATCTCTTTTAATCCCTTAATTTTGAATCATGCTAAAGCTTAAACTATTGATTTTCTGGTATAAAAAGTGGTTTCATTAAGAATGAATTAAAACAATATTAATAAAAATGAAGTTTCAGCAATAATTTGAACAAATTGAGAGGGAAGAGACTGCAGACTGTTTTGTTATTGTAGACGCTGCTGGCCAGTTGCTGTGGTCAGGGTCAGGTTTGATTGGCGGCTGATGAATGAATTCAACACAGTGGGCCAGCCGAGTGTGCAGCCCATGGGTGGTTAAAGTTACAGGTAGTAGCGTCGCATGCTGGGTTCTAGGTCACAGAAAATCTGTCTCCATATAGGTGGTTGGGTGCATAGCTAATGGACAGCTCTGCCGTTGCGGCTAGAATACAGAAATTAAGATTTAATGACTTGAGAGTAAAACACACTGTTTTGGATTCACCTATGGTTTAATTAACATTTGCTTTTCCATTCCGTTAGATCATCTTTTGTGTGAATGCAATTTTGTATTAGACTATTTTGTATTTTGTAAAATGTGACAATGTGTGTGTGTGTGTGTGTGTGGCCTGGTAAACCCTACGTTATGGGGACAAAATGTCCCCACAAAGATGGCAATATCCGAAATCCTTGTCCTTGTGGGGACATTTTTTGGTCCCCATGAGGAAAACAGCTTATAATTCATACTAAGTGATGTTTTTTGAAAATGCAAAAATGCAGAATGTTTTCTTGTGATGGGTAGGTTTAGGGGTAGGGGTAGTGTAGGGGGATAGAATATACAGTTTATACAGTATAAAAACCATTATGTCTATGGAAAGTCCCCATAAAACATGAAAATGTGTGTGTGTGTGTGTGTGTGTGTGTGTGTGTGTGTGTATGTGTAAATGGAAAAGCAGGGGTAGATTGTTCTCTTTTTTTCCCAAGTGGTGTACTTTGATGGTCATGAAAGTTCCCAAATGGAGGAGAGTTTAAAAGAAGCCAAAAAGATCTTGTTACACACACTCTCTCTTTCTCACATATGCACTCAGTGCTGCTGAAAGGTTAAAAAGGGGTGACAACATAGATTGTTGTCATTCTAGGTTCCAAATATAATTCAGCACCAAATATAATATGTTATCAGATAAGGAAAGAAGAAAATTGAAAAAATATGGCCATTTCTATTCATCTGCCAGGAGCTGCTGAACAGGTGCATTCCACTAACCTGAACCTGTAGTATACACTGGAAAATTCAAACGAGGTGTTGAGCGTGCATGTGTCCAACTGTCAAACTCCACGCAACCACTTATCTGTTCATCTGCTCAGAAGTCCTGTTTTTCTTCCATTAAGCAAAGCTGATAACTATGAAGGCATGTTTCCACCTCAAAGTAAAAAACAAACAAACTAACATTGTGCCTTTATTTTTCATTATTATGACTTTATCTCATATTTTGAATTTGTCACAATCTGACTACTTCTCAAATTGCATCTTGTCTCATAATTGACTTTTTCCTCATAAATACAATATACATTTTCTCACATTTCATAAATGTGACTCTCACAATTGCAACTTTCTCCCAGCTACTTTATTCCTTTTAAAGGCACAATATGTAAGATTTTTGTATTAAAATATCCAAAAACCACTAGAACAATGTTATATATTTTGTTGACTTGTGTACTTACATTATCCCAAATGTTTTTATGAATGTTTAAATCCAGAGAAATAAGCAATTTTAACCAGGACACGGACTGTGTTCGTGCGTTGCCTATCAATGACATCATACCCAACCTTGATTTCCAGTTTTATTTTGTAGAAACCATGGAAACACCAAAGATGCTTTAATATATTATGGCATCATCTTTAATATATAAAGGTGTCATCAAGCTACGCTTTTGTTTTGAATAAGCGACCGGTGGTGAAAAATTACATATTGTGTCTTTAATTGTGACTGCCATAATTGAGACAATCTTTATATTGCACATTTGACTTTCTCATAGTTATAATTTTATATCTCACATTGTGACTGTTAAATTTTTATCTCAAAATAATGATTTTATTTCTCATTGTGACTTTATATCTCACATTTGCATATTTTTTCTCATAAATCTCACAATAGCTCTGTTGTAATTTGTAATTGTAATTGTGATTTATATCTCAAATTTGCCTGTATTGTATCACATAATGTGATACATCATGACATTTTGTTTTTACTTTAAACTTTCTCACGTTTTATTTTTTACTCTGAGATGGAAACAGGATTCCATAAATAACTACTACAAATCTATATTTGTCATTAACTATTTATGTTTGCCTATTTATGTTCAACATCCAGGTCAAATGGCCAGAGGCATGCTGTGATCATTACACTCAAACCACAACCTACGTAACAGAACCCTGTCTGCACTATTAACAGAAACAGTATTCAAATCACCCAGGCAATACTATGAGTGTCCATTAGCCCTTAGGTCATAGCAGCTGTGCCATTGATAATAAGTTCCTTTACCACTGGAATGGTATTTCATTCAAACTTCGGATTCAAATGAGTCGGCCTGGACTGCCACAGAGGGATGAGGTCATCTCCAATATACAGCATAACTAGCTATCACCAACTGTGATGGATCAGGCTCTCTCTAAATATTGGCTACTCACTGTTTATATTCTGACCAACATAGCTCTGTTTCTTCCCCAGTGGTGACATATTAGGAACTTTAATGTTTGTTACAAGTTGAATAAATGGAGCGGGTTTGTTTATATTAGCTGGAGAGCGAGCAGTGCAGTGAGAAAGAAACCTTGGTATTTAAGAGCTGTTTCACCAATTAAAAATGTGAGGAATGTATTAAGAATGGGTTCTTCCCTTTTAGAACTTACTATGATGCTAGAAATAAACTATTACACACTCTCATCGTTGACTTTTAACCTCTTACAGAAGTTCACAGAGGATATTGTGTAAGTCTGGTTATGTTCAGAATGAAATACTAGTTTATTTACTTTTTGTCTTTGCCCCAAATAGCACCCTAAGCCCTTGCTTCCACGATTTAGTGATGTAATGCAGTACAGACGGTTGGGTAAAAGTCGGCTTGCTTGAATTGCGTGAAAGTGTGCACGGCCGCAAAGGGGGTTGCTGGTGAGCACCCTTCAGAAACCTAAAATGACTAATGGGAAGGCCTTCAGCCTTTTGGACTTTACAGGCACTGGGACGGTGGCCATTGCAAGTCCGCAAGTGCACTTTAAATATGCTGTTTGAGACTGGGCCATTGATTACTGGGAAATATAGAAATATAGTGTTCACCATACTAAGCCTTTTTAAACTGCAGACTTTTTTTTCATAGTAAATAAAACAGTAGCCATTTTACAAGAACTGTTTCAAGTAGTACAACAGTACAAACCGTCACATTGGATTTGGGTGGCACCCACTTATCAGCATAAAAATAATTTTTTTTTTTCCAATAATTTTATTTTTTAGGCTTTGTCTTCATTTTATATCAAATTGCAGTGTAGATAGGCAAGTAGGGTTAGAGAAAGAAAATAGTATCAGGACATGATGACCCAGGTCAGACTCAAATCTGGGTGTCCATAAGCCAGCTCAGTTCAGCTTTGTTGACTAGTCAAAAAATGACCAAAAAAAAAAGTGTGTTACTGTTATTACTTCAGATCTGTCAAACTGGTAATGGAAGGTCAAAGTATGGAGTGCACAGAGTATACAGTATTATGTACTTTGGCAAATGTGGTCGCCTGAGTATTTTATGCATAAAGAAAAAATTGCATACTGTGCACAGTATGAATACTATACAATATACACTTGTGTCACATGAGAACATAGAAACAATTAATTTGCATGGCTGTGGACGGCTGAATTCAATTAGGTATTAAAAAATCTGAGCAATCAAGCACTTGCTTTTCTGTTTTGATTTTCTCTCTGTATTCACACCATTTGACTCATCCTCATATTTACAGTTTTTTTTCAGCCAGCGTTGGCAGGTTTCATGTAACCGTTAGGTGGATGATGCTTAAGTTGGATCTCTCACTCTCACTCTCTTTCTTTTCCTATGATGCAATCTCCCTTGCTCATGTCTGTCGTTCCCTTTCTCTTTCACTCATTAGTCGCCATGGTGAATCAAACTATCATCGCCATGACAACTCAGGCCTTCAACAGCCTGGTTCCACACCAAACACGCAAAGGTCTCCTACGCACGGCTGCCCAAAACGCCGCTTTGTGTGTTTTTGAGTGCGAATGTTTGCGTGTGTGCATATGTGTGTATGTTGGTAAAACACAAGGGCTGTTAGAGAAACAGTCTAATTACAGAACTGTGATTTATGCAATAGCATGGCCTTGTTTACAGTGTGCTGTCCTGTTTAAATTTGTCACAATAGGACTATTTTTTAACCTCATTTACATACGTGCATGATTTTTTTCCCCCCTCCAAATTGCTTGTGGATTATTTTGAAGATGTCATGGTTATTTTTGACTGACTGATATGTTGTAAGACATTATTTATCCAGACACTATTTCTAAACCTAACCATTTGTAATGTCCGAAGCTGTTCGATAATTATAATTAAACATTGACAATTGGATAAATAATCAATATTGTGTCTGTGTATTTTTTAATGCCAATTGGATGTCCTTTTATGTATGTAACACGTAGCCTACCTCAGTCTGGTTGACCACCTGACCCTCCTCCCACCAGTGTCTTGTATACCTGTAGAAAGGGGAAGTGGCTGGTCATGAGTCTCTGGTGACACACCCACGCATCTACAGGTTACCACGCATTTTCAGTCTCTGTCACAAGTTACAATGGAACTGAAATATCTCTGTTTCACTCGAACACAGACAACCCTGTCTAGGGAGATGCATCGCAAAGTGTACTGTAGATGTTAAGTGCAACATATATATGCAAGTATGTAAAAAATAAAAAACTCAACAAAAAATAAAAATGCTGGGTTATGTGTTGTATTTTTCATATTTTTACCAAGTGCTGGGTAGTTTTTCTGTAACTCAGCTTCTGGGTCATTTTTACTGTCAATACAAATGATGAACCCCCTCACATAGGCCTACCTACCCAGCACTGGGTCAATGTAACCCAATCTTGAGTCTGTGCCAAACTGGTTAAAACTGGATACATTTGTCAACGGTCATTTTGTTTTCTGCTCTGAAAGAAAACTTCCTGATCGGGGAAAATTCCTGAATGAAATTAAGGTTTGTATTACATTGTATGTAGTCTCACATTTTTTGTTTACATATGTCGCAGCTAACGTCTGCTTGGAACGCTAGCCGAACGGCGCGCCGGCGCCACCATGGAAGTTTCACCGCCGTCAAAGAATGTGCGGCGAGGGCTGAAACATGACACGACATCGCTGTTATATGTAACAAAGTTGCTGTGTGCTCCAGTGACTACAATACGAGCGCTATTGATTTAGTGCGCTAGTGTTGCAGTTGTAATTGTGCTATGCGTTTGACTGGTTGAAACATAAATGTCTAACAGGCGAGATGGCACAAGGTAAATCTGCTTTTTATGTTTTTTCTTTTCAAAAATGAATATAAATTGTATTTTAATAACCTGGAACAGCCTACTGATACCAGTTTTCTTCCTACAGATTCCCATTGAGACTGACTTGCCATTGAATAAAACATTATATATGAACTGTTCCTGCCCTATATATATAACAGAGATTTTAGAGTGCATTTGTATTATTTAAAATGAAAAACCTTCAATATCAAATTGACTGACCCAGCACTGTCAAAAAACAACCCAGCAAAAGGGTTAATGTATAAAACCCAACAAGCTGGATAAAAATAACCCAGCATATGTTCTGTCTACTATTTACCCAGTGCTGGTTTGCCAAATGCCCCAGAATGGTTGTTTTTAACCTGGCATTTTTAGGGCCAGATTTACTGCAATTGCAATACTGTAATTGCAATTCCAAAAAAGCGCAGATGGGAGTGGAAAGTTCTGTGCGTGACCACGTGCAAATTAAAGAACACAGACGCAGATGGATAATTTCTAATGACCAATGCAATCTTAGGACGTGTTTTTTTGGGCGGTAAATAATGGCGCAAACGCCAGTAAATTGATAAGCACAAACCTTAGTAAATCACCTCGCATGATTCTTTTAAATACTCTTCTTCCATAAATTTTGCGTCTGAAAGGGAAACTGCTACAAATGCATATGCAATAAGGTCAGCCGCAAAAATAACTCTCTCCATGCTTCTTCAAGCCTATAATTTTTCACTGCGTGTCTTTAGTAAATCCTGACAGTATTTTTTTTACGCCAAAAGATGGTTTGCGCTGGCGCAAGCTGTTAATAAATATGGCCCTTAGAATGTATATACAGGTGCTAGTCATATAATTATAATATAATCAAAAAGTTGATTTATTTCACTAATTCCATTAAAAAAGTAACTTGTATATTATATTCATTCATTACACACAGACTGATATACACTCACCTAAAGGATTATTAGGAACACCTGTTCAATTTCTCATTAATGCAATTATCTAATCAACCAATCACATGGCAGTTGCTTCAATGCATTTAGGGGTGTGGTCCTGGTCAAGACAATCTCCTGAACTCCAAACTGAATGTCAGAATGGGAAAGAAAGGTGATTTAAGCAATTTTGAGCGTGGCATGGTTGTTGGTGCCAGACGGGCCGGTCTGAGTATTTCACAATCTGCTCAGTTACTGGGATTTTCACGCGCAACCATTTCTAGAGTTTACAAAGAATGGTGTGAAAAGGGAAAAACATCCAGTATGTGTCAGTCCTGTGGGCGAAAATGCCTTGTTGATGCTAGAGGTCAGAGGAGAATGGGCCGACTGATTCAAGCTGATTGAAGAGCAACTTTGACTGAAATAACCACTCGTTACAACCGAGGTATGCAGCAAAGCATTTGTGAAGCCACAACACGCACAACCTTGAGGCGGATGGGCTACAACAGCAGAAGACCACACCGGGTACCACTCATCTCCACTACAAATAGGAAAAAGAGGCTACAATTTGCACGAGCTCACCAAAATTGGACAGTTGAAGACTGGAAAAATGTTGCCTGGTCTGATGAGTCTCGATTTCTGTCAGAATTTGGCGTAAACAGAATGAGAACATGGATCCATCATGCCTTGTTACCACTGTGCAGGCTGGTGGTGGTGGTGTAATGGTGTGGGGGATGTTTTCTTGGCACACTTTAGGCCCCTTAGTGCCAATTGAGCATCGTTTAAATGTCACGGCCTACCTGAGCATTGTTTCTGACCATGTCCATCCCTTTATGACCACCATGTACCCATCCTCTGATGGCTACTTCCAGCAGGATAATGCACCATGTCATAAAGCTCGAATCATTTCAAATTGGTTTCTTGACAATGAGTTCACTGTACTAAAATGGCCCCCACAGTCACCAGATCTCAACCCAATAGAGCATCTTTGGGATGTGGTGGAACGGGAGCTTCGTGCCCTGGATGTGCATCCCACAAATCTCCATCAACTGCAAGATGCTATCCTATCAATATGGGCCAACATTTCTAAAGAATGCTTTCAGCACCTTGTTGAATCAATGCCACGTAGAATTAAGGCAGTTCTGAAGGCGAAAGGGGGTCAAACACAGTATTAGTATGGTGTTCCTAATAATCCTTTAGGTGAGTGTATTTCAAATGTTTATTTATTTTGATGATTATAACTGACAACAAAGGAAAATCCCAAATTCAGTATCTCAGAAAATTAGAATATTGTGAAAAGGTTCAATATTGAAGACACCTGGTGCCACACTCTAATCAGCTAATTAACTCAAAACACCTGCAAAGGCCTTTAAATGGTCTCTCAGTCTAGTTCTGTAGGTTACACAATCATGGGGAAGACTGCTGACTTGACAGTTGTCCAAAAGACGACCATTGACACCTTGCACAAGGAGGGCAAGACACAAAAGGTCATTGCAAAAGAGGCTGGCTGTTCACAGAGCTCTGTGTCCAAGCACATTAATAGAGAGGCGAAGGGAAGGAAAAGATGTGGTAGACAAAAGTGTACAAGCAATAGGGATAACCGCACCCTGGAGAGGATTGTGAGACAAAACCCATTCAAAAATGTGGGGGAGATTCACAAAGAGTGGACTGCAGCTGGAGTCAGTGCTTCAAGAACCACTACGCACAGACGTATGCAAGACATGGGTTTCAGCTGTCACATTCGTTGTGTCAAGCCACTCTTGAACAACAGACAGCATCAGAAGCGTCTCGCCTGGGCTAAAGACAAAAAGGACTGGACTGCTGCTGAGTGGTCCAAAGTTATGTTCTCTGATGAAAGTAAATTTTGCATTTCCTTTTGAAATCATGGTCCCAGAGTCTGGAGGAAGAGAGGAGAGGCACACAATCCACGTTGCTTGAGGTCCAGTGTAAAGTTTCCACAGTCAGTGATGGTTTGGGGTGCCATGTCATCTGCTGGTGTTGGTCCAGTGTGTTTTCTGAGGTCCAAGGTCAACGCAGCCGTTTACCAGGAAGTTTTAGAGCACTTCATGCTTCCTGCTGCTGACCAACTTTATGGAGATGCAGATTTCATTTTCCAACAGGACTTGGCACCTGCACACAGTGCCAAAGCAACCAGTACCTGGTTTAAGGACCATGGTATCCCTGTTCTTAATTGGCCAGCAAACTCGCCTGACCTTAACCCCATAGAAAATCGATGGGGTATTGTGAAGAGGAAGATGCGATATGCCAGACCCAACAATACAGAAGAGCTGAAGGCTACTATCAGAGCAACCTGGGCTCTCAAAACACCTGAGCAGTGCCACAGACTGATCGACTCCATGCCACACCGTATTGCTGCAGTAATTCAGGCAAAAGGAGCCCCAACTAAGTATTGAGTGTTGTACATGCTCATACTTTTCATGTTCAGACTTTTCAGTTGGCCAAGATTTCTAAAAATCTTTTCTTTGTATTGGTCTTAAGTAATATTCAAATTTTCTGAGATACTGAGCTTGGGATGTTCCTTAGTTGTTAGTTATAATCATCAAAATTAAAAGAAATAAACATTTAAAATATATCAGTCTGTGTGTAATGAATGAATATAATATACACTCACCTAAAGGATTATAAGGAACACCTGTTCAATTTCTCATTAATGCAATTATCTAATCAACCAATCACATGGCAGTTGCTTCAATGCATTTAGGGGTGTGGTCCTGGTCAAGACAATCTCCTGAACTCCAAACTGAATGTCAGAATGGGAAAGAAAGGTGATTTAAGCAATTTTGAGCGTAGCATGGTTGTTGGTGCCAGACGGGCCGGTCTGAATATTTCACAATCTGCTCAGTTACTGGGATTTTCACGCGCAACCATTTCTAGAGTTTACAAAGAATGGTGTGAAAAGGGAAAAACATCCAGTATGCGGCAGTCCTGTGGGCGAAAATGCCTTGTTGATGCTAGAGGTCAGAGGAGAATGGGCCGACTGATTCAAGCTGATAGAAGAGCAACTTTGACTGAAATAACCACTCGTTACAACCGAGGTATGCAGCAAAGCATTTGTGAAGCCACAACACGCACAACCTTGAGGCGGATGGGCTACAACAGCAGAAGACCCCACCGGGTACCACTCATCTCCACTACAAATAGGAAAAAGAGGCTACAATTTGACAGTTGAAGACTGGAAAAATGTTGCCTGGTCTGATGAGTCTCGATTTCTGTTGAGACATTCAGATGGTAGAGTCAGAATTTGGCGTAAACAGAATGAGAACATGGATCCATCATGCCTTCTTACCACTGTGCAGGCTGGTGGTGGTGGTGTAATGGTGTGGGGGATGTTTTCTTGGCACACTTTAGGCCCCTTAGTGCCAATTGGGCATCGTTTAAATGCCACGGCCTACCTGAGCATTGTTTCTGACCATGTCCATCCCTTTATGACCACCATGTACCCATCCTCTGATGGCTACTTCCAGCAGGATAATGCACCATGTCACAAAGCTCCAATCATTTCAAATTGGTTTCTTGAACATGACAATGAGTTCACTGTACTAAAATGGCCCCCACAGTCACCAGATCTCAACCCAATAGAGCATCTTTGGGATGTGGTGGAACGGGAGCTTCGTGCCCTGGATGTGCATCCCACAAATCTCCATCAACTGCAAGATGCTATCCTATCAATATGGGCCAACATTTCTAAAGAATGCTTTCAGCACCTTGTTGAATCAATGCCATGTAGAATTAAGGCAGTTCTGAAGGTGAAAGGGGGTCAAACACAGTATTAGTATGGTGTTCCTAATAATCCTTTAGGTGAGTGTACAAGTTTCACTTTTTGAATGAAATTAGTGAAATAAATCAAGTTTTTGATGATATTCTAATTATATGACCAGCACCTGTATATACAGTTGCGTAGTTTAAAAAAATGGTCACATTATGTGACCATTTGAAAAAGTAAATAAAAATGGGCACAACTTCAAATTAATTGTTACAGGATCCAAGATATTCACTTCCCCTAATACTTCTGACTTAATGTTATGCGTCAACTACCCACAAATAAATGCCTTTAGTTCCCCTGTTACAAAAATACATTTAGAACTGAATATAGACCAAAGAAACAATACTCCATCTGACACAAATTGTGAATCTCTCTCTCGAATACAAACACAGTCTTTTGTGATGTTCAGCCCATCATGGATGCAGCTGTCATGCTGTAATTGTCTAAGTGTTTGTGCGAAACATGGAAAGTTGTTTGTTGCAATGGTGAAATTCGTGGGTGGAGAGAAAGGCAGCTGGTGACTCTAGTGTACAGTTGCCAAATGTGTATGTGTGTGTGAGTGTGTGTATGAGCGTGTGTGAGGGGGTGGTTTGAGCACAATGGAAAGTGAACTCTGTCCACGTGACGTTTGTGGTGTTTCCTACTTTCACCAACCAAGGAACTGGAACTAGCGATGATGAGTGAACCGTTAACATCCTCATCTCTCTTACTCTAGCTTTCTCTCTCTGTCTTTCTGTTTCCCTTTCCTTCTTTTCTTCTCACTCCTTTCCCTTTCAGGGTATATGTCTCTCTGTTTCTGCTCTGTGTGGTTTAAGGTCACATGACTTGATGATGACAGACCATGTATGGGTGGAGACTTGAGCTGCTTTTTATGAATGAAATGTGTTGTTTATGCTGACTGAGCTATTTTTGTGCACGAGAGTGTGTGTGTTTGTGTGTGTGTGTGTGTGCAAATATATATGTGAGTGAGTGCGTTAACGTGTACTTGTGTGCTCAACCACAACATTTCCTTCTCTTTTTTCCTCTCTGCTGATTCATTCTGTGAATAACAGCTCTCTGTGTTAACGTTTAACACATTCGTCGACACACTCTCTCAAATGCGGTGACAGGGTTTAGATATAGACTTCTAAATTTGTTGGTGAATGTGTTTACTCATTGAGTCTATGTGTGTGATAAGGCAGCATCCTGTTTCCAGTGGGGGCTTGTGTAACAAGGCACAGTGTTCCTAGTGACGTGCATTTGTGTGTGTGTCAGTAAGAGGATATTTATTCCACTTCTTGTCTTTGTAGCTCTATGAGAAAACCACAGACAGAGCTGCATCTAACCTAAAATATTTCACTTTCTCCTCTCACACACTTGACTGTGCAGATTCACAGGATAACGTAATCCAAAATCTTTTCATCATATTTATTTGCTCAATACAGAATCCAAATGTTGTCATAAATGTGTACGAGGATATACAGTGATCTAACAGGGTCTGTCCCACTTATTGTGAGGGTCCTTTAAACAAGATTCACTTATTTCTGGACCATAGACTGTAGTTGGCATTTGTTTGATGCACACACAAAAAAACCTGCAAGGGAATGTGGTTTGTTCAGTACGCTGAATTTGTTGAAACATAGAAAATAGAAAATATTTTCAGATGTTTTCAATGGTTTGTTTCCTGAATTAGGATGAGCTGGCTGTGGGTTCAAAAACTCTCAATATGATTTAATTAGATTCTGATTAATTTTGGTATATTTCAGTTGTGGTGCAGGAATGACGTATTATTGTAGGCCAAAACCCAGTATGAGTTAGCATTTTAGCACTTCTGGTTCTATCGTCCCAAAGTCAATGTTTTTTTTTTTATGGGATTTTGCTTAAAAGCCGAAATAAGATCTGTGGTGAACACAAGCTCATGATTCTTTCACATTTTATTCTACAACATAAAACACACCAGTAATACCCCACTCATGACTTTTTAAAGCAGTTGCTAAATGGGACTCGGACGTTGTTGGGGGCATTAAACGTCATTACACCGAACAGGAAAACTCATCTACGCACTAGTCCACTTTCACAGCCTCGTTGTGTTTACAATTGCGCTCCTGCAAACTATTCTAACTTTTGAACCAGTTTGATGCTAACTTACATCCCTGCACCACTCTAGAGTGTGGAAAAGTTAAACATAACAACAACAACAACAACAACAAAATGCTGTCATATGTAGGGCTGCCAACTCAAAAGCTGCCAACACTGAAGTGATTTCCTTGATTAATTTATTAGTTAGAATAGGTGTAACTCAATATTTTCACTAACTGAAAGCTGAATAATAGATCAAAACCTATGTATTAATTGGTGAAATAATCAACGATTAGTCGATTATTCAATCTAATGATCATTAGAATAATTATCAAAATAATCACTTGTTGCTGCCCTAGTTATAATGTGCTTACATATGAAAACTGTTAAACACTATTATATCAATACATATTGTATATTTTATACATTACTGTTTAAAAAGTTTTTTTATTAATTTTTTTCAGCAAGGATGCATTTAATTGGTGAAAGGGACAGTAAAGACATTTCTAATGTTACAAAAAAAATCTAAAATAAATGCAATTTCAAATAAATGCAGTTCTTTTTAACTTTCTACTCATTATCCTGAAAAAATATGTCACAGTTTCCACAAAATATTAAGCTGCTCAACCGTTTTTAACATTGATAATAATAAGAAATGTTTCTTGAGCAGCAGATCAGCATATTAGAATGATTTCTGAAGGATCATGTGACACTGAAGACTGGAGTAATGATGCTGAAAATTCAGTTTTGCCGTCACAGGAATAAATTACATTTAGAAAATATTAAAATAGAAAACAGTTGGTTGTGACTGCTCCTGGTGCCCTCTGCAGTGTTGGTCTTGTTTCACACTTGATTCTCTTGAACCCTGGTGCATTTGCATTCATCTTACATGATCACAAATGTGCATGGCACATGATAGTAAACAGAATGTGGGTCAATATATTGTGTTTTTTAATTGGGTATTATTTGCGCATCGAAGTGAACAACACTTGCATCTACTGTATGTGCTCCGCATGAAGGCAGCTTTTTGCTGCTTGCAAACTCACATTCATGCAAATCGCGCAAAACCAGTGCAACTGAACTCTGACCACCTTCTACAGGTAGTCTCGGGTTTGGTACCCCGGTGCATTCCTGGATCCGTTTGACACCGCTTTCTCATCACTAATTTTTCATGCAAACCATGCTCTGTTTCGGACTAAACTGTCATTGTGAAAGCACCCTTAAAGAAGTTTCTTGACAAAATTTCACAGTACATAGTCTTTTCATACCATCACATTTGATAAAGACTGCTAACCTACATTCACAACTAGAATTTATTTTACTTACTATGGTCAAATAAGATTCACAGACTCTGTTATGATTATTAAGAGACTTAGTCTGTGGAACATCTACCATTACCATGCGATATTTAGGACAACCTCCAACAACGTAGGTCAGTGGTTACAGTAAAAAAAATACTCTCATGCTTTTGCATTAAACTGACCTAGATGTGCTGTTAGTATGTGTAAATGGCAAGTCGTAATATTTGGCCTGGCATATATGTGCATAGGCAATGAAAGTGATAAATGTTTAATCTGTTTTTCAAGGAGAATATTCCAGAACAGGACTATCACTCTTCTCATACAAGCATGTTATATACAGTGCCAAAGAAATTCAAAATTATAGACCCATAAGTCTTGAAAGTCTCAGTTGTGTCAAGATTAGACTTCCAGTTTAAGTTAAAAAAGACCACCACACATTAAACATCACATTGCAGCCCACAAAGACGATTTGTAGGAAACTGAACTGTAGGAGAAACAAAAGATTACATGCAACAAAATGGTCGAAAACTGTGTTCTATGCAGAATAGTTCTGCTTGTGTTTGTGCGTTTGTGTAAGAACTAGCAATAGAATAAAGGAGGACTGCTCTGTTCTTTTTGTTCCTTGCGTCGTTTGTTCCGGTGGAAAGACACTCATCGTCAGAATTATGACTCACAAGTTCACAAAGCCCCACAGAATGAAGTCAGTGAGACCCCATTGACAAACGTGCACACACACACACACAAAAACATACACATTTACGCTAATGAATAAAAGTGCAGCAGATGCTGTGGAAATTGTCCAGGTTGTATATTTGTTGTCATGGAGGCCAGTTTCTGTCTTTCATGTATACGGAATATGAAAACTAGCAGTACACACACTCACATTCTCCACCAACCTACTCAAAAAACAGCCATGTTCCATTGTGCATTGAAATGGTCCAGTGTTAGTTAAATGTTTCAGGATACGGCGATACAAAGCCAGGGAGTAAAGCTGCGATTTGGGCTTGAACAGAACAGTCTTGCAGTCTACAAAGTGTATTCTTTTCTGACCTTTTCCCAAATGCCAGACAGAACAGATAAGAAACACTCTGAAAATATTATAGCGGAAGTGACGCAGGTGCAAATAAAATTAATTTTTAGTCTTTTAGTACTTCGTGAAGTCGTAGAACATTCTGGGGCTGAAAGGACAGATGGCTACACCTGTTCTTATCATCTTTTGAAAGGGGTTAGTGACAGACACAAAAAATAAAATAAATCTATTACCATATGCACATTGTAGCGATAAGTCTGCTAAAAGTCACAATGAAACTGAAATAGTCATAGATCTTCTCTTCTGTATTGTGACGTACATCCAAGTATGACAGATTATCAAAAAAAAAAAAAAAACTATTTCGGATTTTGAGATGTAGTCGTTGTACTCAAATGAATGCGAGCATGCAGTCAATTGTGGAGGGTGGGTTTTATGCAAACTAAATGATTGGAATAGTGTTTTCACTGGGAGGCAGAGTTATGAAATTTTGATTAAACATTATAAGGTCAAAACAAAAGCATATACATGGATGAATCATTCACACTAAAATCTATTTACAAAATGGACTGAATTTCATTTCACGCCAAAGTTCTGTACACAAACAGTTCATCATTCATGAGAGAAAATGAAATGTTTTGCTAACTTTCTCAGAACGTTTAAATAATGCTTGTTTTTTCTACAGGCTTTCTCCAGGTATTTACAACTTCATTAAATGCCACCCAAAACAACAAATGTTTACTTTCACGGGCCGTCACGTATTTGCAAGCTTTTAGCGGGAATGTCTTGAGTGAGAACAAGAGAAGTTTAAAGCTTACAGGCTTCCGTATTTCATCCGCCCATGATGGCTTCTGGAATTTTTAACGGTTCGATTCTCTCAAGTCTGCACTCAATGCATCCTCCATATCAAGAACTTTCATGCGTTTTCTGTACTTGCGTTCTTGGCCCCAAATTGCACACTTTATATGCATCTATTTTCTTGTGGAGTTATCGATATGTGCTCTCGATGTGCACTTTTCCCGCACTAAAACGAGCTCCGCAGCAGACTTCTTCCCGACAGTCAAAGCGCTGTTACATCACGAAAGTGCGGACTCGTAGGAAGACCGCTAGACTGCGCAAGTGTTTAGGCTGCCTTTTGGGACAGGGCCCTTGGGTATTGGAACCAGACTTTGATGGTTTATGATGACATAGTACGAGAACACAAGGACACAAGATTGTGTACATCGGACATCACAGACAAATTGGGATCACTTCTGAGAGCCCTATCATCTTCAAGTGTATACAAAACAAGCCAATGCACATTGGCGTGCGGGATTTGCATCTCGCCTCGGATTCGCCCCGCAGCGCAGGTGTTAATGCGGAAGTACACTACCAGTCAAAATTTTGGAAACTGTATTATTTTGATTGTTTTTGAAAGAAGTCTCTTCTACTCACCAAGGCAGCATTTTTTTTTATCCAAAATACGGCAAAAACAGTATTATTGTGAAATAATTTTTACAATTTAAAATAACTTTTTTCTATTTGAATATATTTTAAAATGCAATTTATTTCTGTGATGCAAAGCTTAATTAGCATCATTACTCCAGTCTTTAGAGTCACATGATCCTTCAGAAATCATTCTAATATGCCGATTTGCTGCTCAAGAAACATTTATTATTATTATCAATGTTGAAAACAGTTGTGTACAGTTTTTTCAGGATTATTTAATTAATAGAAAGTTCAAAAGTACAGTATTTATCTGAAATATAAAGCTTTTGCAACATGATAAATGTCTATACTGTCACTTGATCAATTTAATGCATCCTTGCTGAATAACTGTATACATTTCTTTAAGTTCTTTCCCAAAAAAAATAAATAAATACATTTCTTACCGACCCAAAACTTTTGAACGGTAGTACAATGTTACAAAAGCTTTCTATTTCAGATAAATACTGTTCTTTTGAACTTTCTATTCATCAAAGAATTGCTTTCAACATTGATAATAATTATAAATGTTTCTTGAGCAGCAAACTAGCATATTAGAATGATTTCTGAAGGATCATGTGACACTGAAGACTGGAGTAATGATGCTGAAAATTCAGCTTTGCATCACAGGAATAAATTACATTTTAAAATATATTCAAATAGAAAACAGTTATTTAACATTTTAATATTTCACAATATTACAGCTTTGTTTGTATTTTTAATAACATAAATGCAGCCTTGGTGAGCAGAAGAGACTTCTTTCAAAAACGATCAAAATAGTACAGTTTCCAAACTTTTGACTGGTAGTGTAGATGCAGCACACATTTGTTTTTCACTGAGGAGCCGAGCTAGTGACTTGGCCGTACAGTGGTGGCACAGCAACTGTGGAGACGGGACATATGTCTCCGTTCCCTCCTTCAGGGAACGAGAGTTACATAGGTAACCGAGACGTCCGGGACGTTTCTTCCTGCGCAAGACCTCTCATTCCGCATGACCCATTCAGTGACTATTGGATAACACTGGGAAAGCGTGCCCATTCAGGCAAAGAGAACGCTGCGGAGCCCACATCCTGTCTGAAGGGATGTATCATGTGGGAGTTACACATATGGACTGGCCAGTTAGGGCAGTGCAACATACAGAATGTCCCTGAGGTGGCTCCGGGGGGAGACAACACCTGGCAGGGACGGCAGAGCAGACTCTGCCAAGGGAAAGACACAGGCTTGCCGTAGGGAGCTGTATCGTGGAAGAATACACATATGGGACCGCCGTAGAAGTCACAACATATGGAACCCAGTCTAGCACAGGTTCCACCAATGCATACAATTGTTAGGGATGGTGTCCGACATTCCGCCACGTCTTACTGCTATAGGTTGCGGAGGAACTGAACAGGGTTTGCCAATCTTGGGAAATCTACTGGAGAATATAAGCGCACGTATCCGGTCCATGAGGAAGGGAATGGCACAGCCGACACTTAGAGTGGGCACGGTGTTACTGGCTGGTTGAAGCGAGCACACAGGAAGAAACCGGCTCTACACGGAGGCTATAGAATCGGCCAGGAAGAGGCAACACTCCTGAGCGGGCAAGGAGCTTTGTGATGACCGGCTCCACGATGAGGCCCGGGTGGAAGCTGGTGCTTGCCTTCGTGGCCGCCGGACCACCTTGGCCGCCTTGGCCGCCGGACGCGGTGGAGGATTCCACACAAGCCCAACCTTTTCGGCGGCCTGGGCTAGCATAGCTGTCCATTCTGGGTCGGGCTCGGGCAACGCTATCCACAAAAGCTCCCTCAGCGTGATGAATGCCCAAACACACATCGATTGTGACCATCATCTGGCAACGGGGAACGACCGCATCCAGAAACACACGGATGGAAATACATCTTGAAAAAGACGTTTCTTACCCGTGCCACACTTTTAGGGAAATAACTCTCTTTTTTGGGGGGGGGGAAATAACACCTGGTACACAGAGAGGTAGCCTCGCTTTGTTTGCACTTTCAGAAAACTGCAGACACAGCTCCAAAGTGAAGAACAAACGTGTGCTGCATCTACTTCCGCATTTATACCCGCGTTGCGGGGAGGGGAGCAAGATGCAAATCCGCACGCCAATGTGCATTGGCTCATTTTGTATACATTAAAAGATGATAGGGCTCTCAGAAGTGATCCCAATTTGTCTGTGATGTCCGACGTACGTCGAACGTGACCGACTGAAAGGGAACATCTGTCGCTACTTTTGTTACATCGTGACTTTATGTTAAGGATAGGAGGGAAGTGTACTTCCTTCTAAGTAAATACAATAAAAAATGCTTATGAATGAATGAATGAGGCATTTATATAGCACTATATATGTACTACTGTACACCCAAAGCGCTTTACACTCGTGTCAGGGGTCTCTCCTCAACCACCACCAGTGTGCAGCATCCACTTGGATGATGCGACGGCAGCCACAGCACAACGGCGCCAGTGCGCTCACCACACACCAGCGATAGGTGGAGAGGATAGAGCCAGGTGATAGAGCCAATTCAATGGATGGGAATTATTATTAGGAGGCCATGATTGGTAAGGGCCAATGGAGGGCATTTGGCCCCATTATACCCCTAGTCTTTACGAGAAATGCCATGGGATTTTTAATGACCACAGAGAGTCAGGACCTCGGTTTAACGTCTCATCCGAAGGATGATAATCATAATCATTACATAATGAATATCAATGCTTCCAAGGCATCAGGACATCCAGGTTTCTGAGAGTCTTTGTTTGTGAATGTTTTGAGTACAAAAAGTATCAATGTAAATGCCCTGATCTTGGGTCAGTCCGATAGTGTTTATACTTCACTGCTTCTTTTTACTGTGGAAATCCAGATCTTCCTGCTTCCACCACAGAAATGTCAATGAATGTTATGGATTTTATTCACAGTTCCCTGATGATAGCACTCTGAACTAACAGGCTGCACAAATACGCACACAAATACTCACAATGGTGGCATGCTGATCCCGGCCACTGCACAATTTACAAAGTCACGCTGTGACAGCAGCAAGTTTGACACAAGCACAAATGAAAAATGAGAGATTTTTAAAAAGAGTAGAGACAAAAAAACACAGATGTCAAATGAAAAGTTTATTGCCTCTAGTGTTCTGGGCTGAAGGGAATGTGAGAGTCAGCATTGTCTTCCTATGGGTATATCTTGAGGAGAGAGAAAGAGAGAGAGAGAGAGAGAGAGAGCGAGAGCGAGAGCAGGCAAATGAAAAGTAAGCAAGAGTGAGACAGTACTGAGACGCACTCTGGGATGATTTTATTTCTAGAGTGCTGCGTTCTGATTTCCTTCCCAAAGACAGTCAGGCGTTTGCTGACGATTCCGTCCTAAAACAACAGCATGACCATACCAATGCTGGGTGGCCTGCGTATACTTACGCAAAACTTCTCAAAATACTGTATGTACATGCGTACATGCGTGTGTTTCCGGTCGTACAGGGAGACAAAGAGACTCATTCAGGCTCAGTGTGACTGATCTATTACTTGAGATATAGTCAGAGTTCACACAGCAGACTTTGGTAACTTCAACCACGCTGTGGGAAAAAAAAGAGAATGTTCCGTAACCCGGTTTATATAAAATAAGTCAGGTCAAGGGAGGTTTCACATTGAGGTTACACAAATACCACTTTTGGCATCTTTTAGCAGAATGTTCGGCAGCATTTACACATGAGGTAAAATACTTAACAGGATTCACTAAGAATGAATTGCGCCTACTAACAATATAAAATCTCATAGTGTGTGCATGCACGTGACAGGTGAGCTGCTGATGGAATTCTCGGTCAGCAGCAGGAATAAAGAGGAGGTAATCCTGTCAATACGGAGTGACGACATGGGGGACACATTACAGGTTCTTACGAGAAATCTGGATTAGGATAACAGAGAGCTGACTTCACACACCACACTGATGAGGGAATTCCATCCAGGATTATGACACACATATACTGATCAGGTATAACATTATGACCACTGACAGGTTAAGTGAATAACACTGATTATCTCTTCATCACGGCACCTGTTAGTGGGTGGGATATATTAGGCAGCATGTGAACATTTTGTCCTCACACTTGATGTGTTAGAAGCAGGAAAAATGGACAAGCGTAAGGATTTGAGCGAGTTTGACAAGGGTCAAATTGTGATAGACGACTGGGTTAGAGCATCTCCAAAACTGCAGCTCTTGTGGGGTGTTCCTGGTCTGCTGTGGTCAGTATCTATCAAAAGAGGTCCAAGGAAGGAACAGTGGTGAACTGGCAACAGGGTCATGGGCGGCCAAGGCTAATTGATGCACATAGGGAGCGAAAGCTGGCCCGTGTGGTCTGATCAAACAGATGAGCTACTGTAGCTCAAATTGCTCAAGAAGTTAATGCTGATAGAAAGGTGTCAGAATACACAGTGCATCGCAGTTTGTTGCGTATGGGGCTGCATAGCCGCAGACCAGTCAGGGTGCCCATGCTGACCCCTGTCCACCGGCGAAAGCACCAAAAGTGGGCATGTGAGCAACAGAACTGGACCACGGAGCAATGGAAGAAGGTGGCCTTGTCTGATGAATCACGTTTTCTTTTACCTCACGTGGATGGCCGGGTGCATGTGCATCGCTTACCTGGGCACCAGGATGCACTATGGGAAGAAGGCAAGCCGGCAGAGGCAGTATGATGCTTTGGGCAATGTTTTGCTGGGAAACCTTGGGTCTTGACATCCATATGGATGTTACTTTGACACGTACCACCTACCTAAGCATTGTTGCAGACCTTGTACACCCTTTCATGGAAACGGTATTCCCTAGTGGCTGTGGCCTCTTGCCAAAAAAGCAGGAATGGTTTGAGGAGCACAACAATGAGTTTGAGGTGTTGACTTGGCCTCCAAATTCCCCAGATCTCAATCCAATCAAGCATCTGTGGGATGTGCTGAACAAACAAGTCCGATCCATGGAGGCCCCACCTCGCAACTTACAGGACTTAAAGGATCTGCTGCTAACATCTTGGTGCCAGATACCACAGCACACCTTCAGGGGTCTAGTGGAGTTCATGCCTTGATGGGTCAGGGCTGTTTTGGCAGCAAACGGGGAACCAGTATATGCATACGTAATTACAATTCACAATTATATGAGTGTAGAAAAACAAAATACATGAAAAAAAAAAATGCTTGCCATGTAGAGACCTGTACGCAAAGAAACAAAGGCAGATTAAATACAGGTTAAGGTGGAGTTGGGGTTGGAGGAGGGAGTTTTGATTGCAAGCAGCGATGCGATAGAAGAGATGCTGAAGAATGGGAATTTAAATGGCCGCGGTGATAGGTGTTAAAACTGGATTTGTACACTTCAGCAACAGCTGGCTATCAGCTGAACTGTGGCCTGCCTGAACTGATGCGATGCTTGATTTCTAAATAGCATCTAAATACTATTTACACTTATTGCAAAGAAATTACTGCAAAAAGCCGCTGCCTTGTTTTTTTCTTCTTGTTTTAAATCTAAATCTAATATTTAGTGTGATTTATGCTTAAGACAAGAAATAACACCATGGTTTAATATGCAGTGTGGTAACAGCTTGGTCTGTTTATAACCTTATTTCCCTCACAAAACCGCATATACCACATATGTGTATCATTTACTTTTAACTTAATAGCTACAGACATGAATACAAATTGTGTCAATGTATGTGTCTAAGTGTGTTGTAGATATGCACAAGCACACTCACAAACACACTGATGGTGATCTTGTTAGGCCAGGCTACGCCATTAAGCCTATTAGCCATCCAGAAGTGCATTCGTCCCTCCTTGTAGCTATTTGTGGCATGGGAGAAGACATGAGGCAACAGGAGCTGGGGAAGCCACAGCCGGAAACGTTTAACTAGTTTAGCCAGGACTGCCCTAAGAGCCTTGATCCTCTCACACGTCACACCAATATATGCTAACTCGTAAAGGCCGTCTTAAGAGTCTTTCCCCGTACGCACATTTGAGTCTAAACGTGTACACCTTGTAGGAAGGGATTTGAGATCAGAAACACATCATGGAAAAGAGGAGAACATATTGAGAGAGGGCAAAGGCTGAGGATGGAGTTTGGTAGATGCCAATAAACCTGTTCAGAGCTTCCGGTTCTGTTACATGACTAGGCTAGTACAGTTGCTAGCATATAAGCTAATATGAATACAGAACTCAGAGCTCTTAAATGGACAGTGGTGTCCAAAAGAAAATCTGCCATTCACAATCTAATTTAAACATGTCAATTGTTAATATTTTTAAGATTCTGTCTATTCTGGGTCAATAATTAAATAGGCAAATTTGTGAGACTGATCATTTCTGAAATTAAAAAAAAAAAAAATGTAATACTAATAATACATTTAGTAATTAACATATAATATTGTAAAAAAAAAAAAAAAAACTGGGGCTAGTACGATGAAAACTTGCTTCTTTCAAAAACATTTAAAAAAAAACTTTGAACAAAAGTGTATATAAAATTATGAAAATAGCATTTTCACTTGTGGTCTTCAAACATATTTATTTTCTTCTTTTCCCATTTTATAGACATTCAGAGAAATAAAATGCTGGATTCTAACTCAGGTTACCTAACCACCATAGCACAAAATGTTAAAGCATGTGTACTACCTGTGTAATAGAAATGATGCAGGCAGGACTCAAACCTGTACCCTCATGAACACAAGGGCTCTGCACGTGCCTTGACGAAATACTCTACCCACATCACCACATGGCTCTGACACTTTTTGTCTTCTCGTGTGCATGGGTCATATTTTGTCTACATTGTGCAGACTAAATGTTCCCACAAGAATAATAAAACCTGAAATCACATTGTGAGGAAAAATCCAACTTTACAAGGAAAACTACTTAAAAAAAAACAAAAAAAAAAACATACTAAATGGTGTCTTAATAAAAATAATAAAAAAGTTTAGGGGTGTATGTTAACCTAATTATTCCCAGAATTCCTGTGTGTGTGTGTGTGTGTGTGTGTATACGTGTGTATGAGCTCAACATAGCCATTGACTCATGCAGGTCTGTGTGTATGTGATAAGCCACAGTGGCACTGGGTTTAAGGTTATGGCCCCCTGTAGCAGAGCAATGTAGCTGGGAAGGGGCCCGGGGCTCAGGGTTCTTCTCCTAGTCTGACTCAGAGCTCTAATAGAGTGGCTCTGTCTCCTTACCATCTCTGCTTGTAATCTCATTAGACCAGCCCAGCAGCACATAAATTAATAAGACACACTTCTTACCTCTCTCCCTCCTCCACAATCTTCAGACTGCTTGGCTTTTTTTTTTTTTAATCAGAAATACATTTCAAAATGACTTTCTGTGTGGATTATAGTTATTACCGTCCAGTATGAGGTAACAGAACGTTTGAAATGAAACCTATTTCATTATTTTTAGCATTTAGTGACGATTAAAAAAAGGGGGCATGTTTATCATCTAGTGAGCTACAAGTTATGGAAAGCTTAAAGATGGAAATATTGAAGCTATTCGTATTTATTTCATAATAATAAAAAAATCCCCCTGTAAGTTTCTCTCTCAGTCTGTCTGTCTCTCTGTCCCTCAGGAGACTGTATGAGGTGATCTGTTCTGACAGGCTCAGTCTGAACTGGGGGACGAGAGTAGAGTGGAAGGGGGGGATGGTCCAATGGTGATTTACCGATCCAAGTGGCACATTCCCCCTTAGGGAAATGCCCCCCTCACTTGGCACACACAGAGTCATCTCTATCTCTCTTTCTAATAATGACTGTCTCCAGCACACAGTCAGCCCACCCAGCTTCATTGTACTATGTACTGAGTCCTTTTGACATCAGGCATATTTCAAGAAAGCACATTAGAGGGTTTCGTTGTGACTTGGGTACCTGTTTGGAATATGCAGTGTGTGTGTTATTAGTGACAGACACTGAAAATATCTAGCTGCAAACAGGTCATTTTTGCTTAAAGTTACCATACTACAAAGTGTGTGTTTCTGTTTATGTGTGCACATTTGTGATTGTGTGTAAACAAACACCGGATTTGGAAACAGGCATTCCGCTTTACTGTTCCATTTGTTTATTTTTCCATTTGTTCCAGGCTGCTTTGCATTCATATTCCACTCTCTTGTGTCAAAATTCGGGATATGGAAAAATGATCTCAGAGAGAAGAACTGAATAAGATGGGTCAGCTGACCTACCTCTAATAGGTGATTTATTTAGAAGAATGTTTTTTGTACTGCAATATATATATATATATATATATATATATACACACACACACACACACACACATTTTAGTTGTAAATAACATAATAGCTTTAAAGGTGGGGTGTGTTATTTCAAAACTGCTTTAGAAATGTGACTCGGGCCGAGTACCATAACAAACTGATAGGAAATCAGTTAGTAATGATGGTGAGAAGAGAGCGCTCAGTGCACGTCATTATTCAAAAGACGCGACACAGGATGGACATTAGCCGAGCGACAACAGAAAGAGAGAGATGGCAGATAAAAAAAACTAATGTGGAAAATGTCTATGGAATAAAAGAAGGCTTATGATCAGGCAAGAAGTATCAGCTTTCCAGCGCTGGAGAGAGCTCAAGGAGTGAAGGCCGAGGTTGCTTTATTTCTTCTCGATAGGCGAGTAACACTGATTTTGTTTTGTTTCACAGAACTAATATATGCTGGCTTTTGCTTGAAAATGCTCGTGTGTCATGTTCGCTTGTTTGTCCATTTGCGATTGTATTGTCGTTCATTTCAGCTATGACAGCTACCCATTTATTTCCACACCCGATAAGCCTGGAGCATCTAAACCTCCTCACTGTCTGTTTCAAGCGTCAGCTACCAAAATGTGTCCGACAAGTAAGATAATATACTCCTAATATACGTTTGTTTCCTCTTTTCGTGATCGATAGACCTCTAATCTTGTCATAATTGTAATATGTTCGTTTGTTGGACTGTCGTGCTCGTGCTATCGAGTTGTTCATGGGAACTGTTTGTGTTTTTGTGATCGCTATAACTCTCTAATCTTGTCATAATTGTAATATGTTCGTTAGTTGGACTGTCGTGCTCATGCTATCGAGTTGTTCATGAGAACGGTTTGTGTTTTTGGGATGGAAGGGATGACTTTCTCATTGAACATTCGACCTGGATTGCCATAGTAACACACAGATTCCGCCATAGTAGTTGCCTGGGTTACGTATGTGTGGGGCGGAGCTATAAAAATAGGGGCGTGTTTGTTTTGGTGATTTGAAATATCAACATCAGTTACCAGAAAGCACTTACCCCACCTTTAAACTTTATTTTTTCCAATTTTTCACTAAATTCTCCAGAATTTCTTTATGTCCCCTACCTAAACACTTTGACTTTCCCTCTACAATAAATTAAGTTATTATTTAAAAAGTAATTGGGGGGTTTTCCTTTTATTTTATATACATTGATAGTGTCAGGGTTATGTTTGATTTAGTTGACTTTTTGTTTCTGTGTTTTCTTTTGTGTTTTAATTGCAGTTTAGTTCTGATTCCTTGGTTACTTATTATGTCCTTGTTTGTTACTATGGTTACCTATGATTTACACCTGTGTCTTCCTTAGTTGCCTGTGTTTGTCTTGGTATATATAGCCCTGTTTTTTCAGTTATCTTTGTCGGTTATTGTCTTTCGATATTGTTGCTGTTTGTTCCTCCTATGATCTCCTGAGTATTTTAGTTTGCAAATACAGACTATTCAGATTGTATATGATTTGTGCATTTTGGGTTACCATGCAAAAATTGTGACACATAGTCAATAGTTAATTGACTGCTAGCTAACTGTTCCAAGTAGCCAATAAAATAAATAAAATGTTTTAATGTATGAAACATATGAAGTTTCAATTTTCAAGTGGTCAAAAGTGTCTTTAATTTAAGAATCACTATATGACGACCAGTGTCTTTATTTTTCACTTTATCTCATGATTTTAAACTTCGTCCATATATATGTGAAACAACTTGTCTATAAAACTTTGAAACTAGGGTTACAAAAGTTATGTGGTCATAAATGTTTGATTTGTAAACAAAATGTTCATCTTACATTGATTTATTTTACTTTTTTCTTTAGATCCTGGTGCTATAAAATATAATTTAGTGTTTTAAAGAACCAGAACAGTTTTACATTTCCTCTGTTAACAGATAATACTTAGAACCAAAACATAGAAAAAACATATTAAAGTTATTCTAACAAGAACTAATGAGGAATCCTTATTTTTCACATTGTAAGTTTATCTATGGCTTGCTTGCATACAATTGGACACATGCATACAACAGCCCTGGGTCAGCAGAATTAGTCAGACATTAAAAGATGAGTAAAACTTGTTTAAATAATCAGCACTTCATCTGGATAAATCCAACATAGCCATATGCCCTTGCCAACACTCTCATTATAACACTCCTGGGAGCCAGAGAATGTTCACTGTGTGTGTGTGTGTGTGTGTGTGTGTGTGTGTGTGTGTGTGCGCGCATGCGTGAGAGTGAGTGTGCTTAAATGTATATACATGGTGCTTTGATCATTTTATGTGTGTATGAATGTGTTTGTGTAAAAAAAAAAGGTTTGTTTATATTTCTACACCTGTGTCAGTATACAGTATGTTTGAAGTACAGAGAGTGTAAGACTTTGCACTACTGCTTAAAATCTCTCTCTCTCTCTCTCTCTCTCTCTCTCTCTCTCTCTCTGTGTGTGTGTGCAGTGATGTGTCTGTAATGAGATAATGTTTAATTGGCAGGAAGAGCACAGTGCCACTGGGTCAAACAAGATGATCGGACAGAAAATTTCTGGGAGTGTTTAAGGGCCAATTACACACAAACACCCATAGACAAACACAAAAAGGAGCATTATTAATTTTGTCAATATTCGTTCGCAGTCAGCAAATTATACTAATATAATATATTTATATGATCTTTTTGTAAATTTAGTTTTTTTATGAATGACATTATTATACATTTCAATAAAAGTGGTATAAAAAATTATTGGAAAAAAAGTATTTTACTAATTAAATGATAGTGTTTTGGACTAACAACACATTTATTACCCTGTTTGATGGCTGAATTTTTATGTTCATATAGCATTTTAGAGATTAGCGGATTGAATAGTATCTGTCCGAATGGATAATACAGTAATTTAAGCTATTTTTCTATTCTTGCGATAACCTCAAAACTTACTGGAGCAGCTTTGGTGGAAACCTTCGAATGTCATGCACGCACCTGACGTGGCGAGCCTTTTTTGACCGAAACCCCACATAAAACATGTACAGTTGCATGTACAGTTAACAAGCCATTTTTACACGAGTAAGTAAATAAATTGACATGACGTTAAAGTCAGTTTAATATTTACAAGAATCATTTGGGTTTTAGAATTCTGTGTGTGAAAATAAATGTTCTCTAAAACAGAACTGTCCCTCTATTTATTTCCCTCCATTGACAGTCCAAGTAACTACCACTTTGACGCTTCAAAAGGTTCATAAAGAGATCATAAAATTAATCCATTTGAATTGAGCGGTTTAGTCCAAATTTTCTAAAGAGACTAGATCTATATAATGAACAAATTGATGAATGTTTATAGGTGAATAGAAGCTTAAATTCAATCTGTTCAGCATATAAAGCAAATGTGTTTCTTCAGAAAAAAATGGAGTAAAGCACTCAATTTATATGGATTTATTTTATGATCTCTTTATGAACTTTTTGAAGCGTCAAAGTGGTAGTTGTGTGGACTGTCAATGGAGGGACAAAAATGGAATGACAGTTCTGTTTTAGAGAACATTTATTTTCACACACAGCATTTAACTGCCTAGTGCATGTTGTCCGGAAACGTCACGCCCCTTACTATTACGGGTAGTTGCATATGCTCAGGTGTACTGTAATAAACAATGCCGTCAATATTGCCGTATGAATTTGAGCCCGAATCAGACCGAGAGAATTTTAGTGAAGAGGATCGATCAGAACCTGCGCAAGAACGGCTGTTACAGGACGTTTCAGAATGGTATGTTATTTTATTTGTAGTTGTCTCATACTTTGTAGATACGCTGTTATTTGTAAATGCTAAGTCTGTTTATGTTAGCTTTTGATATACGGTTTTAGCTGGATTAAAGCTTTAGTACAGCAGAATACATGATTGACTTGTAGCCTTTTTTTCATATAATCATTTTAACAAATGATACTACAGTTCTCGAAGGGATTATTTGGATTACAGACTGCGGATCTATAGTGATCGCTACTGACTAGAGCACCGTTAGTTTTGTCTTTATAGAACGAGTGTAGCCAATTATCTGTAACCTGAACGACAAGACCATTATGAAGACTAACCATGGATTTATTACAGTGGCCAAATCAAACATAGAATCATGTTTAGCGTGCCTGCATTTACACTGATCACTTAAACGCCAACAAACACCATTCGAAGTTCGCAAATGGGATTAAAAAGTTTGTTTGTCGGATAAATTTGAATTAGCAATTAGGTAACTGGCTAGAGGAGGCAGTCAGCGTTTCCCTTTGTTTACGTCCTTGCTACAGCATAAAAATAACAATAGAAACTATTGGAAAACACATCAACAAAGAATAAAACATACTTACAGGTTGTGGCCCATAAAAAACAGCTTTTGCTTTTAAAGTGGGAACTGCTCCATCTCTAAGGACAAGTTTTTTTGTGAATCCGGCATTGAACTTGCGCTGATTGAGGAAGCTGTCTTCCGTAAAATGTGCAGCACAGATAGCTATATTTGGATTATAATGTTCAGGAACTGAGTTAAAAATAAATTGCAACCATTGTTTCCTAAGTCCAGCGTTCATAGGAAGGCCGAACAAAGAGGACCTGCAATCGGGGTGAAAATTACAGCGTTTTGGCGGCATGGCAACAACACTATTAGATAACTCTTCCTCTTCTCAACATGGCCTTTGTTGCGTGTTCCCGGAGGCGGGGTTTATGTAAATTTTAGGGTTAGTGATGTCACTAACCCATGAGAAGCTTGTTGTAGTCCCTACCGGCCGTTTGTTGTAATCCTTAAAAAGCAATTTCTTTAAAAGAAAATATCTCCATTTTCTTTGAACTTTGAGTGTCGTAACTTTGCAGATGTTGTTTATGTCCAAACAGCAACATTACACACTAACTAAAGTTTAAAAAGTGAAATCATAATCAACCACCCCTTTAAAATATCTTAATTTGTGTTTCAAAGATGACAGAATTTAAATTTTTAGGTGAACTATCCCTTTAAAGGTTCAGTATTTCTGAAAAACACTGTTGAAAGTGGATTGGACTGAGCAGCACAACACACTTGTAGCCAATCAGCAGTCGGGGGCGTATCCACTCATGAAAGTTGAGGAGAGAGAGTGAGCAAGAAGGAGATTTCGAAGAAAGAATGTTAAAAGACAGAAGGCTGTAAGACTACAAAAGAGAAAAAGTCTTTTTGGAAAAAAGGTCATGATCAGGCAAGAGCTTTAGTATTAGAAAACCTTTCCAGCGCATGGCTTGAAAATAGATGCAGCAGTTGCATTGTTTCTGCTCCATGCGTCAGACACATCCACTCGTGTTCGTGCATTTTGGGGGCGGAGCAATGAAGGGAGGGGTGTGTTTGTTTGGGTTGATTTCAAATATCAACAGTGTTCAACAATGAATCTCAGAAATCGCTTAATGCACCTATATGTATAATGAACTAACAATAAACAATAATTTGACACCTTTTTATATCATTTTAACTAATATTTACAAATTGAACCTTATTGTAAAGTATGTTACCAATATAACTGCAAGTGCCTGTTAGCAGCAAAGAAACATCTAAACAGTAATCTTCCACATTGTGCATTAGAAGCAACACCCATATCAATTACAAAACCAGTTTCTTGGTTCTCTCGTTGTTTGAGCACTCAAGGATTGTACCTTCAAATTTAGCCAGGCATAGATTATAGAGAGAACCAATGAGAGAGTAAGAGAGACAATGCACTGATGACTGGAACACGCTGGCTTCTGACAGCTGCACCGACCGCCTGCGTACCTGGTGTTACATGTGTGCCCCTGCAGCAATGCTGTGTTACGGATTGCTCCCTGATGTCTTTATTCATTTCTGTAAAGCCTAGGGCTGTTTTCTTGCCCTCACTCATGCCTACGCACACATACACCTGTGTTCAGTGGGCCATTGGTTGTTAGTTACTGCTTTGACTGACAGTATGGATAGAAATCTTAAGTTATTTTGTGCTCTGCAGCCTCTCTGAGCCAATATAGCTCTTAATGAACCAAAACACTCCAGAGACTTCAGCCCTCAATATCACTGCTGTAGTCATATTGGAACTTATATTCAAGTTTTTAATATGCTTCATAACTATACTTTATATGGGAGGCAGTTTCAAGTCATGTGTTTGATGTGTTTTGGTTCATGAGATGTTTTTTTTTTTTTCCTCACTATACCTGTGCATACAGTCATTCTGTACTGAAACATAAAATATGCTCTGTCTTATGTCTCTTGTGTTGGCGTGTGGTTTCCTTCCGTTGGTGTAGTGCATCCTGATTAATATATGAGATATACAAACAATCCGAGGCAAAATTCAGCGGGGAGGTTGAATGAACCTAAAACTTTATTATAATATTCATACTAGATCGGTAAAGTTTGTCATGTCACACTCTGATGTTGGCTTGGCAAAGCCTTGTCTAAAAGTTTAGATTAGTTTTAACTTTGAGCTTGATGGTTATAACATGCATTACGGTAAGTAATGGAGTAAGACAAACAGTCACCTCACTAGCTAGATACATACTATCAAAATGATTGTCAGACAAACCCAATTCGCACGGGATTAGTATTATCTGGGGACCTCATGTGATTTAAAAATTACCCGGCCTGAATTTCGTGTGGTGCATTAGCATGGGATAAGCGAAGCCTGTGATTTTGCTCTTCTGATGGTTTTCAGCTTTCTCTTTCTGCAAACTGTAGGGTAGAGTGGGGGAAAACGTCCCCATTAAGGACTGTGTAACTTTTCCGTGAAACAAAAGTTAAATGTGTCTAGAATAGTTATCCTAGTTTTCAGTGATAATTACGTAAATTATAAACCAAGTATGAAAATTATCCAGAGTTTTCATGTTATTAGATTTTTTAATAAATTCCATTCGTACCAAGGGGGCATTTTACCCCACTCTGACAAAGCAATTTGCTTTATATGTTTACAGCAAAATCAGAGTACAAGCATGTTTTAGCTTAAAATTAAAAAGACAAGCCAAAATAAATACGAAAATGTAATAATGAACCATGCTGAAAATCAACCTTTTAAAAAAATATATTGTTAGCTGATGCTAACTGGCTAGCTAACTAGCTAGCTAATGCTAATGAATATCTAGTGGTTATTTTGGGAAAAACATTAGGGGGCATTTTCCCCCACTCTACCCTAGTTGTATGGTGTATAGCGATATGACCCAGCACCCAAAAACACTCTCAAAACACTCCAACACAGCCTCTTTCCGAAAGATGGATTGCACAGGAAACAAAAACCTTGTATTTTTACAAATTACAGACATGGCCGATTCGCACGGGATTAAGATAACAGACAACCTCCACAATTATTACAAATAATTAGAGGTCACCAGGTAATACTAATCCCGTGCGAATAGGTCTATAGACTTAGATATGTTTACGGCTGGATGGATGGATGGGTGGGTGGATTACAGTAAATATTATAGTAAGACAAACTGTCACTATAGCTAGATAGCTTGATCTCTAGTTGAATTACTATGTCTCATGATATAATACATGAACAAATAGTTTTGAAAAAACGATAATGCCCATATGAGGGAGAGCGGCAGGAGCTTCCTTCGGTCTGAGTAATATCGGTGAGAGAGTTCCTAAACTTGATGATATGAACGCTGTGGTCATTTTATTGTGTGTTGTGTAATAGGTTTAATCTGGTGTGGCTCTCACTCCTCAGGCATGTTCAGACGCCTCACTTACAGCAAACTTTAGAAGGAACGGCTTCAACCCCATACACATCAAAGCTGGGATCTTTATCATTTTGGATTTCATTTGGAGTGTGCGTTCACTCCCCATACCATACTAGGTCTGGTTGGCTAGAAGAGCGTGTTGAGGAGCAGTGTCTGTGTGGGAGTTGTCCCATAATTCTGAGCGCAGAGGGAATTCCTGCTGTAGTCCTTTTTTGAATGCTCAGCTGAGTCTTCCTGATTCTTCAGTGCTACACGTGATGCTGATGCGGTAATCATGCCCACAGTTGCATTCCCAAAGGGGAAGCGTTGAAGAATATGTAAGGAATTCTAAATATGTAACATTCCAGGTGAGGAACAGAGTGATTGTGATGATGTATTAGGGACGTAGGAGGTTCTTTCTGATAAGGAACAGCTAACGGAGTAGTCTGAATTCCACAGGAAGATTTACACTAGTCTGGCGGGTGTTTTTTGGCCATCAATACCAAATCCACAGAATCAGATCCTTGCACTGCTGCTACTCTGAGTGAACTGTGCTGGCTGAGCGATAACATATTTGTATCTATTTAAAATCTATTTAAAAAAGCCTGTGCACATGCATACGCAAGCATTCACACATACACACACACCCCTCAGAAGAATCTGCCTTGATCTTCAACAGCAACAGACAAACTTTGCACAAGGTGTGTGTTTGTCTGTATATATGAGAAAAGAGGAAAAATTGACCAGAAATGGACGGGGAAAGGATGCATAGCAATTAATTTGTTATGTATACATGGGCTGTTTACTTCAGTGTATTTTGTGTGACCCGCTTACATAAGCATGTGGCATGTAGTAAAAAAGAGAAATATAGAGTATGTTTGTGCTGA
Organism: Rhinogobio ventralis; assembly: GCA_039654625.1. NCBI lineage: Eukaryota > Metazoa > Chordata > Actinopteri > Cypriniformes > Gobionidae > Rhinogobio > Rhinogobio ventralis. The sequence goes on from CM077201.1 coordinate 18,710,047, forward strand.
GATAACGCCTCACAGACCCAACCCATAATGAGGGCATGTTTAGGGCATAAACTCAAGGCCAAACCACATACAAAAACACTTAATTTAGGGCAGGTAAGCTTTCATGTGCCAGTAAATTACTATAAAAAAAGTGTATAAGATGTCAATACCAAGCAGATAGGCACATCTTATCCTTTAGTGAAAAAGACCATGCTAGCTAAAAAAAAAAAAAATATTAGAATAAAAACAAATGTCATATTTAGTTTTTATTTATGAGCTTTTATTTTTATATTTTCAGGTTTTTATTAGCTATTGTTCTTTAATAAATTTTTATTTATATTTGAGTGACTTTAGTTCTTTATTTCAGTTGGTTGCCAAGGAATCCGTGTATCGTTCTTTCATAGTTTTTTTATATTTAATATTAAAAGTAGAAAAAAAGAGTCTCCTTTTTCATTTTTCAGAGGAAAAAAAAAAAAATCAATTAAACTTGTTTTTTTGTTTATACTTTCAAAGGCAGAAAACTGATATGAATGTAACGCTCCTTTCCACTGATTGGTCAACCAAAGATCAAAATGTGCCTTCATCAGTTGTTCCTCAGTTCTGCGCAACAGAATAAAAGTCCTCCACTGCTACAGTTGTATGGATTCTTAAAGCGTTTATTGCAACTATATATTATTTAGCCGCCTATTTTATTTACCAACTGTTAAAATCTGTGTGAATGGGTTCTGTTGGGCTACGCTTCACTTAATTTATCTGTTTTAGAGAGTTTATTCAACCTATCGCTATAACTTATTTGAACTGTGTAAACTAGGACAACTACTCAGGATGTTGTCTTTAAAAAAAATATATTTTAAAAAGGTGACGTTCATTATGGCCTTGTTCCCAAATGGCAACCTAAACACTTGCGGTCTTCCTACGAGTCCGCACTTCTGTGACGTAACGCCGTTTTAACTGCCGGGAAGAAGTCTGCTGAGGAAGGCTCTGCAAAAGTGCACATCAAGGGCACATATCGACCGCAAAGGGGTACTTGTGTGAGTACACTTCTGAAACCTAAAATGACAAATGGGACACCCTACAGTCTCATGTACTTAACAGACATGCGCACACGGCAGCCATTGTAAGTCCACAAGACTAGTGACCAGAGTATGGTCCGAATAATTGGCACCTTTGGGAAATATGAGCAAGAAGCAAGGAAGGCTGTGAAAATAAATCTGCATTGTTTATACTTTCTTTTTTTTTTTTTTTATCTAAATTTTCATTGATGTAAAACAATTGAAAACAAATTTTTCTCCAATACACACCGGCCACAATTAATGGCACCCTTTTATTCAATACTTTTCGCAACTGCCATTTGCCAAGATAACAGCTCTGAGTCTTCTCCTATAATGCCTGATGAGTTTGGAGAACACCTGACAAGAGATCAGAGACCATTCCTCCATACAGAATCTCTCCAGATCCTTCAGATTCCCAGATCCATGTTGGGGCCTCTACTCTTCAGTTCAGCCCACTCATTTCCTATAGGGTTCAGATCAAGGGACTGGGATGGTCATGGCATAAACTTCATTTTGTGCTCAGTGACCCATTTTTCTGTTGTGTCTGATTGAAGAGCCAACCATAGCCAGTTATAAGATTTCCAGCAGAGGCCGTCAGGTTTTGAGTTTTTTATCTGTTGGTATTTGCTAGAATCCGTGATGCTATTTATCTGAACAAGATGTCCAGGACCGTCACCAGAAAAATAGACCCACAACATTAAAGATCCAGCAGTATATTTAACTGTGGGCATGGGGTACTTTTTATCCTTGTTTGCACCAAAACCCATATGGTGGGTGTGCTGCCAAAAAGTTCTCCTTTTTTAGTTTCATCTGACCATAGAACCAGGTCCCTTTTAAAGTTCCAGTCGTGTCTGACAGCTGAATATGCTTTATGCTGGGGGGGAGGGGGGCATGTAAAGACCCAAGTTTAAATGCAGAATGTTTCCTGTGATGGGTAGGTTTAGGGGTAGGTCTTTTTTATTGTGGCTTATGTCTACGTAGTTTTGCTTTCACAGACAAAGAAATGAAAAGAAACACTTTCCATTGACAGTGTCTCCGTTGTTACACAACTTACAAACGTACAGGTCGATGCCAGAGAGTCTAAGAGCATCATCTCCATATAATGCACTGTAACCATACCCCTGTGTTACGTGTGTGTGTCTGGGAGACATTAATAGCTTGCCTGCTGATATATCTGGCTCTCTTTCCATCACACACTGTGTCGTCGCACCACCTGATTCCTCTTTGGGTTGGGAGGAGGGGCAGGCTGTAGTTTAAGATCCCCTACCCCACCCAGCTCATCCAGCAAGCTGACAAATTCTTCTATGGCATCTTTGGGTGTGTGTATACTTTGGCAAGTGGGATCCCTTGTGACTGTTTCTTGAGTCCAGTACTCACAGAATGTGCCAAGGGTTTGCCCTGCCTCGAGGGTATGAGGTGACCCCATAACATCTCTCACTGACACACACACAGCAGCTTTAAATTACAAAACACACTCTCATTGTCGTCTTACTGTTAAACTCACAGTCTTTTGATGTTAAGTGAAGGAATACATTATTAATTGAAATTATTTGATAAATCACTTTTCAAATTATGTTTTTATGTTTAAAATGTTAAGTTAAATGCACAAAAAAAATACATTACTAAACCATTTTTGAAAACAACTATTTAATTTAATACCATTGGCCATTTCTTTAAAGCAATTTGTAAATGCAAAATCAAAATATAAAGTATAAAGTATGTATGTATATATACACTCACCTAAAGGATTATTAGGAACACCATACTAATACTGTGTTTGACCCCCTTTCGCCTTCAGAACTGCCTTAATTCTATGTGGCATTGATTCAACAAGGTGCTGAAAGCATTCTTTAGAAATGTTGGCCCATATTGATAGGATAGCATCTTGCAGTTGATGGAGATTTGTGGGATGCACATCCAGGGCACGAAGCTCCCGTTCCACCACATCCCAAAGATGCTCTATTGGGTTGAGATCTGGTGACTGTGGGGGCCATTTTAGTACAGTGAACTCATTGTCATGTTCAAGAAACCAATTTGAAATGATTCGAGCTTTGTGACATGGTGCATTATCCTGCTGGAAGTAGCCATCAGAGGATGGGTACATGGTGGTCATAAAGGGATGGACATGGTCAGAAACAATGCTCAGGTAGGCCGTGGCATTTAAACGATGCCCAATTGGCACTAAGGGGCCTAAAGTGTGCCAAGAAAACATCCCCCACACCATTACACCACCACCACCAGCCTGCACAGTGGTAACAAGGCATGATGGATCCATGTTCTCATTCTGTTTACGCCAAATTCTGACTCTACCATCTGAATGTCTCAACAGAAATCGAGACTCATCAGACAAGGCAACATTTTTCCAGGCTTCAACTGTCCAATTTTGGTGAGCTCGTGCAAATTGTAGCCTCTTTTTCCTATTTGTAGTGGAGATGAGTGGTACCCGGTGGGGTCTTCTGCTGTTGTAGCCCATCCGCCTCAAGGTTGTGCGTGTTGTGGCTTCACAAATGCTTTGCTGCGTACCTCGGTTGTAACGAGTGGTTATTTCAGTCAAAGTTGCTCTTCTATCAGCTTGAATCAGTCGGTCCATTCTCCTCTGACCTCTAGCATCAACAAGGCATTTTCGCCCACAGGACTGCCGCATACTGGATGTTTTTCCCTTTTCACACCATTCTTTGTAAACTCTAGAAATGGTTGTGCGTGAAAATCCCAGTAACTGAGCAGATTGTGAAATACTCAGACCGGCCCGTCTGGCAGCAACAACCATGCCATGCTCAAAATTGCTTAAATCACCTTTCTTTCCCATTCTGACATTCAGTTTGGAGTTCAGGAGATTGTCTTGACCAGGACCACACCCCTAAATGCATTGAAGCAACTGCCATGTGATTGGTTGATTAGATAATTGCATTAATGAGAAATTGAACAGGTGTTCCTAATAATCCTTTAGGTGAGTGTATATATATATATATATATATATATATATATACAGTTGCAAGAAAAAGTATGTGAACCGCTTACAGAATCTGTAAAAATGTGAATAATTTTAATAAAATAAGAGAGATCATACAAAATGTTTTATTTTTTATTTAGTGCTGTCCTGAATAAGATATTTTACATAATTTTTTTTTACATTTAGTCCACAAGACCAAAAAAATAGCTGAATTTATTAAAATGACCCTGTTCAAAAGTTTATGAACCATTGATTCTCAACACTGTGTGTCGTTCACTGGTTGATCCACAGCCGTTTTTGTGTTTTGTGATGGTTGTTCATAAGTCTCTTGTTTGTCCTGAGCAGTTAAACTGACCAACGTTCTTCAGAAAAATCCTCCAGGTCCTGCACATTCTTCAGTTTTCCAGCATCTTTTGCATATTTGAAACCTCTCCAGCAGTGACTGTATGATTCTGAGATCTATCTTTTTACACTCGAGGGACTCAAACACAACTATTAAAAGAGGTTCAAACATTCACTGACACTCCAGAAGGAAACATGACGCATTAAGAACCGGGGATGAAAACTTTTGAACAGGATGAAGATGTCAAAAAAATAATTATTTTGTTTAAATATAAATTTTTTTTAATTTAGTACTGCCCTTCGGAAGCAACAGAAGATACTTACATGTTTCCCGGAAGACAAATTAAATACAATTTACCTTGATCTTCAAATTCAAAAAGTTTTCAGCCCCCGACTCTTAATGCGTCATGTTTCCTTTCTGGAGCATCAGTGAATGTTTCAACCTTTTTTAATAGTTTGGTTTGTTTGAGTCCCTCAATTGTCCCTCAATTGAAAAGATGGATCTCAAAATCATACAGTCACTGCTTTCAAAATGCAAAAAAAACTGAAGAATTTACAAGACCTGGAGGATTTTTCTGAAGAACGTTGGTCAGTTTAACTGCTCAGGACAAACAAGAGACTCAAGAACAACCATCACAAAACACAAAAACGGCTGTGGATCAACCAGTGAACGACACCATGTTGAGAATCAATAGTTCATAAACTTTTGAACAGGGTCATTTTTATAAATTCAGCTATTTTTTTGTCTTGTGGACTATATGTAAACATCTTTTATGTAAAATATCTTATTCAGGACAGTACTAAATAAAAAATAACATGCATTTTGCATGATCTCTTATTTTGTTAAAAGTATTCACATTTTCACAGATTCTGCAAGCGGTTCGCAAACTTTTTCTTGCAATATATATATATAATTTACTTTTTTTTTTTTTATAATTTATATGTATGTTTGTAATGTATGTATATAATGTGTTTATATATACAGTATTTATATGTAAATGTTTATTAATATGTATTTATTACATTTTATTTTTTTTGTGGATTCCATTCAATGGATAATGCATTTGCTTGTTCTTCCCTATTTGTGATAAGAAAGGGCTCTAAAGTGGTACAGTAGGTACATTCATAAATTCAAATACATTCAGAATCGCTGCACACTTGAGAGAACAAGAGAGTGCTGGGTTAAAAGTTATCTGTGAGTTTTACATTTCATAATCTTCCCCAAAATCTCCATTATAAAATACCCTCCTTTTTCTTCTTACTAAGCTTAAGGAAATGCAGTATAATAAATAACCATTACAGCTGTATCAGAGCTGCATGTTTACATGGACGTATATTTAATTTGCATGTGTGTCTGAAGTTACGCAATATGACACAAGTCTTCCGTCATGAGGTGGCGGTTTTGTGGATGCTCCCGCCCAGTCCAGAAAACAATGTGGGCCATAGCTTTGGGATGTTTTTCACATCCAAGTTCACTGTGAGTTCAGCTCTCGAGAGAGGTGTGAGTGTATCCGTATGCGTCTGAGTGTGTAAGAGGGGTCTCTATTCCCCAGACGTCGCTGAAACGTATCACTAACACTGGTATAACGCTAGCCAAACTCTTTCCCGGGTTTTATTTTTAACTCCGCCGCTGAGACAAAGAGTCCAGTCACTGCTGCCCCTGAGAACCAGGCCACAGGAGCCCAACCAAGTCTGGCTGCGTCACACGTTCCCGTGTGTGTGTGTGTGGCGCAAGAGCAGACGTGCAAACGGGCCAGAGCGGAGGAGTGGAAAGAGAGAAAGAAAGAGGCCTGGCGTGGAGTCATCGCTGTGGTGAGAGCATCAGGGGCAGTGGGCCATCGTGATGATGTCATAGAAGGAGGAAGTGGTTTGAGTTGTGTGATATAAGAGGGGGGAAGGTTTCGCCAAACGCAAATGGCAGACCATGCAACATAATTTTTTTGCCACCATTTTAAGGGTCCCGTCTCAATACGTAAAACCTTTAGGACCGAACGTCTTATTCTTCTTTGAGAGGAACTTGCATACATCTTGTTACGTAACCCACCAGATCCAACATGCAGATCCAAAACACGCATACATACAGGGCTCTTGTTTGGCGAACCCCATAATCCCCTCTGGTAACCGTTTCCCCCTGCCAACTACTACGCCCTCACTCTTTCTTTCCTTTCCTTTCTTTAATTTTTTCCCTCTTTTTCACTTTTTTTCCACCTTATAGTGACGCACTCCTCACATAATGAAACTGTTAAACAAGGGGACAGGCTCTCTCTCTCTTTCAGGGTGAGTAAAACGATAGTGCTTCTCTGTATTTGTGGCTGACTACATTCAGAGGGAGGCTATTTTTAGTCTTGGTGGAGCTATTTGGAGGCGCTACTTGTGTCATCAGCAGCACCATGCCACGCGCTTGCCATCATATGGGCAGTATTTTTACACTGGGAGAGAACACTTGCAAACTCCGAAACTCACGGTCAGGCTTATAAATGAACATGCATGTGCAAACCAACAAGGACATCAGCACCTGAGCCAGAGGGCATGAGGAATATAACCTGTGTTGGCCCCATCCTATCCCTCTCTAATAATATGATAGTAAATACCAGTTTGCAATATCAAGCAGCATAATGGACCGTGTGTGTGTGTGCGTGTGTACATGTTTTTGAATGAGATGAATTTGAATTTGATTGGGTTTAGAATGAGTTTTTTTTTTAAATGCTGAAAGTATTGTGTGATGCATAGGTTAAGGGATAGGGTTAGTGTGAGGGGAGAGAATATACAGTTTGTACAGTATAAAAACCATTACATCTATGGAGAGTCCTCACAAAGATAGTGAACCATACGTGTGTGTGTGTGTGGCCTGGTAAACCCTACGTTATGGGGACCAAATGTCCCCACAAAGATGGCAATATCCGAAATCCTTGTCCTTGTGGGGAAATGTTTTGGTCCCCATGAGGAAAACAGCTTATAATTCATACTAAGTGATGTTTTTTGAAAATGTAAAAATGCAGAATGCTTCCTGTGATGGGTAGGTTTAGGTGTAGGGGTAGGGTAGGGGGATAGAATGTACAGTTTGTACAGTATAAAAACCATTACGTCTATGGAAAGTCCCCATAAAACATGAAAACCCAATGTGTGTGTGTATGTGTGTGATTATAGTAATTAATTTCGGTAACACATGAACAAAACCCTGGCAGCCTTTGTGATACTGAAGAACAACGGCTTGCAAAATACTCTTAGGCCCTGTTTACACCTGGTATTAAGATGCGTTTTGGTTGATCGGATCACAAGGCAGACACATACCCGTTTACACCTGGTGTTTAAATCTGTTTCTTTTGTCCACTTTCAATCACTTCTTTCCTGATTTCTGAGTAGAGGGGTCTATGTGTGGATAAATGTATGGGTTTTTTCAGATCTTTCGAGCTAATGGATGAAATAAGCTCAAGCTAATTTACATATAAACGCGCCCGGAGATGACGGAAAAACATACAGAGAGCATCAGCTTTCATTTCTGCTCTGATGCAGATGAGTGCGTGTTAGAAATCAGGAATGGTGAGAGAACATTGTGCTTGGTATGTTTTTCGTCTTCAAACCAAACTTGGGTCTTCAGCCTACAGTTTAAATCCTGTCTGGCTAGTGTGCGTCCCATAATGTTTACGCATTAGATCAGTAGGCGGTCTTTTGTTGCTGTTCGAACAGATTCGACCACATGAGCGTCCTCTACACAATGAAAGCAATGCAGTCTAATGTGTTTTCTAATGTGAGTAAATCATGGGGTAATTTTTCATTTTAAAGTGAATTACTCCTTTAAGCGTCATCCACTTGTGATCAGATTGACAAAAATGTTTCTTAATATCAGGTTTAAACAGGGCTTTAAATGTCTGTGTATGTCTGGGTCTGTTTGTATCATGTAACAGAATATGTCTGTATTACAAGGGTCACGTGTTACAGGAGACAGCCAAACATGAAAAGTACATTTGAGAGGATTTGTTTAGACAAAAGATTCTGATCCATTATTGATGAGTACATTACCAGAGCAATGAGCAAAACAATATCTAACACCACATAATTCTCCAAGAGTATCACCGTTTCTCACCTTTTTTTCCTCTGTCTCACTCTCTCTTTCTCTCTCACACAATTATACATACTGCCTACAGGAAAACAGCTGTGGCACAATGTGGAACTAGAGCTTCCCGCTTCAATCACACACAGGCTACTATCACAAATATAAATTTTGCGATGGACCATTTGATATCTGAATCCAAGGCCCAAGACATGTACTCATGTACTCAAGTAAATGAACGCAAACATTTCAGCTATGCAAATTGGATTTCACTGCAAATATGTGTTTTACATTTTAAGCTTTGCCAGATGCATCTTGCATTGCTTTCAAGGTATATATTTTGTAAGTTCATGCATTCCCTAGGACTCAAGCCCATGACCTTGGCATTCTGACCTAGAGCCTGACCCTGCGCTACTGTTTCTGTTAGACATTTCTCTCTTCCAGATTGATGACTGTCATGGCAGGACAACAGTTTGAAAAGAATCTTGCTGAGCAAGTTAGTGAAGCTTTTGACATGTTTATAGCCAGTTTTTAACATGGTGTTCTTAACACAGACATTTTTAGATAATTTGCAAACTGATTGGTACCCACTTGTTAGACATGTCCTGACTGACGTAAGTGAAACAGCATTAGTTGTATTGTCAACAAGCAGCAACATCACAGAGATGTGGCCTGTTTCTTTTGTCCACTTTCAATCACTTCTTTCCTGATTTCTGAGTAGAGGGGTCTATGTGTGGATAAATGTATGGGTTTTTTCAGATCTTTCGAGTTAATGGATGAAATATGCTCAAGCAAATCACATATGAACACGCCCGGAGATGACGGAAAAACATACGGAGAGCATCAGCTTTCATTTCTGCTCTGATGCAGATGAGTGCGTGTTAGAAATTAGGAATGGTGAGAGAACATTGTGCTTGGTATGTTTTTCAAACCAAACTTGGGTCTTCAGCCGACAAAGTTTAAATCACGTCTGGCTAGTGCGCATCCCATAATGTTTACGCATTAGATCAGTAGGCAGTCTTTTGTTGCTGTTCGAACAGATTCGACCACATGAGTGTGGCCTTTTACCTTCCCTTAGAAAACTCTTCCACACAAGCAAACAGTCACAGATACATGCTGCTGCATGTGAATTGAACTGATGTACAAGGACATGTTGACACTTGCTGAACTGCATCCAATAATAAGGATTCTTGTCCAGCAAAGATTCACGGCCCATCTAACTATAATGTACATACATTCCATACATGACATACAGACAATATTTTGCTTGCTTTTTTATAGCACGCTCTGCTCCTGCATGGATGCACATTTGTGGCTCTGTTGGACTCTTTATTTTGAGAGTAGTTAAATAATCAATAAATAATTGTGTAGTGAAATAATCAGACTTGACACTCTTTTCTCTCCCTCCCCAATTTACAATGAAGACTATCCAGTGTTATTTTACATTTGATTACTTTTAATTGGCAAAAATCGGTATCACACTTACAAAAAAATCGCAATCGGCCAAGAAAAGTGCAATCGGTGCATCTCTAGCTAAAACTATTCCGAAAGTTGTCATGATTGAACTATAATTAAGGATAAAATTACATAAAAAGTGAAAAAACTGCGGCTCTGTAGCTAAGTTTTTGCTTTTAGACACTCAAATCTATTTAAGTAAAGTGTATTTTATTTTCTATCCTAGCTAAATATTCAGAGACATAAGTGTGTATTTTAAAAAAATATTTTATTTATTCTATCCCAGCTGCATATGCAAAGATAACTATAAGTAACCAGTTTAAAGTCAAGTCACCTTAATTTATATAGCTCTTTATACAATACAGATTGTTTCAAAGCAGCTTTTCAAAATTATGCATTTCGACAAGTCAGCTCAGTGTTGATTCAGTTCATCAATTATTAAATTCGTTTATTTCATCATCCATCTCAGTTCAGTTCTCATACAACAGCGTCAGTACAGTCTATTATGGAATATTAAGTGAATATTAATATTGTTGAATTAAAGCCATTTCTAGGTTGATGTTCTCCAAACGTATAACAACTGTGGCTCTGATGCCATATCTTTTAGCATCCCGACCAGTCAGTGATTCTAGTGGTGCACAAATTATACAATTCAGCTTTAAAGTCATTTCACATTCAGAATAACATACAATACATACTTACAATCATGTTTCTTAAAAAACTGTGTACTTTTGTTGAAATGCTAGCAAACCACATGTAAACAGGTTTTGTGGCTTTCATGCAGGCTGAGGTCATTTGTAATGGCCTTCAAGACAAAGACTGAAAGCCAATAAAAAAATTAAACAATGAGAAAACTCTCAGGCCAAGGAGACTTCCTGTTGTCAGATGGACATCTGCCCAGACTGTGGTCTACAGGGCGTCACTGTAGTGGCCTAGTGAACGTGTGCTGTATGTGAGCAAGTTGCTGTGATGCTGCGATGACGTGCTCCCTTCTGGTCTGAAGGAGGGTGTTTACGGGGTAACATCAAGTCGGAAGAGAGAATTGAAAGGTGGTGCACGTCAGAAAACGTTATTATTCAGCTTCCTTCTCAGTGCAGTATACGTGCTGCAGTAAGCATGTGTGTATGTTTGTGCGTACATGTCTGTTTGACTGCGTTTATCTGCAAGAGACAGTCAGATTTTTCCCATTTGTCTCACGGGGACCTCAGACAGCTGCTGTAGGCGGAGCTTGTTGACCAGCACAGCTGTGACCTCACAGCCCAGCGTCGTCTTTCTGACAAAGACGCAAACAGACACACACATACACACACTATGGAGTTTCTGGCAGCGAATTACTGCATTCCATCTGTCCCTGATGTGCAGTGGTCAAGATTTGTCTGGGTCAAGGGTCATGTGTCTGTGAAGGCGTGGTCAACCGTGAGCGCTGCTCCGATGTCATTCAGCCTGGACCGTGCTGCACGGATAAAATAATGACGTGTGCAACCTGCACTGCAGTGCAATGTAACTCTCAGGGGTGGTGCATTATGGGATACTATGTAAATAGGAGAATTATATAACAGGCACATCATATTGCTCTCCCACAGCTGGAAAGCCACATAGTTATTCCAAGTGCTGTATGATGTTTGGAAAAAGTTGGAACTTTCTGCATGTGATTAAACATGCATGTTCTTGTTAGGTGATGTTTTATTATGAAAATGGTTTCCATTAATAGCATAATTATTTACTAACTTGCTGTTAGCCATCAAACAAAGATTGACAGAAAGACAACAAAACATGTTATACTGCCAAGTGTGCAATGTTTTTTGTTATCATGGTCATCTTTTTTAACACTTTTTTTTTCATCATTATAGGTCACACTTTAGATTAGGGTCCAATTTTCACTATTACCTACAACTTTTGCCTCAGTAAACTCCTAATTTTTGCTTATTAATAGTTAGCATGGAATTTTTTCAAGTTTAGGTATTGGGTAGGATTAAGGGATGTAGAATATGGTCATGCAGTATAAGGCATTAATATGTTCTTTATACACCAATCAGGCATAACATTAATACCTAATATTGTGTTGGTCCCCCTTTGGCTGCCAAAACAACCCTGACCCATCGAGGCATAGACTCCACTAGACCCCTGAAGGTGTGCTGTGGTATCTGGCACTAAGATGTTAGCAGCAGATCCTTTAAGTCCTGTAAGTTGCGAGGTGGGGCCTCCATGGATCTGACTTTTTTGTTCATAACATCCCACAGATGCTTGATTGGATTGAGATCTGGGAAATTTGGAGGCCAAGTCAACACCTCAAACTCATTGTTGTTCTCCTCAAACCATTCCTGAACCATTTTTGCTTTGTGGCAGGGTGCATTATCCTGCTGAAAGAGGCCACAGCCACCAGGGAATACCGTTTCCATGAAAGGGTGTACATGGTCTGCAACAATGCTTAGGTAGGTGGTACGTGTCAAAGTAACATCCACATGGATGGCAGAGGCCAAGGTTTCCCAGCAGAACATTGCCCAAAGCATCACACTGCCTCCGCCGGCTTGCCTTCTTCCCATAGTGCATCATGGTGCCATGTGTTCCCCAGGTAAGTGATGATGGCCTAAGCATGCTCGAAAACTCATGACAATTTTCAGAAGTGGTGAAAATTTACGTCTGATATGGGTTTCAGAATTGGGTGTGGCAAAATGGCTCGATAGCGCCACCTACAAAATTTCAATTAAGCACCGTTCGAGCTATGTTTCACGTACGAGTATGAAATTCGGTAGACACATGTAACAGCCCAATACCTACAAAAAAGACCCTAGGTACAAAATATGAAAACCCAACAGGAAGTGAGATATTTAGAATTTTCTCTGCAAAATTTGTGCAGTTTTTGCCATTTCCAGGCGTTGTACTTTAACGAACTCCTCCTAGAGATTTAATCAGATCAAAATCATATTTGCACAGTCTAATCTAAAGGCCTTGGTGGTGTTAAATTGCAAAGATCTTGAGTTTTCCCTGGAGGGCATGCCCTTGGCGGCCTCACAAAGTTCAATGTTTCACCATGAAACAGGAAGTTGTTGTAACTCGGGCATACAATGTCCGATCTGCCCCAAACTTCACATGTTTTATTAGAGTCTTGCCCTGAACACATCTACACGCCAATATTCAGTTACAGTCATAGCGCCACCTGTGGGCATCAGGAAATGGCATGTTTTACACTGTGAATAACTCCTCATTGAGATTTAACCAGAACAACATCATATTTGTTCAGTCTAATCTTAAAGCCTTGCTGATGTTAAATTGTGAAGATCTTGAGTTTTCCCTGAAGGGCGTGTCCGTGGCGGCCTTACAAAGTCTGATGTTTCGCCATGACACAGGAAGCTGTTGTAAGTCAGGCATACAATGTCCGATCTGGCCCAAACTTTACATGTTTGATAAGAGTCCTGGCCTGATGACATCTATATGCCAATATTAGTTAGTCATAACGCCACTTGCTGGCAACAGGAAATGGAATGCTTTACACTGTAATTCACTCCTAGAAACACATTAAAATATGCCACCAAGTCCCAAACATACTAGAAACATATTAAATCAAGCAACACTTGGCTAAGTGCTAATGTATGCGATTTACGCCACGAAACAGGAAGTTGTTGTAACTCAGGCATACAATGTCCGATCTGCCCCAAACTTCACATGTTTAATAATAGTCCTGGCTTGAAGACATCTACATGCCAATATTCAGTTATAGTCAAAGCGCCACCTGCTGGCAGCAGGAAGTGTGGCACACTGAAGTGACTTTGCCATTTTTCTTCTGTATGTACCCGCTTAAATGCATGTCGCCCACTATTCGCTGTTTTCCCGGGTGTGAGGGCCCTTTCATCGCTGCTTGCAGCTTTAATTGCATTTGTAATCTTGGCTATGCACATATTTGTGGAAACCTGATGAGAACAAAAGTTTGCTTAATCCTTCATATCAAATACACACACACACACACACACATTACACATTCATCATCAAATTAAAGCGCTGTTGTGTCTAATGTTACCACCACTGTATGATCCCCCATATTTGTTTACTAAAATGTAACAGATACCGCAAATCAAGATAGTGAGGATATACCTTCTGACTAGCCCTTTAGATAATCTCACTTCTGTGCATGTGTGTACGTGTGTGTGTGTGTGTGTGCCTGTGTTCGCAGGGTTTACAAGAGTGTGTTATGCTGCCACGCTCTTTCCATGTTATCCTGTATGTAATGCATATTTTATAGGCAGGGAGACCCCATCGTGAGGTGACACGTTCCGGACGCATGCACTGATAAACCCAGGACAACCGCCAGCTTTCCACACGAGCATCAACCTAGAATCACACACTCAACACAGTTTTTGTTTTCCTATGGCTGTGTGCACAACAGACTACTAGGCCTCCTATTGTGCATCCCTAGAAGTGTGTGTGCATTGTTTGTGAGTTCCACGCAGGGCAGAAGGGTGAGAGAATGTGTAGCAGCAGTCAGACAGGTCTAGCATGTCATCTGTGTCTCTTAATGTTCCCAGCCAAGTTCCTTCACATGCAGGGGCTTGTGTGTGAGGGGGTCTCGTGATCTTCAGGGCTGTGCACTTTTGATGATATAGTCCCTCTGCAGGGCTGAACATAATTAAATTAGATTAGAATTTATTCAATTAAGTCTTACCAAGCAATTATAAAAATGTCTTCTGTAGTGGAACAAAGGTTTGGAGAGTGCAGCTTCAGGTGAGTGTACCTACAGACAGTCTGACATGCTGTTTTTACATGTTCAAGGGATAGTTTACTTTAAAAGTTTGTTCACTCAAACATTCTGTCATCATTTACTCACCCTCATGTCGTTCCAAACCTGTTTGACTGTATGGAACACAAAGATATTTTGAAGAATGTTTGAGCTGTTTTTGTTGACAAAATACCACTTAGGCTATGTCTACATTTGAAAATGACGTCCACAATAAAATGTCAGAAAACTTACTGCGCATGCACAATACCGAAGTACTTATGCTATTCTTCTGCCATAATAATTTTTTTAGCAAAATATCTCACCACTTACTGGTGTGTCTAGGTCTCACTCAATCGCCATTTCATGAATTCATCATTCCTATGATTTGCCGCAGGACATCAATTGCAGGTACATTTTCTATCTTTGCAGGAATGTAAAATTAATATTGTACAAAATAACATTTATCTTTAGCAACACTGTGAAAGTGAAACACGTGTAGTGATTTAAAACATCCTGACACACAGGTTTCATGTAAAACAATTTAGTTCGAACGAATTGGGGAACTGGCAGCACAGGTTTAATATCTGCTGATTGAGGCATTGAAGCAATTGATGTCAGTGTGAGACAAACTGTTTTGTAGGAAGAATTATTCTTCTTTAGTTGAGACCCTTTTTTGTCCACAGAGAAACAAATCACGAAACGTCTCTAACCTAAAAATATATTAATATATAATAATCTCCACTACAACCTGTTCTCTGAAAAGTTCAATTATGCATCAATGGCCAACACACACACTCCTTATCCAGTTAAGCACACTCACTACCATATTCAAAAACAAATATTATCAGCTGCCTCTCTAATGTGCACATTCATAAGAAAAAAAACACATATACATTAGTTATTCACTCCATTCTTTCCCCGCTCAAGGCCATCAATCTTTTAAAAGAACAAATATCTGTGTGCTAAATCTGCGAGTTAGCATTTTTCTTTCTTGCATGAATCATTCAGGATGGCCGCTCAGTGTACCCCTCCCTTTCCTCGCCCCAGAGCCTCCACCGCTGCCTACAGCCAAGACATCAAAGTAATCAACCTCACCTGACCGACCACACCTCTCAGCTGAACAGGACCAGCACCGTTTTATTTTAGCCCTGAAAACAACATTCTGTACTTGAATTCTAATGGGCCTAATTCAGAGATCAAGGTTAATTGCAGCAGATTACTTGTCCTTTGATTAGCAAGGCTCTGCCTGCTTTAGAGGTTAAAACTGAACAGTTTATTATTTGAAATGTGAATATCAAAGGCTTTCCCATAAAACAAGAATGCTTCTGATCTAAAACAAAGTTTGTAAATTATTAGTGAATATATATCAATGTGTGAATGGCTTTAGCAATGCAAATTTATACTATTACTAGCGGATTATTAGCTGTTACAGACACACACTCACTCACACACACATGTAAAGGAGTTGTTGTTCTATCATGACAACTCTCGGAGAGATTGGCATGCTAATGGATGTGGCAATGTTAATGTATTTGATCTTGGTGGAATAGATCTGCTACGCTGCTGCTGCAGAGCAAGTACTGAGACTTGCTCCTGCCAATACATTCCCAGACATTGCTGTGAGCATGTAAGAGCATGTGCTGCTGCACATGTAACATACAATTAACCCCGTAGAAGATCTATACAGGTGGAGCTGGGGAAGGTGGAGGGTTTCTGAAAGTGTGCTGCAGACTGCTAACAGCAAACAATGGCAAGTATTTTAATGTTTGAGCAGCAAGCTCATTGGCTGCTGATGCCACAGCAACCAGTCAGCTGCGCTATGTAGATAACGATGTGATCGCTACAAATTGAGTTAAGGACCTATCAGCCTGCCATCTAGAGTTTCATGACAGAACTTTGTATTTGTGGAAAATGGTCCATTGCAAATGTATGTCACATTGTGATGTCACAAATTGAAGTAGAAAACAAGTAATTTTAGGAGCTTGGTTTGAACAAATGCTAGTTTTGCAGTGAGGAGACATTTTTGAAGTCTGAAACGCAATTTGACCATTGCGCTGCATCTCGCGCTGGAGACCCTACCTTCTTTTCCATTCATCAGCGATGCAACTCTGCAGTTATTGTGTACTACTATAGTAACTGCAATACTAAAGTAACTGTTATGTGTCTTGTGTTTTGAAGTGCAAAAGCACGTTCTGTGTGATCATCCTCATGTCACTCAGAAGAAGAAAAATTTAGCAAAAATGAAACTAAAGCACTTCTCCTTATTCAGGAGGATGAAGAAAATGGCTCAGCGTTTACAGGTCATTTCCGATGATTGACATCACAGGGTTTACCAGTTGTTTCTATGTTCCTAATTTGTAATTCACTGTAGATAAAAATGTATTATGTCTATATTTCAAATACAATAGTGAAGTTTGATGTTAGGATGTCCCAGAGGGGCATCAATCCACCCAGACTTTCTTCGACTCTCTGAGATTTTTAAGAAAAGCTATAAAGAGATCAACAATCACGATGAAGGTGCCATAGAGTTCAGCATCTGAGAACAAATACTAGTGAACAATGTCAAGAGCTCTGGAGAACACTGGTTTAATTGGAAGGGTTGAACTAAAGAACCAGTAACGTTCCAACACTACAAGGTTGGCCATGGTTCTGCCTATGGCCTGGGCTGTGGCCTTCGTGGTGTGCAGGGCTAGGTCTGTGACACTGCGGAGGTCACGAAAAGCTTCTGTGTTAGGTTAAGTCTCATCCATTGTACGGAGGAGTTTAGCCTGGAAAACGTCTCGGTTACGTATGGTAACCCTCGTTCCCTGAAGGAGAGAACGGAGACGTACCCCGGACGTCACCGACGAATTGGGATCACTTCAGGGAGCCCCTATCAGCTTCGAGATATAGAGAACCGGCCAATGACTATTGGCGTGCAAGATTTGCATCTCGCGCTCCGCCCCGCAGCGCGGGTATAAAGCAGAAGCGAATGCAGCGCACTGTTGTTTTTCACTGAGGAGCCAAATTAGTGACTCGGCATGCAGTGATGGCGACTGTGGCGACGGGACGTACGTCTCCGTTTCCTTCTTCAGGGAACGAGGGTTACCACACGTAACCGAGACGTTCCCTTTCAGTCGGTCACCTTCAACATACGTCGGACGTCACCGACAAATTGGGATCTCTTTGCAAAACACCACAGTTACTACCACTTCCAGTGCCCAGCGAGAGCCCTTCAGACCCAGTCTGTTCCGGGCGGGGGAAATTTACGCAGGGAGAGTCACACTGCTGTTCCGCAAGACCCACTCAGCAGACTATTGGATAACGCTGGGAAAGCTGCGGAAGCCACATCATGCCCGGAGGGAGTTACCATGTGGAGAATACAAGTATGGACTGGCCGTGGGCAGTGCAATATACGGAAGTCCCAGGGGTGGCAGGCGGGGGAACAACAACTGACTGAGATGGCAGAGAGCTCTGCCGAGGGAAAGACACGGACTCGCCGTAGGGAGCCGTACCATGGAAGAATACCAAGTTCCACCAATGCATACAAGTGTTAGACCTAGCGTCAGACGCTCCGCCACATCCGACTGCCGCGGGTTGCGGAGGACTCAACAGGGTTCGCCGTTTCTGGGGAACTCGACTGGAGCATGTTAGAGCACATATCCGTTCCATGGGGAAGGGAATGGCGCACCAAGCCGACACTTAGAACGGGCACTTCGGTGTTACTGACTATGGGAAGTGAGCACACAGGAAGATACCGGCTCTACACAGAGGCTATAAAATCTAGCGAACGTGTTAGGTGTCGCCCAGCCCGCAGCTCTACAAATATCTGTCAGCGAGGCGCCATGAGCCAACGCCCAGGAAGAAGCTACACCCCTAGTGGAGTGGGCTCTTAACCACCAAGTGCGGATGGGACAGAGAAAAGCTAGGGCTGGGTCTGCCTCCTCCGAAGGCAGCGCTTGCAGGCTCACTACCTGGTCCCGGAAGGGAGTGGTGGGAACCTTGGGGACATATCCGGGCCGGGGTCTCAGGATTACATGAGAGTTACCAGGCCCAAATTCCAGGCACGATTCGTCGACCGAAAATGCCTGCAGGTCCCCTATCCTCCTGATAGAGGCCAATGCAGTCAGGAGTACTGTCTTTAGAGACAGAATTTTTAACTCAGCTGACTGCAAAGGCTCAAAGGGCGCCTTCTGCAGTGCGGTTAGCACCAGAGTTAAGTCCTAAGAGGGTATAGAGGGAATAAAACAACTGGCAGTAGGTCATGTCTGGGGCGGCAAACAGGTCTACCTGTGACTCCAGATCAGCTGGACAACCTAGGGATGGAGTCTCCACTCTCCAATTGAGCAGGCCCGGAATGTAAATGGCACGAAGCGACCTCAGATGCTTCTGACTCCATAGGAGGAGATGGCGGGCAAGTTGTGACATGCGACGGGAGCATAGACCACCCTGTTTGTTGATGTACGCAACGGCCGCAGTGTTGTCCGTACGGACCAGAACGTGCTTGCCTAGTAGCGGCGTTTTGAAGCGGCCCAGCGCAAGACGAACTGCTAACAACTCGAGGCAATTGATATGCCATTGCAGTTGGGGCCCCGTCCACAGACCCGAAACTGCAAGCCCGTTGTACGTGGCACCCCAGCCGGTGGAGGAGTCATTCGTGGAGACAACAGCTTGCCTGGACACTTGTTCTAGGGGAACTCCTGCCCGTAGAAACTAAGGGTCCGACCACGGGCTGAAGGTTTGGCGGCACCTCAGAGTCACGGGGACACGGAGGGATCTGCTGTGCCACGCCCATCTCGGGACTCGGTCGTGTAGCCAGTGTTGAAGCGGTCTCATATGAAGCAATCCGAGCGGCGTTACTGCGGCTGCGAATGCCATATGCCCCAGGAGCCTCTGAAAATGTTTCAGTGGTACAGCTGTCCTGCATTTGAACGAATTCAAGCAGTTCAACACTGACTGGACACGCTCCTCGTGAGGCGCACTGTCAGGCCGACCGAATCCAGCTCCATACCGAGAAAAGAGATCCTCTGCGTGGGGCAGAATTTGCTCTTTTCCCAGTTGACCTGAAGCCCCAACCGGCCGAGGTGACTGAGCACCATGTCCCTGTGTTCGCACAACTGCTCTCGCGACTGGGCAAGGATCAGCCAGTTGTCGAGATAGTTGAGGATGCGAACTCCACGCTCTCTCATGGGAGCAATGGCCGCCTCCGCGACTTTCGTGAAGACACGGGGCGACAGGGCCAGCCCGAAGGGTAGGACTTTGTACTGATATGCTCATCCGTCTGTGTCGAGGGAGAATCGAGACATGAAAGTACGCGTCCTTCAGGTCGATCGCTGCAAACCAATCTTGAGGACGGATGCACCTGAAGATGCGTTTCTGCGTTAGCATTCTGAACGGTAGCCTGTGAAGGGACCGGTTCAAGAATCGCAGATCCAAGATCGGCCGTAACCCGCCGCCTTTCTTGAGTACAATGAAGTACGGGCTGTAGAAGCCGGTCTTCATATCGGCTGGAGGGACTGGCTCTATCGCATCCTTCGCCAGTAGGACTGTGATCTCCGCCTGAAGCACAGGGGCATTCTCCTTCGACACAGAGGTGAAGTGAACGCCCCTGAACTTGGGGGGACGCCGGGCGAACTGAATTGCATAACCGAGTCTGATGGTACGGATGAGCCAGCGAGACGGGCTGGGGAGCGCTAGCCAGGCTCCCAGCGACCGTACAAGCGGGACCATCTGCACCACAGACGTACCCACAGCGGGGCAGCGAGGCGGCATGCAGGGACCCGACTCGGACGGCATGGTAGCGGCCCGAAGTGGGGTTTGAGTGTGCTGTGCAACACTTACCTGCTTCCGCTGAGGGGATGTGCGAGTGTGAGAAGGCCACTTGTGCACGTCCCCACAGCCGGCACCCCCTGCTGGCGATTGGAGAGGCGCCTGGAGAGGCACTGGGGCCAGCGGTGGAACAGAAATTGAAAGACAACAAAAGATTCTCCACCGGCCCTCCTCCGGGGGAAGGAATGGTGCTGCAACCATCTCCTGAAAAGCAGTCTCCTCCATCTCTGGGTGGCCCATCTCAGGGTCTCTTACGACGGCGCTTGCCACCTGGCTTGGCAGCGGCCTGAGCGGGCTGGATGTCCTTCCCACGGCTGGCTCTATGCCGACGCCCTGGTGGAGGCTGCTGCTGGGCTGGAGCGGGGGGCGGCGGCGGGCGGACGTCCTCGGCGACGGGCAGGCGGAGCCGCTGCGACCGGCGGCAGGGTGGAGGCAGCAGCTGGCTGCCGGGGCAGGATGTGCTTGATAGCCTCCGTCTGCTTTTGGGGCAGCTGAGAACTGCTGGGCAAAGCTCTCAACCACGTCGCCGAAAAACCCGGCCGAGGAAACGGGGGAGTCCAGGAACCGATACTTGTCGGTCTCCCTCATGTCGGCCAGGTTGAGCCAGAGATGCTGTTCCTAGACCACTAAGGTGGACATCGCCTGGCCAAGGGAATGGGCGGTGACATTCGTCGCCTTGAGGGTGAGGTCCGTCACCGTCCGGAGCTCCCGGAGGAGCTCTGGGTCAGGCCTACCCTTGTGCATGTCCATGAGTGCCTGGGCCTGGTGCACCTGGAGCAACGCTATGGCATGCAAGGCGGACGCAGCCTGGCCACAAGACCTGTAAGCCTTCGCAGTCAGACTGGAAGAGAACTTACAGGCCTTGGACGGGAGACGCGGGTCACCGCACCAGTTGGAGGCGGTCGCTGGACACAGTTGCATCGCGACGGCCCGCTCCACTGGCAGGATTCCCACGTACCCCTTGGCTTGCCCACCGTCAAGGGTAGTGAGGAGGGAGGAGCCACTAGGTCTGTTTCTGGCACTAAATGGTGTCGTCCACGACCTGGTGAGCTCCTCATGCACCTCCGGGAAGAAAGGCACCGGGGCGGGACGCTGAGAACCAGCGCGACCCGCCCCGAGAAACCAATCATCCAACCTAGAAGGTTCGGGACGTGGTGGAGGGTTCCACTCAAGCCCGACCTTTTCGGCGGCCCGGGAAAGCATAGCCGTCGGGTCCGACTCGACCGTTGCCACTCTCCCAGAGGGAGGCAGTACAGCCGAATCTTCATCCTCCGAGGACCGGAACTCCCCCTCCGATGCAGCGATCGACATCTGTTCGTCTGCTGGAGCCCCAAAGGTCACCACTGGACGCCCATGGGAGGGGCCAGCGATTTCCTCCGGAAGCTCTACCGGCTGCGGCGTTTGTGAGGGATCAGGGGCCTGGACACAGGAAGATGGACACAGGCGTGCAGAGTAAGGAGCACGCCACGACGCGCCACGGTGCTGCTCTCTACCGAGGGGCCTGTTGGTGCCTGGGCAGGAACTACTCGTCTAGTTGGCTGTGTGCAGGCTCCTCTTGCGAGGCCCAGTTGAGGCCTAGCTCGCCGACGGCTTTTGTGCTGCGGAGCTTAGATGGCAAGGGGGCAGGGTCTTCAATGGAGCACGACCAATCCCGGGCATCCGTCATCCTCAGAACAGAAAAGGAAAAGGGAGAGCGCGAGGGGTGGAGGGGCTGGCTGCTGTTCTGCTGCAGGCTCCTCTATCGACAGTGAAGAAGGCAAAGGCTTCGAGCAGGAGGAATCAGCGAAGGTCTGAAGATTGTCGCTGAAGGAGAATAATCTGAATCCATGGCAAATCCGAGCGTCTTTTATAGGCAGGTGCCCCGCCCATTCTGGCGGGCTCTGCGCTCAACTCGGCGGGCTCTGCACTGATTGGTTCGCGCAGTTACGCCGCTCTACCATTGGTTCGTGCAGTTCCCACTGACCAGCGTACGAGTAAGCCTCAGCACTGTTATGGCTGTGCAGTAGCACTGTGTTGTTTTATAAAGGCTTCAGTAGTTTCGAGAAAAGGAGATTTTCCACTGCATGATGCAATACGACTGACTGTTCGAAAGGGCACCGCTGTGGTCCTTAGTTAGCAAAATGTTAGATATTTATGTTTCTGAAAAACACAGCAGTTTCTAAATTCATATATACACTCACCTAAAGGATTATTAGGAACACCTGTTCAATTTCTCATTAATGCAATTATCTAATCAACCAACCACATGGCAGTTGCTTCAATGCATTTAGGGGTGTGGTCCTGGTCAAGACAATCTCCTGAACTCCAAACTGAATGTCAGAATGGGAAAGAAAGGTGATTTAAGCGTGGCATGGTTGTTGGTGCCAGACGGGCCGGTCTGAGTATTTCACAATCTGCTCAGTTACTGGGATTTTCACGCACAACCATTTCTAGAGTTTACAAAGAATGGTGTGAAAAGGGAAAAACATCCAGTATGCGGCAGTCCTGTGGGTGAAAATGCCCACCGGGTACCACTCATCTCCACTACAAATAGGAAAAAGAGGCTACAATTTGCATGAGCTCACCAAAATTGGACAGTTGAAGACTGGAAAAATGTTGCCTGGTCTGATGAGTCTCGATTTTCTTGGCACACTTTAGGCCCCTTAGTGCCAATTGGGCATCGTTTAAATGCCACAGCCTACCTGAGCATTGTTTCTGACCATGTCCATCCCTTTATGACCACCATGTACCCATCCTCTGATTGCTACTTCCAGCAGGATAATGCACCATGTCACAAAGCTCGAATCATTTCAAATTGGTTTCTTGAACATGACAATGAGTTCACTGTACTAAAATGGCCCCCACAGTCACCAGATCTCAACCCAATAGAGCATCTTTGGGATGTGGTGGAACGGGAGCTTCGTGCCCTGGATGTGCATCCCACAAATCTCCATCAACTGCAAGATGCTATCCTATCAATATGGGCCAACATTTCTAAAGAATGCATTCAGCACCTTGTTGAATCAATGCCACGCAGAATTAAGGCAGTTCTGAAGGCGAAAGGGGGTCAAACACAGTATTAGTATGGTGTTCCTAATAATCTTTTAGGTGAGTGTGTATATATATATATATATGTGAAAAACACAGCAGCTTCTAAATTCATGTGTGAGGTATAACTCCCCTATTGAAAAATAAATATACTAAAATGTATTTAAAATACATTTATTTTATGTTAAGTCTGCTACAAACACATTCACATATTTATGTACTTAGTGTAAGTACCCTGCAACTGTACTTTTGGTATACTAAATCGGTATACTTAAAGTCTGCTATAATTGGAACAACTAATTTTTTACTTTATCCAGAAATAGTGCTGAGGTCCAACTAAATATATATTTAAGTATATTTGATTGTGCTTAAGTGGAACTATTGCAAGTGTACTTCAGGTACACTTTAAATATCTTGCATTTAAGACTGATATTATACAGTGATCATACTATCCTTACTAAGAGGGATATTAAAATTATCACATTTTAGGCTTAATATCAAGAAATGTGCATTGTGCAATAAAGTACTCCAAATAAACTTTAACTATAATATTTATCAAGTCAAGTCACCTTTATTTATATAGCGCTTTTTACAATGCAGATTGTTTCAAAGCAGCTTCACAGTGTTAACAGGAAAATAATGCAACAGAATTTTATTCGGCTGTACAGCCGCTGGAGAAAGCAGTGATGTCATCCAGCTCAGTTCAATTATCATATAGTGTCAATGTGGGCAGATTAGTAATAAAGTTTAATATTTAGTGTCCGCAACTAAGCAAGCCAAATAGCCAAAGGCAACAGAGGCAACAGTGGCAAGGAATTTATAAGTCACAAGCGATATGCCAGTAAATATGTTAATGTATTTGTAGTATACATAGTATGAAATAAATGTATTTCAAAAAAATTTTGGTATAGGGTTTTTTTGACTAGGGTCAGTCATTTATGATTTAAAAATGTGAAAGTTTTGAATAGACTTAAAAATTTTAAACTGAACAGTATTCCAAACGTACAGTAACATTCCAAAATACAGTAAAAGTAATATTGTTAAATATCTAAAATAGCAAATTAATATAAATGTTTTCTATTTAAATATATTTTAAAATGTAGTTTATTCCTGTAATGGCAAAGCTAAATTTTCAGCGTCATTCTAGTCTTCAGA
This sequence comes from Rhinogobio ventralis, assembly GCA_039654625.1. NCBI lineage: Eukaryota > Metazoa > Chordata > Actinopteri > Cypriniformes > Gobionidae > Rhinogobio > Rhinogobio ventralis. Next base: position 18,734,577 of record CM077201.1, read on the forward strand.
GTCACATGATCCTTTAGAAATCATTCTAATCATTCTGATTTGCTGCTCAAGAAACATTTCAGTTACACTTTATTTCAAGGTGTTCTTGTTACAGTGAATGTATACATTTAAGGGTCACACTTTATGGTCCAATTCTCACTATTAACTAACTATTAATTATGACTTCTCCCTTAGTAAACTGCTAAATTACTGCTTATTAATAGTTTGTATGTAGTTGTTAAATTTAGGTATTGGGTAGGATTAAGGGATATAGAATATGGTCATGCAGAATAAGGCATAAATATGTGCTTAATAAGTACTAATAAACAGCCAATACCCTAGTAATATGCATGCCAATAAGCAACTAGTAAATAGTGAGAACTGGACCCTAAACTAAAGTGTTACCCATTTAAGTACTGAGTAATATTAATTAAGTACTTTCTATAAAGCTTGAGTTTGGTTTAACATTAGTTGCATGTAATTATGCATAATTTATAGCTAGTACTATAGTAACTACATCATGTAACATTGTGTTACCAACATTTCTTCTTATTATTATTAAGCTTTACTACCCCGTTATTTCCTAGCCAAATGCATCCTATATGAGATAACTTAGATATAGATAGTTAAAATTGAAAACTCGAAATATATTGGTGAAAAGCATGATACATTTGATACATGACATTTTTTCCAGGATTATTTGATGAATGGAAATTTCAAAAGCAGCTTTTATTTGAATTACAAATCTTTTGTAATATTATAAATATCTTTACTGTCTCTTTACAGTGTTGATTCAGTACAACGGAAACTGAACAATAAGCTGCTGTACAGCCGAAATTAACTTTGTTTGCATCATTGAATCCTTTGAATCACTGAATCATCAATTTAATGCATTGTAAATAAATAAAATTATTAATTTCTTTAAAAAACCTTGGAAATTCAAACACAAGTAAATACTTTCTCATTGAAATGTTCATCTTACAAGAATTCAACCGAGGCCATGTCTAATATCCCCGGCTAGGCTTTGACTCTGCTGACTGTGGATGAATCAAACTGATTTTCCATGACACACAATATTAAGAGTGTCTTTTCATCTGCTCTTGTGAGCGACTGAAGACCTAGATAAACACTCACAACACAAGACACACAAGCTTGTTCATGTGAGATCACATCATACACTCACCACAATCATGTAACATTTGAAAAAAGATCTATTGGTGCTATAAAGGGGAATGGGGGACAGATTTATTTAAATGTAGCTTTTATACGTGGTAAGCTTTCCAGAATGTGCAAGGAAAACAGATGAGGGATAAATGAGTAGAGATGTACTGTACTGCATTGGACAAGGAGAGAGGAAGGACAGAGAGCAGTGCAGAGTGTGTGAGACGTGACAGTGGCACCCTGGTCCTGTGTCCACCCCCTGCCCCGTGACATCACAGGCTGATGCTGGCTGGGACAGCAAGAAAACACACATGCACACTCATGCTTCCATAATCCCTATCTCCCGGCTGTCCCTAAAGCATTACAACGGTCACGTGTGTTTAGACATGTGAAAGCTGAGAGAAAGAGCAATTCGTTCAGTTGGAACTTGGGAGTTGTTTCCACAGTTTTAATGCCAAATTCCTCAAACATTTTAAGCAGTTCCCTTCATTTTTAATAGTTCTCCCAAACTATTTTTTTTGTCATCATTCACCCTCATGCTCTCTAACAACAGAAAGAGATTGTGAACAGGATGTCAAGAAAAAAGTTTTTTTGTCTTGTTTTGTTGTAAATTAATATCTTAGTATAGTTTAAGTATGATTATATTATTTATTAATATTTTGAATTAGGTTTTTATGATTGTTTTATTGACTGTTTCCATTTTTATTTGAATTTTATTTTTAGTAATTTTCTAATTGTTTTGTAATTTTCGTATATAAACACATATCAGTTCTAATTTTTGTTTAGGTTTTTCATCTAAAATTTATCTTTTATTTTATTAAAGATTTATTTTAATTACCAAACTTTTTTTTTTCTTTTTTGTTAACAATAGTAAAACTGCAGAAAGATTGGGGGGGGCGGGGACTATACATGCCTGTAAAATGATGATAATGTACAATTGTGCTATCAATTAATGATTTACAGCTTTTATTTTGAGCCTTTTTGTCCATGTTGGGGCATGACAGCCTATCTTTAGTGAATGGAAAAGCATTCTGTAAAATATCTCAATTTGTGTCCCAATAAAGAAAGTTAAATGGGTTTGAAGCAACATAAGGGTGAGTAATTGACAAAGCAGCTTTTAATAAAATTAAATCAGCAAATTACAACAAATTAGAATATATTCTCAGCTGACAGCTGCACCTGACCAGTGGTACAGCCTCAAAAAGCAAATTACACACTCACACATGCTCTGTCTGGCTCTACCACCCATGAAATGCACACTGGAAGAGTGTGTTGTCTTGTGAGAGCTAATTCAGGCCCCACAGAAGCATGTGTTACAATTGCTGAGGTCTTTGGTAATTTATAGCATGTGTGTTTGTGTAATAGTGCTGAGTGTCTGTTAGTCTTGCCTTTGGCCCTCTCTCATTAGGCAAGCCCCTCTCACATCTCACCACCTGACCGGCCTCCTTGAGCATACTGGATGCAGTAGTGGAAAAAAAGCAGGCCCTAAAAATAACACTCACACACTCATCCACCTCAGGGATGGGACAGAACATGTGTGCTGGTGAGAGGGGGGTTAATATTAGAAAGCACATACAGTAATAGGAAGAGGGGAGACCGACCGCTTTGCCTGCAACATTTTAATCTGTGACTTGGGATCTCCTCGTGCCCCCCAACGTCATACGAACGTAGCACATTCTTCAGCAGGTCACACGTTTATACATACACACACATTCCAGCGGCAGTCACACGCGCTGTTTCATCACTGCTGGCGGTACTGCCTCCTCAGAACTCCATACACTGCTATTTCTGTCTGTCTGAACCTGGAAGAAGATAGCGGTGTACAAATCGAGAGGAAGAGAGAAAGAAAAGTAGGGAGTATTCGCTCCTCACTGCCAACTTCTCACACTAGGCCAACTTACTGTCTGTCAGCCATCCGGAGTTACAACAGTTCCAGATGATCAGCCTGGTTTGGTTTAAACCACCACTGTGCCAGCCGACGTTTGGCCACGTGCCACTGTTCAAAATGAAGACGTGATGACACCATTATCACTTTGCATCAGATGATGATATTGAGCTCATTGGCTCGCGAGCGTTTGCTTGTCTTCTGTCAGTTCTTCTGCTCTCCTGCTCACACGGTGGCCACTTTCTTCCTCATTAATGATTGACTGATCAAAACTGGCATTTGCAAGTTTTTTTTTTGGTCTTTTTATTTAAATAAATTGAGTAATTAAATGATTAAAAGGGATTTAAGGGAATAAAGAAGAAATAAGAATGGTAAAAGTTGTTCTCTAATTATAGCCTAGTTGTGAAGTAATCCATTTAAACTCTTTGCATTATATATATACAATTTAATATTTTTAAACACATTCACTCTTGTTTGTATGTATGTTACTGTGGGTCGTTAAACATATTTATCGTAAAACAGTTGTCAAATATTAAATGTTTAGCTACTTATAGCTAGCCACACACACACTCTTTCACTGTAAAAACTAAAAGTCTTCAGTGACCATTAAGCCCCGCCTTCTTTGATCTGATTGGCCATCATTTTGACATTGAAGAGCACTGTTAGATCTCTGAGGCAGAACAGAAAGGTAAAAAAGGTAAACTTTTTATAAATGTTTGCCATCCTAACAACAAACCGAGCAGTTCGTAATGGAGAGCAGTATTAAGAAATATCAATTTGGCCATTTCCAATTAGTGGTGGGGACTTGTCCCCCTCAATGCCTATGGTGGTTATGGCCCTGGTGCAGTCTCACGGGAGACTGTAACAAAGTTACAAGGTGGCGATTTCATATGAATGTGTACGATGTAAATCATACCAAAACATACAATTATCAGAAAAAAGTAAGCATGAAGATTCCCAAACCCCACCCCTAAAACATATTACTGGGCATAAGCAGATCATACAAAAACATACAAATGAGATCGTACAAATTCATACGAATTAGCTACCAATTCGCCAAAATATAAAATTGTTGCGAATTGCCATGAGATTGTGTTGGATTCAGGGGTGCCGAGAGACCAGGATGATGACTCTAAGGGCCCTGGTCAGACAGGGCCAAAACTGACAAATAAATTTGGCACTCCGAACCATTTTAATGAATCGATAATATAGTCCGCTTCATGAACAACTCTTATGAGTCGGCTCTTTTAATGAATAGTTCAGTCAATTAGTTTAAAAAAACGGGAAGTTATCAGTTTCAATCAGTATGACGAAACCTTCACTTAACTGAATCAGCATCTGACTCACTGAACTGAATATTCAGTTACGACCGTATCAAAATGAAGAAAGATTTCTGTCATTATATATAAGCAATGTCAGCAATGATACATAGTGTTCCTCACTGTGTGTGTGTGTGTGTCTCAAAGGACCTCAGTAGCATAGCCTTAGTGTAGGATCGATAACGGCTGTCTCTCCATTCCACGCTTTATCAACCATATGATCCATTAAAACCAGGCACTCTACTAGCACGCTTCCCTACACACACACACACTACCATCCTGAAGCTGCTGCTCTTCTCCCGCCATTCCACACCAGTTGTCCGCTCTGGCTCCCTGAGGAGAGTAGGCAATTCCAATACGGCTCAAACTCATTGAGCCATACGCCCAGTTACACTGCCAGATACACACACACACACAGTACACACAAGGCACAAATGGACAGAGACATAGACCGAAACAGAAATACACCCAAACATCAGAGGCGCACAGATCAAAGAGACAAATTACTAATGGAGGCCAACAATCAGCTTTCTTTTTGACTTTAAACACTTATCACAGATTCGGTCTGAACCATAAATGGGTGAAGGTGTCATAACCACAAAGTCTCTGTTATATGGGCGATTCTTCAATTAGAGGACAAAATAGAGACAAAATACTTTAATGAAAACATTTCAACTTTGAAAGGATGCTATAGCACTGTAAGCAATGTAATGAAATTTAAACATTTTATTGTCTACTTTAATTTTCCGACTTTTTAAGTTTTCCTTCGCTGTAAATGTATAAAAAGTGTTTAAATCAGGGAAATTCTTAAAAATTGTACTCTATTTTTCCAAAGAACCTAAACATCATATTTTCATTTAGCGATTATTTGCAATTTTTTGTAATAAATAAATAAAATATCATTTACTGTTCCCAATTTTGATGTAAACTGTTTTATATTTATTAGTTATTACAGGTATTTAGTTATTTTAGAAATTAGATACAGCCTAGTGAAAGTTTGAAGAAAATGTAATCTTGCAGAAATATTGTAAGATTTGTATCTCTAGATCGGATACTTGTTCAATGACATTTGATAAATGTTTTAACATACAGGAAACAGTTTTAACAGTCTTATGTGAGCAGATGTGAATATTTAGGGTAACAATTCTGAGATTATTATGAATTTCTTAAGAACAGTGAAACTCCTTAGCACAGATCACGGTGAAGTTCATGTTAAGTAATTTGAAAAGATGTAAGATGCAGGAGGCTCACTTCCCACAGACAAGGAGTGGCTTGCACTGCACTATCTCTTGTTCTACTTATGCAAATGTCACTGTCATCACCTCCGGGCTATTACAGTCGTCCTCACACTAAATTTCTCTTTCAAGAAGATAAACCGCACTTGTCAGTTTTTATTTCACATGTATCATAGTATGACAGTGACATGGCACAGATGCTGCTGTAATGAGTGACACCTGGGTTGCTGTGCATGTGAATTCAATTCACCTGTATTTCAATTAACTACTGAAATATCCAAGGTATGAATCATGTTTCGTTTCGACGGTGTAAAGTGACCAGATTAAGACAAGCATGACCAGGCCTGTTTAGACCTGCTATTATCATCCATCTCTGGCATTCCAGGAATATGTATGTGTTTTGCCAAATTTGATATATTACCGTCAATGTTCAAAACCATTTTAGCACAATAGATGACTGACAGTTGAGTAGGTGGACTTTTAATCAACAACACATTAACATTTACACTACAAATGCAATGTCGTAATGTGCGTTTCAATGTGGTTTGAGTCATCGGATCACAAAGCGTGTTGGACCCCGTTTAAACCTGTTTAGACCTGACCAACTTTCTTGTTCCAATATTACACATAATTTCCCCAAGTGGAAGGGTCCACCATAATAACTTTTGGGGGTGGGGACAAACTGCACTTTTTCCTGAACCACATCCTCTGAAAGTAAGCTAAATCTGCATTTCCACCTTGACTTGCCGCTGCCAACCTGGGGTTTCCAAACCCGCTCCACTTCTGGTTTCCCCTTTCTCTCGAAATATATTTATTCTATATTTAATTATAACAAGTTTTAAAAAACTGATACAGAGAATGTTTTGAAAGTGATATCACTTAAGTACAGGGGTGAATGTTTGACATTGTGTCCTCTGAGGAAAAAGAAAGTCTGTTTATATGTGTAGGCTATGTGAGAGAAAGAAAGAAAGAAAGAAAGAAAGGTATCTGCATAGAAAACTAGCCATGTGGCCTTTTAAAACTGTGTATGAAAGCATGAGCTTCTGCATGCAGCTGTTGTTGGTGATATCTGTGAGTGTGTTTTCTCCGGGGCTGTCCCTCTACACAGGCAGTGGTTAGAGCTCAGGAAATGGTTACAAGAAAAAAAGAAAAATAAATGAACAGAAAAAACTCTGAATCTCGAGGTGTGAGCACGCTCACTCAAACACGTTTTCGAATTTCAAAGAAATTTGAAAACCTTTCAGTGTGACTTCCTCTAATCCTTGAATATGCAAATGAGAACATGCCCGTGCCAAAATAAATACATACATAAATACACTAATGGTGCCACATATGACCAAATAAAATACATGAAAATATATATATATTTTTTAAATTGAAATATTAAAAAATCTCAAGTAGCCTAGCTACCTGCAAATGGACACAGTGTTCTTTAAATATGCTGTGCGTTTACATTACGATCACTCTTTTTTTTATCTGAGCAGACATTTAAATTATTGTATGTTAATGCATTAGTCATAAACATTGGATCTCAGCCTAAAGTAGCACACAGAGCCCAGCAGACAACCATCAAAACACACGCCATGCAATCTCTCACACACACACTCAAATGCAGCACTCCTTGCCCATTTTTAAGATGATACTGAATAATTCGGAGTGTGTTGTTAGCTGTTGGGATTAGAATGAACCAGAGGGAAACCTTACTCTCAGTTAGGACATGAATAATGAAGAACACAGGCTCAAACTCACACACACACACACAGAGAGGCTGTTTAACTTGTAAGAGTGTGTCACAGCGCCTCCTACAGGCTAATGTTTATGCTCTCGGGTGAAGATTATGATTGACGTTCGGTTCTATGAATACGCGGTCACGTTAAATCTTCAGTTTTAAATGTGTTTGTGGATATTATCAGCAAAAACAATGTAGCAAAATCTAGAATAGAAATTCTGATGGATATTAATTTGTGTGTGAACTATTCCTTTTGCAAATTTGATACGCCGTAAACTGAGGTAAATGACATGAACTGGCTTGTTTTTTACTAGGAACATGCCTATGTGTACCAGGTGTACAAATATACAAAAATAGAACATTTTATGTAGATGTTTGATGAACATGTATCTCAGTGTTGCAAATGTAAGAAATGCTCATCCCTTTTTTTTCAAATGAAGATGGTTTCTGTTAAACTACTACATATGTATATTTCAGCCAAAAGATAAGCCATATGGAGTCCCTCATCAATTCATATAGCATACATTTTACAATTCTACTAATCACTACAATTTTAATACCCACTTGCCAATTACAGGCTGCAAGTTAAACCTGTCCACTTTCATAAAATATCATAGCTCAGAAGTGAAACTATGCAGTTACAGATTTTCTCGTTTCTGGGGTGCTAAGAAACCCAAAATTTTAATGACTGAAAAGAAAACTACCAATTTACAACAGATTATGAATATGTAATGTGACATTTAAAGGCAAAGCCACCTATCACAGTTTTTAAAATGCATTTTGTATACTTTGTATATAATTTTTTGAGCTGGGCAGGGCAAGATTTTGTGTTTGCACAGGGAAGCTTGATTTAGTGTTGATGGGACATGACTACAGGCTCAATGGAATTGGGATAATAGCACACCTATTACGTCACGTTCAGAGACTGGTGGAGCCGAAACAGCTTGCACAGTAACAGCACGTCTGGAATGCACATTTGCATACAACCACTTCTTAACCCACAGACTGAAGATATGCTAATTATGCCCTGTGATGCAAATCAGACCCTCAGATTTTTTTTCCCCAACTGAAGATGAAAGAAAAACAAATGGTAACAAATGTTTTACAGCATTTTATTGTACAATTTTACATATTAGTTTGTACAAAGGTTTAACAAAAAAAAGATGGTGGGAGAAGGAAGCTGAGGGTTTTTAAATTACCAAATGGTTGTAGTGGCTGGGTAAACTTGAGTGGGGGTGAAACCCCTTGAAATGGAGGTTTTAATAAAGAAAAAGGTGTTGATGGTCAGAGTTTGGTCCAAGTCCAATGGCTTAAGATTTGGTGGCAGGCTTCAGGGTCAGAGTCGGTTTAGGAGCGTGTGTACTTTCCCCAGATGTGCAGCATGAATACAGATGCGATGAAGAGCAGACTCATCACCAAAACAGGTACTGGGCCACTGCAAGAAGGGGGGGGGAGAGAAATAGATGTATTACTGCCCGATCTCATTATGATTTTTTTTTTTTTTTTAAATCGGACAAGGACCCCTTGTGGAGGATAGACAAACTAAACTCAGTAACTAATTCTTACATTTCAGAAGATCCTTGATTACAATACGAGAGGAGTTTAAATAAAAAGTTTGGCACAAACTTTCTCCCTGTGGGCCAATCAGGACTGCTCGTCTTGATCATGTGATAGAAGACGGTGTAATTAGGATTCTAAATGCTGGCGAGTAGGATACTGTTAACGAGCTAGATGGAAAATGTGGGGCTTTATTAAAGCAGGAACTGACCATCCCCTGAGTCGCTAGGCAGCTGCGTAACCATGCCGACTGAAGGCCCACCCCTCAGGCTTTAATTGATGTGACCTTTTCCAACGGAACTTTAATTAAGCTCAAAACACACAGACACACACACAAAATCTAAAGAGTGAAAAATACTTCACACACATAACTCCAGACTCTCTTACTCTAGGAGACTCTTGACTGTAAATACAGCCACTGTAACCACACACACTCAAATCCACTCTGACACACTCTGCCATTTCGTACATACGGAATGAACAGATGTAACATTACAAATCTAGAACAGCTCTTTAAAAATAAGAAATTGCTGTAGGTGAACACACTATAACAGAAGTTCGTTGCTTTGAAAGAATGGCTGAAAATACAGGCACACACGTACACAGCTGTAGGAGGGGAAACGGCAGGGGAGACATCAAATAAAGACGGAGGTTGAGCCCATGAGGCCAATTTCCTGTCGTTAAAATTTCATGTTTATCCTTATAAATGCTAAACCTCTCAGAACCCGTCCCTTTCGTGTCACTTCCTGTTGAGCTGAGGGGATGAATTAAAAATGAGTGTCTGTGTTGGTTCTTTGCACATTAAGTACATCAAATCAAAACCTTTTCTTATTTTGTCCTTAAATTAAGCAATAAAAATAAGTCTAGCATGATTTCCTAGCTAGTGGTTTTATTGTTATGACTTTTTCAAATCATAATAACTAGCAATAAAAAAAGGAAAATTAAAGACTTTATTTGAGAATATTACATATCAGTTCTCTTATTACAATAAAAATCTACACAATTTCACAAATGTTAATTCACTTTTTTTTTTTTTTTTTCAAATTGCTTAATTTCTACAGTCTATTTTCAAATACAAGCCAATTATACATTTCAATAGCTGAATAATAATAATAATAATAATAATAATAATGTTACTCCAACAGTACTAACAGCACTATTTATACAATAATTTATTAGGAAAACCTCTGCTAAACAAATACATGTAATTTTTAAAAAATAATGTTATTCAAGTACATAATACCATTCATTTTTTTTTTTTTTTTTTTTTTAAAGAAGTCTCTTATGTTCACCAAGGCTGCAATTACTTGAACAAAAATACAGTACAACTGTGAAATATTACAATTTATAGTATCCGTTTTCTTTTTTAGATTTATTTATTTTTGGTGACTTTTGCCTTTATTATGATAGGATAGTACAGCGTGGACAGGAAGCAATGTGGGAGAGAGAGAGGGGGACGGGATCGGGAAAGGTAGGCAACTCGAACTTGGGTCGCCCAGAGCGCAACGGCGCTATATGTTGGCGCGGTGAATACGAGGCTATCTGCGCCAACAACTATACATTTTAAAATATAATGTATTCCTGTGATTGCAAAGCTGAAGTTGTGCTGCTTAATATTTCTTTGGAAAATGTTTTTCAGGATTCTTTGATGAATAAAAAAAACTTTTAAAAAAAACAGCATTTGTTTTAAATCGAAATCTTGTGTAATATTATAAATGTCTTAACTGTCACTTTTTATAAATGTAATGCATCCTTGCTGAATACAAGTATTAATTTCTTCCAAAAAAATTTATACATTTTATATTTGCTCTCTATTTGAGTAGAAAGAGTTCTAAATTCTTCTGTGTGAGTGAGTACTCACACTTTAAGTCCCGGTGAGTCCTCAGTGTAAAAGCGCCACATCCCTCCTGTACCAGCTGATGCTGTGGATCTGCCTCCACTGCGTGCGCCACTGCTAGGGGCTTTCCTGAGGGAATCGACAATAAGAAAATATGCTTTAATATACAAGACAAATAAAAGCATCAGATATTATCAAATTGAAATAAATGCCAACCAACTAGAGCCTGACTATCAGTTCAGTGAGCAACTAAATCATACCCTGATTATGTAAAATTCACAAGACAAACATTGAATAGAGCCTAATTATTGTCAACGGAGAACCATAAAGGTCCAAATAAACAACATCACTCAGTTCTGCTGATCAAATCACAGAAACACTAAGAAAGCTCTTTGATCCAGCTTGGTGCATTAAGGCACAAACAAAACTGTTGTAAGGTGCTTACCTCTGTCTGGCTGAGGTGCCGGCAGTGCGGGGGGCCACGGTCTTACTTGGGGAACGGCTGGAGGCCCCAACATTTGTTGCACTAGCTGCAGGTCCAGGCTGAGATGACAGACAAATAAAGGACTTTGGTAAACCAAATGCACAGTGATTGACTTAATAGTATGCCTTCTGGCACCAACGGAAACTTTCATTGCCATCTTTATGGCATAACATGCTACAATAAGAACAATAAGTTAATAATGCTATAGCAGATACCTTAAATGGCTGATATATTCCATCAAGATACACTATACAACTCATATGCGAGCACAATAAATTCTTATTAAAATATATAGATCACTAGATGTTCAATTCTAGATAATAGTGAGATAATGCCACATAGACTTAATAGAACAAGTTAGCATTCATACTAAAAGAGTGGGCCAGATTTAGACTGAAGAGCTGGTGTGGGGGTCCAAAAGAGCCACGTCTCCCAAACAAATGCGGTGATTGCAGCTAGTGAGCAAACCAACCCAACAAACTGCATATGAATCTTCTGGCACGAGACTAAATACTATTTAAAACCCCAGTGCTGGTAATTGCAACTAAGCAATTAAATGGCAGAACTAACGTTAACTTGACTATTCTAATAACGGTAACGCTACGTTATTACAGAGCATGACAGGCTAGACAGCTAGCAATCCAGATATAACTGTAGATGCGGGCAACACATTTATTATAAACCTACACAGCTACGGAAAAACTGCATTAAGAAACTTACCATTTTGTTTAATAGTGTATGTTTCAGGAGACTGCGGGTAAAAAAAGTGAATCGAGGTGACTGCCTCTATAACTGAACTCCAGCCGATACAGACAACTACAAGAGAAAGACTTTTGATGACGTATCGCTGAGAAGGCCACGACAACCATCGAAAGGACCGTCATAGGAGCCAGTAGAGCGCCTGACCGGAACTTTGATCCTGCGTGTTACTTTAAACGCAATTTGGATGCTTTTGTAAGCCTAATTTGATATGAAACGTTAAAACACACCATGATGAAGGTAAATAAAATCAGCGAATGCAGCTTAGCGTCAAAATGTATTTTGTGAAAACTCAAAGGCGGGAGGACAGAGTGCAGTGACGTGTCACGTGTAATTGATGATGTGTACAGAGTAGGGCAGACATATTGGCTCAAACAGGAAGCCAGTTTCACTAAATCGCGAACTTTGAGCCATATTTGATCATTCATACAGACAGCCGAGGGTAAAGGTAAACGTTTTCTCGTCTGAGTGTTTTTTTAAAAACATTTTACTGTAAGCACAATTTAAGTAATTTAAGTAAAGAAAATATTACATTTATGTGCTCTGTGCAATGGTGTTACTACTTAGTATGTAGCAGGGTATTTACTGAGTCTAGACTATGTATTGTATATATGACATATTGTATAAAAAAATGAGTATTAATGTTTTCCCAATTCTGATTTGGCGTGTCGCGCTTGTTTATAGATATCTGCAGACATTTAATGATGTAGGACTGTAATAATAATAGAAGGTATTAGAGTTTATGACAGATAAGTCCCAGTGAGCCAGTGTCATAGACACGTGAACGTGCACAGAGACGTGCGCGCGCTCTGGCCTGTTGCAACAACACAGAGACATGAGATACTTGATGTAATCAAGATTAAGATGTGATTAGATTAATCATCAGAGTGAGAATTGGGTTATAATATTTATAAATAGCTGTATAAAAATAGAAGTCTATGAAATATCCCCATTTATATAGCTAAGCAAATGTGTAATAATTACTAGGTTTTCTGGAAAGCAGTAACTGGAAAATCTAGTTGCTTTGTGTTGAGCTGAAAATTGAGGTGTAACTCATTTGATCTCCTTTTGACTGAACAGGTTCTGGTCAGGACAGGATGGCTCGGGTGGTATTCCTGCACCCGGATCTGGGTATAGGTGGAGCGGAGCGTCTGGTGGTGGATGCAGCTGTAGCTCTGCGATCTCGTGGCTGCAACGTTCAGATCTGGACGGCACACTATGACCCCCAGCACTGCTTCTCTGAGACTCTCTCACCTGACCTACCCGTGGTGTGTGTGGGCGACTGGCTGCCCACCAGCGTGTTTGGTTATTTCCATGCTCTCTGTGCATACCTGCGCATGATCTACCTGACTCTTTATCTTGTGCTCTTTAGTGGGGAGGAGTTCGATGTTATTTTCTGTGATCAGGTAACTACTGATGCTACAAAAACTAACTACTAATTATTAGTGTTATTTTTGTATTGTCTATGTATAGTATTATTATTTTTTTTAAATACCTTTTATTTGTATGTTTTCAGTCTAAGTTTTAGTAATAATTTTTTATATTTCTATTTCACTTAAATTTATTTAATTGTAGTTTTAGTAATTTTAGTACTTCAACTTTAACCTGTTTATTTCAGTTAGTTGCAAAGATAATACGTTTTTCATCAATTTTTATTTTATAGATTTCAACTATACTACAAATACAGAGTATATGTACTCAATGTACTTGTTTTTCAAGTATCTGTATTTTATTTTAATTTTAAGAAACTTTTACTTTATTACATTTCCATGCATAATATGTGACTTTTTACTCCACTATATTTCATAAAAACATATCATTCATTGTTGTTTCAAACTGAAGATATCTAGATATCAATTGCACAGAATCTGACTAATCTGCAGCTATTCTCTATTCATCCACTCATTGATTTAATGATCAGGGGTGTCTTTCCCAAAAGCATCGTTTGACAACTGTGGTCGCAAGTTCCATCGTTATCAGCATTCAACGAGTCAGTGTTTCCCGAAACCATAGTTCCAACGAACATTCGCAAACAGCATTGCAAAGTTGAGTGGTTGGAATGACAGCTCTCGACCTGTGGTTAGAAGCATAGTTTTTTGTTTGCATGACATGTGGACTTAATAAATCCTTATCTTGAGCAAAATAAGCAAGCTGACATTAATTTACGCCTTTTAGTTTGTCAAGAGATTTTGAAGAGTGCGCATGTGTGTATGTGCTCTAGTACGTAAGAATAAACCTGTGATTGAATGAAGCAAAATAACTGGGAAAAATTCGAATTATTTCTTAGATGCCATGTCCGTAATTTATAGCAAAAAAAACTAGCATGAATTCGATTTCAAACAAATTCATTAAAAGAAGTTATTACTCTACCACCTGCGTGACATCATTAACCAACATGGATGAACAACAAATTTGTGACAATATGGTTTCAGGAAACAGTCATGACTAGCTAGTTGATTTCTTCAATGGTGCATCGTACTATGGTAGTTATGCACCCCTGGTCAGAGTGAGTCTCTAGATAAACTTTAACAACTGAATTAGTCAAGTCTGACTCAAAATAAGACAAGAACCAGGGGTAAAATGAAAGTAAGGTACTAATGACAAATTTTTTTTTATTGTTTATTGTTAAATGAAAATATTTAGCTTATACATAACTGTAAGTTGTTTGGGAACTGAACATGCCATAAAAAAAATCATAAATGAATATAAAATATGCTATAAAAACCATATATGAATATTTGAACCAGGAAGTAATAATTAGTCATCATGCAAGTCATCATCACAAAATTAAACCCAACAGAAGACTCCAAGATGAAGAGGAGAGTCTTGTTTCACCTTGAAGAGGTTTATTTTGCAATAATAACTTCATGCATTCCCTGGGAATCAAACCCATGAGTTTGGTGTTGCTATAGAAAAGCCAAGAGACATAGAAACTAGCACAGTAGTGCTATAGACACTGGTCAAATACAATTTTGTGGTCATTATAGAGAAACATTTGACCACACAGTTCTGTGATTGGCCAGTCAGAATTGAGTATTCCAGAGAGCCGTTCTTATCAAAATCCCTTTCAAGGAAAGTCTGTTCACTCTGCAGTCATATTTGCAACACCTCTGGGCAGCTATTTCGTGCGCAAGGCTGCACCCGAAATCGCATACTTTCCTACTATTTAGTAGGCAAAAAACAGGATGTGACAAAAGAAATATGTCCGAATTCACAGTACTCATAAAAGAGTAGGCAAATAGTACCAAAATGCCCCACTTCTTCCTGCGAGATTCTGAAGTGTGCATATGCTGGACACTTTACTATCTCATAAGGCAATGGGAGAGGACATTCATACTACACACATTCATACTGTATAGAACATACTTTACTCAAAATAAGTACCTACATAAAAGAGTATGCAATTTCGGATACAGCCCAAGTCCTATCTGCTTGAATGGGGGAATCCTGAAGTCTCAAAAACTGCTTGCCGAACTCGCATTTAACACATTTTAAATCAGCAACAAAATCTGACATGAACTGTCCCATAAATGTTGTTTCTTATACTCAAATAGCATTTAAAAAAGCTTATTTTACAAGCTAGACCAGCCAATGCGCATATGCAGTCCTAAGCACGAGTCTCTAACGCCAGCTGCAATGACATGGTGACTTTACCAATTGTCGATTGTTTCTTTTTATTTATTTAGAAGCAGGACTTATGCCACTATATTGAGCACTACACTTTCTCCGATTCATAAGTAATATGAGCACACCATCTTTGTATATCTAAAGTCTTTGGTTCTCATCAAAACCACCAGGTTTAATTTTATCTCCTATTTTCAGGTTTCAGCATGCATTCCCTTTTTGCGTTTGGCACGTCACAGGAAGAAAGTCCTATTCTACTGTCATTTCCCTGACCAGCTACTGACTCAGCGCCGCTCTGCTCTAAAGCGCCTATATCGTGGCCCGATCGACTGGTTTGAGGAACTGACCACAGGCATGGCCGATCGAATTTTGGTTAACAGCCAGTTCACTGCAAGAGTCTTCAAACAGACGTTCCCCAAACTAGCCGAGATCCACACCGATGTCCTTTATCCCTCTCTAAACTCGGCAGCTTTCAATGATGAAGTAGAGGACCTCAGCGGTCTGCTCCCTGAAGGGCGGAGCTTCCTCTTTCTGTCAATCAACCGCTATGAACGCAAAAAAAACCTGCCATTGGCGCTGCAAGCATTAGCAGCCCTGAAGGAGCGTCTGTCTATAGGGGAATGGGAGCGTGTGCACCTCGTAATGGCAGGGGGTTACGATGAACGCGTGGTTGAGAATGTAGAGCACTACGAAGAACTGCGCTCAATAGTGGCCTCTCTTGGCCTGGAGGACCACGTCACCTTCCTGCGCTCTTTTTCAGACAAACAGAAACTGTCTTTGCTGCAAAGCAGCACGTGTGTACTGTACACTCCCAGCAATGAACATTTTGGCATTGTACCCATTGAAGCCATGTACTCCCGTTGCCCCGTTATTGCAGTTAACTCGGGTGGACCGCTTGAATCTGTGGCCCATGACGAAACAGGTTTCCTCTGCGAACCCACCCCTGAGTGCTTTTCCGAAGCAATGCAGAAGTTTGTTACAGACCCTAAACTCAAGCAGCGCATGGGGCAGGCTGGCAGAGAGCGGGTACAGCAGCGCTTCTCTCTGCAGGCCTTCACTGAGCAGCTCTACAGTCATATCACCAACCTTACCCAATAACCAATTATGACATCATAAAGGCCATTCCGCTTCGGACCAGCACACGGATGCATTCTGCCAGTCCGGTTGCTGTGGAGGGACTAATGAAAGTATGTCATCTCTAATGAAAGAAAAGAGCAGCAGGAGTTATCATGGCTTAAGAGTTCAATACAAGCCTTGAAGAATGTGGAGCACTCGTCTGACCGAGAGGGGTAATGAATTATTGTGCACCGGCCACATTGATCAAGCGGGTCATTGCGAGGCCTGAGGACCATATATGTGTGTATTTTTTTTTATGCCAAAGGACCATTAGAGAGTTTCTCGGGCAGAAATCGATAGACAAGTTTTTGTGTCCTGCTCTGTTCGCCAGTGTCTCCGCTTTTGTTTAGTGATAACAATGGAGCATGTTAAGAGTTATTAAAGTCTCTAACTAAAGATGCTCATAACAAGTTAGTTTGAGTAGAAAAAGAAAAAGTTTTCCTAGGACACTGAAGGTCATATGCTGTATTGGGTTTGGGGTTGTTACTGACTGTGTATCTCCTCATGCTATTGATGCAAGACCAAAGCCCAGATTAAATGAGATGCTGTGTCATGTTTGACTTTGTCTATTGAAGCTTTTATTTTTGTATACATTGGATACAGACTGACCAGACAGAACAGTAGCCTTTTTACTTTAAATTAAAATAGATCACTGTTGCGTTAACATTTCTAATTTAATGTAATTTGACCAACTGTTTTGTACTTTGTCTTTGTCAGCTCATTGGCCTTACAGGGCTGTTTTCCAAGCTGCATCAGAAAATACTGGCGAACTCACAGAAGTGGTGTGTGATTATGTGTCCTTCTGTACAGATATAATTATTCCTAACAAAATGGTTATAGATTTTCCAAATAATAAACCATGGATCTCAAACCAAACAAAAGACCTTCTGCACAGAAAACAGGCAGCATTTGAATAGGGTGATCTGAATGGAGTTAGGGAATTGAAAAAGGCAGTGAGAGTTCAATTGAATAAAGACAAAACAAAATATAAGGATCAAATTGAGAAACAATTAAGTGGTAATAATTTAAGATCGACCTGGCAAGGTAGGAAGGAAAGGTAGGGCTAGATATATTAAACTGAATGGGTTTAGTTCAACAAAGAAGATGAGCTGAACACATTTTATTTAATTTTATATTATTTTTATATCAGATATAGTTTTAAAACAAAAGACTACAAGCAGTCAAGCCTTTAATGTCAGCACGCAAAGGGTTAAAAGTCTTTTCCAGTGTGTTTACACTAATAAAAGTCCCAGTCCAGATAATATTGGAGGAAGGGTGCTCTGTACATTGTGTGAGATATTTTATTATATTTTCCCTCAAGTTACAAAGAGTTATAATTATAATTCCTGGGGCTTCAAGGAGCCTCAATGATTTTAGCCGATAGCTATTAGTTCAATACTTATGAAGTGTTTTGAGAAAGTAGTTAAGGGAGAAATTTTACAGCAGTCCAAAGATAGTCTTGATCCTTTGCAGTTTGCATTTGGTCAGGGCCGGGGTGTTGAGGATGTTAACGTTACTTTGTTAAATTGTTTGTTCAGACACTTGGAAAAGCCAAAGACCAATGCTAGACTACTAGACCAATGCTTTTCTTTGGCTTTTAATACAATATGGCCCCATTTGTTGGTAGAGAAATTTGTTTCTCTTTTTAACTTGGATCTTAATATTGTTGGGTGGATTTTGGATTTTCTATTAGAACGTCCTTGGTGTGTTAGAGTCAATGGTGTTCATTCTGGCTTTCAGTACTGTTCCACTGGTTCACCTCAAGGCTGTTGTCCTTCACCTCTTTTGTTTACCATGTACACCAATGATTGTCTGAGTAGGTATGAGAACAGCTATATTATAAAATATGCGGATGACTCAGAGATTGTGAGTCTTCTCCACGAACTGGATCTGAGGCATGGTCCTGTCGTGGAGGGTTTTGTGTCGTGGTGCGATTGATTTTCTCTTCAGCTTAATGTTAATAAAACAAAGGAAATGGTGATTGATTATAGGAGGTCCCCACCCAGTCCTCTGATGACAACAATTAAAGGTTTAGACATTGAAATTGTCGACACTCACAAATACTTGGGGGTGGTTATTGACAATAAGTTGAGCTTCCAACCCAATGTTTTGGCTGTTTGTAAAAGGTTCCAACAAGAGCTTGCATGTCTTATGGTGATACTGTTTTACAAACAATTTATTGAATCTGTCCTTTCCTTTTGTATTGTGGCATGATATGGTACTGTTAAATTTGACTAACAAAAACAGGTAAAGTAGCCTTGTAAAGGTAGCAGGGAAGATCATTGGTGTTGATCAGACTGAACCTTCTGACATTTTTTAGTTTTAGAGTGCTTGTAAGCAGGACAAAAATAACTAAAGATTAATTTGGGACTGTGGCCATTAAGCTACTAAACTGTTCAGGCCTGGAGGAGAGTGAACTTAGTATGTATAGTGTATGAATTAAGAATAGAGTATGGTATTTTAATGTGTGTTTGGGGCAATTTCATTGTTTATAATGTATGATTTTATCATTTATGATGTACATGGATGTGGTGGTTAGTGCTCTGCAATCATAGTTTTCCTAAATGGGACAATAAAGCTGAGTCTGAATCTGAGTCTGAGCATTTTATTTTTCAAATTTTCCAAAACCCCAGTTTTGGGATAGTTCATATAAAATGAAAGTCATTATTTAATCACCCTCATGTTGTTCCAAACTTGCATGACTTACTTTCTTCTGCTAAACACAAAGATATTTTGAAGAATATTTAAACTGTTTTTGTGCATACAATGAAATACATGTTTTGGACCCCATTGACTTTCATTGCATGGATAAAAAATTCTAAATATTTTCTATTGTGTTCCACAGAAGAAAGAAAGTCATACAGGTTTGGAATGACATGATGGGAATGGGTGATGATTTAAATTTTTGTGAACTATCCATAAAAATTACTCCATTGCCCACAACAAGTACTGTAATACCAAAGCATTGTTTTCCAAACGTTCTTTATCAGATACTAGGAGTGTCCATAGATTTAAACAAGTAACTAAAATAACTAATATTAAAATGAGAGTAATTTAATTGCAGGATTCCAGAAATTGTAAGTGCTGTTCTTCAGCTATCTCACTCTTTTAACCAATGCATTTACATGATTTTTACAGTTATTTGTGATTTATTAGATATGGATTTTTTTAAATATATTTTACTCACAATTTCTACCTGTTAAAATATTTTAGAGCTTAGCATAATTATAAAATGAGATAGTTGGGATAGTTCAGTTAAAACATATTTGCTTTAAAAATGCCCATGGTGTTTTAAGATTTTAATGATTTCCATCATGTTTCCAGGTCTAGAAATCCCACTATCAAAATTAGACTACCTCATATATTCAGCACTACTGTGGGAACACTGTTTTTTAAAGGAAACTGTTGTTGTTGTTTCTTCTTCTTCTTCTTCTGCCGCTCTGGAAGTCTATGGCAGGCAGCCCATAGAACCGTATGGTAAAAGGTTTGGCACACAGATAGAGTACCGTCCAAACATTAACCACAGCAAATTTGGAGTCTCTAACTCAATCCCTCTAGCACCACCAACTGTCTGAAGTTTCACTTACATTTATGTGAATCATTTTTAAAACTGTAAGGGCGAAAAAAAAATCCATAGTGAAAATTTTCTGGCAAATTTTCCCACCAAAAACGACTTTTTCAAAATCCTCCTAGACGGTTTATCCGATTTTCACAAAACTCGAATCAGATCATCTATAGACCATGCTGGCAAAAGGTTATCAAAAGCTTTTTGATCAAACCCAACCGTTCTCGAATAACGTGCGATTGAATTCAGTGAAGAACATGCCAAATTGGACACGAGACTATATCTCCACAATGCTTTAGTGTATTCAGACCAAACTTGGTACATGTCATCACAAGCATGACTTGAGGCTACATGCAGTGTTTCGGCACAGCGGCACCTACTGGTCAGAAGATATGAAAAATGCTGTATTTTAAGAACGCATTAGCGAACTCGGCTCATATTTGGTTGAACATGCTGGCCTCCATTTTGAATTTCTTTGAAAACATACTTTTTTTAACTCCTCCTAGAAAGTTCACCAAAATTGGCTCAGATCATCTTCAGACCAAACCATTCTCGAGTAACGCATCAACAATTTGTTGGCATGATGCCAAACTGATTGTAAGGCTGTAACTCTGCAGTGCTTTGGCATATTGACACCAAACTTTATGTCATTGTCACCTCACACTTACCACACCATAATAATTTGATAACAGCGCCACCTATTGGTCAGAAGTGATGAGCAAGTTAATCATATTACAGTGATTGTATTTGTAATTTTTCATATATTTTGACTAAAGTAATCTAAAAACTTCTTTTAATTGCTTATTGTTGCTGTTTTTCTGAAGCTCTCAGCCATGTTTGCATGTCACATTGTTCCTTTCCGATAATTGCTGCTTGCAGCTATTTTCTAGTTGTTTTCGCTTATTTTAGCTTATTTTAAAGCTTGTTTTGTCTTACTTCAAATAATATTAGTCATCTTGAGGCCCCCTTTGAAGTTTGCTGCTTAGTAGGCCCTAGGCTCCTGATTGAGAAGAACTGCTTTAAACGACCCATCCACTCGTATGAAACTCTGAATATCTGCGATAACCTCAGAGGTGAGCGCACTTGAGCCTGCATGCTAAATTAATAAAGCGTGAGGGGTGGAGGGGGTATTTTTAAATAGGCTTTAATTCTGTATCGCAGACGGTCAGATGTATTGCCTCGCTAGCGTCACATCCGTTTTGTTGGCAGTTTGGGAGCAGTTTTTGTTGCATTTTCTCATTAACACTCAATGCGTTAAAGATGAGGACCTTATTTTTAGCCTTGCACTGATTGGGTTTTAATCATACATAAAAAGAGAGGTTACGGGGCCAGCGAACATGTAAATCAAGCGGGCACAATAACAAGGTCAGAATGCACAACCTTCAAACCTCTCGCTAGCTCTGCCTGTGTTAGGGCTAAAGATATTTGGATGTGATCACTGAATAGGAGAATGGAGGAAAGTTTTAGTTTTTGCTGTGCAGATGTGACAGACATGACCTGTAATTAACCGTTTTCATCAAGCCTGCACTCGAGAACACAATGAACGAGACATATTGTTTGCTGCAATTGCACATGAATTAAAATATGAGTAATACATTTTCTCCAAACTAGCTCTGCAATGGTGTCAAAAAGATGGAAATCTCATTCATTTATAACTGTGATAAATGTTTGCTTTTAGAGTAAGAGAAATCTGCGTAAGACACACACAACACTGATTTCCAGTTGAGTATTTGCTGATCAGTGGTAAATCTCATAGTAACAGCATTTGCTCCCAAAGACGCGGCATAGAGCGCATTGTAAAAAGGAAATAGGAGTAATATCTTCCCCCTGATGGATACACGCAGACAGGAATATCTCTTGACTGTTTTGTATGACATATTAGTTTACAACCATTTGTATTCATAGCCTGTCTTTTAGTGTTTTCTTATATGAAACGCTTGCAAATTATGATTTCAAATTTTACAGCTTCAATAAAATATTCCAGCACATTAGCATATATCTGGTGGGGATTATTGGTGCACTGTGAGGGGTGGGCTTTGATTTACATTTGTGGTATAAAACAAATTAAAATCTTGCTCCTTTTTTTAAAAAAAATAGCAATCAATAACATCTCTCTGTGGCAGGTTATGAGCAAAATGATAGCCTCAATAAAACCAGTTATTTATAGCCAAAGATAAAGAAATGTTATGTGTCAAATTTACAATAGACAATGGCCCCATGCAGGAAGCTCAGGAAATGGGATTTAAAGACTATCTATTAAATAACTAGTGTTATAGTGTATGACTGTTACATCAAATACATAAGGGACCATTTTTATTTAGGTAAAAGTGGCTTTGCGTACCATTTAAGCTTTGGTTGTCATTTGAACTAAGTAAAAGTTGACCCAGACAAGAATACAAGACCTTTAACAAACCCCTTCTGTTTTGCCTCCCTGTTCAGGTGTTTTGCTCTGATCTAGGAGTGCCGTGTGTTTCTGGAGATGGTGTGTGTGTGGTTTGAGATGCTCATTGCCCTCAGTGATCCTGGCTGCTTTCCAGCCCTCAGTTGGCCCTTAATCAGCGAGCTGTCACTCAAACAGAGGGAGTGACACCACGCATATTCACCAGTCACCTGGGACCCCCGATTAGACACTCAGCTACCCCCATCCACCCTCCCTGGGCACAAAAAAACAACTCCCCTCAGTCAACTACACACACACTTAGCAAGCCAGGTTTTGTCCAACACACACACACTCTTGATGCCTATCGACTCCACTCTAGAAAGTGCTTAGCTGTATTGCAGGTGTGTGTTTACAGTAAATGTATTTTAATTGAAGCATTTAGATCATGTTGTAATCAGGAGGCCTGATCGCGTGAGGCTGGCAGCGGTTGGCAGTGTGACAGTGATGCCAGCGAGCCCTCGGCCCAGCTGGAGATCAGTGCTCACCTGACGAGGGGTCGCGTCAATCACCCATCTCGTCCTGCTTGCCGCGCGCCCCCCGACACCGCCTATTTACCCTCAAACAAAAGCGCCGTTCAACTTGAAAGCGTTGCGCGTGTGAGCGGGTGTGTGTCGCGATGGCAGAATAGATTGAGCTGTCAGAGCAGTTGCTCAGAGGGAAGATTAATAACCAACACAAACAATAACGTTCCCGCCATCACCATAAATATGCTAATGACCGTTATCAATACAGCAGCTAATGGAAGCGCAGGAATTACAGAGACGGCCAAGAGAGAGGGCACGAGGGTTAGCCATTTATTCACAGACCGCTCTGATAAACCCACAGCGCGGTCCCTCAATAAAAGCACCCACCCTTAAAAGATATCAGCTCGCGAGTAAAACAACACTTCATTGTGCGAGTGTGTGCGCGCGCGCGCGCAAATGAAGAGGTAAAGGAGTATGCGTGCCAAGGATTTAATTAAGAGTCAACGGGGTGAGTGGAGCTGTTGGGTTGGGAGAGAGAAACTCAGTTGTTGAGATAATGACATTGTGGACCACTGACGTTTATTAGTAATCAGGCATCTGTTTTAGAAGCTGAATAAAACTCAAGAGAGAAAGATAACTTTTTTACAGCCATAAAAAACCTAATGTGTAATTTTTTCCTACAGAGGATCATGGATGGATGTAATTTTTGTTTTGTTTTTCCAAGTAAAAATAGACTAATCTAAACATTGAAAATCACATTTCGATTTGGGCTATATTTTCATTTTCCCAAACCCACGCACTGGCAAAATACTTTAAAAAAAGGGGAAAAAAAGATGTGTTTAATTATTTTAATTCTTAAAACAAGAACAAAATGGCAGGTAAATACAAAAATAAACAAGACATTTTGCGTCTCACGTATATTGTATCTCAGCTATATTGTTCTACGGACGTTATGAAGTTTTTTTTTTTTACCAGAAAAAAAGACAAAAATCTTACTAAGAAAATTATTTTTGCAGTCGTCTTTACATGTGCATGTTTGTTCTCTATCTTTTGCTAGAGAGGGGAGAAAGGGCAACTAGCCTTCCCAGTTTTTAGGGTGATGATATTAATGAAGTGTTTTAGTGAATGTGTATAGAAGCGTTTCATTGGAAGGTTAATTCAGGATAATAAGGACATTGGGGACTACTCAAGAAGCGAACTGGCATAACACTTGATTAATACGGGCTAAGAGATGAAGTGATCTTGCAAATCACACACAACAATTTACCCTTTTTGAGATTTAATAGGGGTGTGATATGGTTAAAAGCAAAAGAAATGCCAAAACAGAGCTGTCTAAGTAAGTCAGTGTGACTGAGTGGAGAATGGGAAAGAGTGACTATGGGCTAGCTGAATGAAATACACAACTTTAACAAGTTCCAGAGGTGTGAATTAAGTACACACTGATGGCTCTTAAACTGTGTAATTGCTAATTGGCTCATTACTGTTCTCTAATGGTTAATTGTGTTGTTGCGGATGGCCAGCTATCGTTCAGATTCCCATGAGAGGGATGAAGGATATATGACTTTAATGACTTACTGAGGTAACAGAGAGTTTACAGCTATTGTGAGTGTGATTGTGATCCTGTGTGCTTGATAAAATTATGCTGTCAAGCCCATGATGAAAACACCTATTCTGAGAGTAAGAGACTGGTCAAGCACATAGTTTTCATGAAAAGATTTGATTACTCTAGATAGTTTATTTTATTTTATTTTATAGTAAATACAAAAAAAACATCAAAACCATTTAATGGTAAAAAATTTAATTGACGGTCAACAAATAAAAAACAGATAGCTCGGGCTGCTGAATATTCGATCTCGATCTCTAAGCGCTTATTGTTAATGATATGATTACAGATAATAATCTAGATGTGCTGTGTTTGACTATACGCACAAAATCCCCCACCCACCCCACTAGTTTCAAATATAATTCCTTTGAAGTTTTGGTGCTTTATGTAACATTATGTAGTGTAATTGATAAATCCCGTTTGACATTTGTGCTGGCTACTGTATACAGGCCACCAGGGCACAATACAGGCTTTACCAAAGAATTTGCTGATTTTCTATCAGAGTTAGTACTGGCTACAGATAAAGTACTAATTGTTGGTGATTTTAATATCCATGTAGACAATGAAAAAGACGCATTGGGATTGGCATTTAGAGACATTCTAAACTCTATTGGAGTTAGGCAACACGTGTGAGGACCCACTCATCGCCATAATCATATGTTAGACCTAACATGGAATAAATGTTGATACCGTTGAAATTGAATCGCATCGCAGCAGAGCGATGACATCTCAGTTCATTACCTAGTATCATGTATACTTAATTTAGCAAAGGCTGCAAAGCCATGCCCTCACTTCAAATATGGCAGGACTATCACTGCTGCCACTAAAGATTTCTTTGTAAATAATCTTCCTCATCAGTTTCATCTCCTCAGCATCCCAGATAGCCTAGAGGTACTCGATGTTGCAACAGAAACTATTGACTCTCTCTTTTCTAGCACTTTAGACACAGTTGCTCCCCTGCGCTTATAGACGATTAAAGAAAATAGTCCAACGCCGTGGTACAACGAGCACACCCGGTCCCTTAAAACAGCAGCCAGAAAAATTTTGTGTAGAAGTATTTCGTGGAAAGTGAGCATGATTGCATACAGAAAGGCCATAAAAACTGCTAGATCTGCTTATTTCTCGACTCTCTTAGTAGAAAACAAACACAACCCTAGGTATTTATTCGATACAGTGGCTAAATTAACCAAAAATAAAGCTTCAACTTCTGATGTTTGTAAACAGCACAGCAGTAATGACTTTATGAACTTCTTTACATGCATGATTGATAATATTAGGGAAAAAATTATAACCATGCAGCCGTCTACTACAGTATCACATCAGACAGTGCATTGTAGTGTCACTGAGGAACAATTACACTCATTCACTGCTATAGGAGAGGAAGAATTGGCTAAACTCAATTTATTAAACTCAAATTAAATCATCAAAATCAACAACACGTATGCTCGACCCTATACCGACTAAGCTACTAAAAGAGATGCTTCCAGTGGTCATAGATCCTCTTCTTAATATCATTAATTCATCCTTGTCACTAGGATATGTACCGAAAACTTTTAAGTTGGCTATTATTAAACCACTTATTAAAAAACGCAACTTGATCCTACAGAATTAGTCAATTACAGGCTAATCTCAAATCTACCCTTTCTGCCAAAAATACTAGAAAAGGCAGTGTCCTCACAATTATGCTCCTTTTTAGAAAGAATTGGTATTGCTGAGGATTTCCAGTCAGGATTTAGACTGTATCATAGTACTGAGACTGCTCTCATCAGAGTTACAAATGATTTACTCTTATCATCCGATCGTGGCTATTAGTGTTACTCGATCTTAGCGCTGCATTCAATACTATCGACCACAACATTCTTTTGAATAGACTCAAGAATTATGTTGGCATTAGTGGAATTGCATTGGCATGGTTTAAATCATACTTACCGCTATCAGTTTGTAGCAGTAAATGAAGAGATGTCACACCGATCACAAGTTCAGTATGGAGTACCCCAGGGCTCATCCTGTACATGCTACCACTGGGAGATATCATTAGGAAGCATGGCGTTAGTTTTGATTGTTATGCTGACGATACTCAGCTCTATATTTCTTCACGCCCTGACGAAACTTACCAATTCACAAGATTAACGGAATGCATAGCTGATGACTAGTAAAATGGATGACTAGTAATTTCCTGCAACTTAAAATAAATTTTTAATCATTGGACAAAAAAACTCCACAAGTAGTAACCTAGAATACTGTCTAACACTTGATGACTGCTCTGTCAAGTCCTCGTTGTCAGTTAGGAACCTGGGTGTGCTCTTTGATACCAATCTTTCATTTGAAAGCCACGTTTCTAGCATCTGTAAAACTGCATTCTACCATCTTAAAAATATATCTAAATTACAGCACATGTTTTCAATGCAAAATGCTGAACCGTTAGTTCATGCGTTCATGACCTCAAGACTAGATTATTGCAATGCTCTACTAGGTGGTTGCCCTGCTCGCTTAATAAATAAACTGAAGCTGGTCCAAAACGCAGCAGCTCGAGTTCTTACTAGAACCAGGAAGTATGACCATATTAGCCCGGTTCTGTCAACACTGCATTGGCTCCCTATTAAACATTGCATACATTTTAAAATATTGCTAATTACTTACAAAGCACTAAATGGTTTAACTCCCCAGTACTTGAGCGAGCTCTTAACACATTATACTCCTTCACATCTATTGCGGTCACAAAATTCCGATCAGTTGATAATACCTAGAATATCAAAATTAGGCTGCATTAACTAGGTCAGCCGGAACCAGGAACACTTCCCATAACACCTGATGTACTCGTTATATCATAAGAAGAATGGCATCTACGCTAATGTTAGTCTCTCTGTTTATCTCAAGGTTTACTGCAGTCGGCCGGATCCGTGCCGTGTCCAGACCAGATGGTGGACCTGCGCCTGGACATGACCAACTCATCCCTGAAATATCTGCAGAGAGCGTGTCAATTAAACTCCCCCCGTAAATGCTGCATCGACACGACATCCTCATTAAACCAGTCTCCGCCATGACGACTCCAATCTGACCTGTAATGTTGCCAGAATCATAATCATACACATACACAGAGGAGAACTGGCACCCCAACTGAGCCTGGTTTCTCCCAAGGTTTTTTTCTCCATTCTGTCCCTGAAGGAGTTTTGGTTCCTTGCCACCGTCGCCTTTGGCTTTTGGCTTGCTCAGTTGGGGACACTTACATTTCAATAATATTACTGATCTGCCTGCATTGACACTATATGATAATTGAAATTAGCTGGATAACATCATCGTTTTCACCAGAGCGGCTGTACAGATGAATCAAAATCTGTTGCATTATTTTCCTGTTAACACTGTGAAGCTGCTTTGAAACAATTGGCATTGTAAAAAGCGCTATATAAATAAAGGTGACTGGACCTGACTTGACTATACAAAATCAATACTGTGCCATTAGACTCACACCCGTCACACACCCACATCCACTTTTGTATTGTTACAAGCCACATGACCCCACTTTTTGTTGTCATTATCAACCAAAGTGAAATGTGACCAATATTAAGTGTCACGTTTGCCCTGCTATAAGTCATAAGTGCACCATGATTCTAGGCCAAAAAAAGCATTTTTCTCTATAGACAGCCATTCAATAGTAACAGTGTATTCTGTTGAAATAAAAATATGAAAAATGTATATAAATTACAAATTTTTCATTATATTACAACTGAGATTTTACCAAAACCTCTTCCCTTTGCTTCCCTCTGTTTCATTTTCGTTAATTGAAATAAAGCTGTAATAATAAAATAAAATGAAGAATAGAAATGTTGCCTTGGCAACTGAAGTTTTAAGACTAAACTAAAATTACTAAACCTAAAACTGAAATAGTAAGAATAAAAATTATAAAAGCACATTACTAAAACCTAAAGGGAAATTAATTCAAAATCTTCAAGTTCTTATGGAGAAAAAACTGTGATAGATCTAACCGTACATTCTGTGTACCTTTAAAAAAAAAGAAAAGAAAAGTAAACTGACATTCCCACAATTCCCTGTGTGACACTTTGATGGTTTTTAATTTCAATAATTGTTTCTTCTTAGTTTTTCCTCATCAGTTATGTGCATTAGGGTTTTATGTTACATCTTATGTTGTTAAATTAATGTTTTTGCAGTATTTTAGTGTTACCATGACGGGTTTTTTTTTATTTGTGTGCATGACATTTGTGCATAATACTATATATTAGTATTTATCTAAGTTTGTGGAAAAGCTGCTTGTGATGAACTTTGATTTCTCATGTGGCTTTTCTCTTTACCACTAGTGTTATTATGGTGGACATCAGTATGTTGAAAGTACAAAACAGATTTTAGTAGCATTGTGGCCTTGCTAATTCAGCAGAAAAGGGCTGTTGGATTTACCGGTTTGAAACGTTTTCTTTTTTTTCTTTTCGTAAATTATAGTTTTAAATAGAAAAAATTTACAGGTTGTTTTGTAAATATGTTTACATTTTTTTTTATCACAGCTGCCAGTTTTATTTTGTAAAAACACAGGAATTTTTTTTTTTTTACAGTGTAATTGGTGTGAAATGGACATATATTTTTCACTGTCTTCTGTCTTTGATGTCACAGGTCAAAACAACCTGCATGGCTACAGAACTGAAGACCCTTGAGTCCCAATTCCCGTCGCCCTGTGCCAGCCTAGCAACTACCATTAACAAGAATGGGAATGCTTTTATTGAACGGGAGAAATGGAAAGGAGAGGGTGAGAAAGAGAAAAAGAAGATAGGAAGAAATCTGAGGGAGGAAAAGGCAAGCAGCCAAAGGAAACGAGAGTGACTGTCCCCCCAGTACATCACAACCCGAAGCCATTTCTTAATCTTTCCTTTCTCGCTCCCCCCTGTTGCTCGCACACCAGCTGTGTCTATGCAAGTGTTGAGGGCCGATGTTGTCAGCTGTCAGTTACAATATTGACACTGATCAGGCTCAGCTCCGGACGCTGAGCTCATAAAACCGGTCTCAGGAGGTGTGAGTGTGCACGTGTGTGTACCTGAAGGTGTGAGGGTATCTCCTGGGTGATTTTCACTAACTTAACCTGCAGTAGGGCTGTAATTAACTGGGGCTAATTATTGGCAGGCAGGGGTTAGGATGCTTATGAGAGATCCCTGTGCTGCCTGTGCAGATAATCACAGCTTAGGGGCCTGTCAGAAGGTAAACTCTATGTGTGTGTGAATGTGGAGATGCTAGGAAAGCAGCATTGATGGATTCAGGTAAGCGTATAGCCCCATCTAGCGAGATTCAGCATTTGAATTCAGCAGTTCTACAGGCATCCCTTTCACATTCAGGAAACTAAACAGATGCTACGGCAGTATTTTAGTATGGAAGTTGACTGTTAATGTGCTAACAATTGTAAATATTGCCATTTATTTTTTGAATGCCTGTAATGAATTTGACAGCAAACAGCAGCTGTTAAGCTGAATTGATTTCATCTCTTAATCATCATTTCCCCATTTCCTGTCATTCGAACAGACGCATAACATATTCAATTAGTAACTGAACCCCAGCCAGCAATCTATATCAGACGGAGGAGAGGCGAGAAAGGAAGGTGCAGGAAGGGGAGAACACATGGGAAATCACTGCACACCACGGCACTGCAAACATCTGTACTATGATCCACAGAGGAGCTGCTGATACTGAGGGTCAATAGAGAGGGGTCTAACAGGACAAAGACACTTGGATGTGTCATTTCCTCCCATAATCCCATTCTTCACACTTTTTTTTTCATAGTTTTTAATACTGAATCTGTTAGTCTGTTAAGGGGGGATAATTAAGATTTTTGAAAGAAGCCTTTTGTGCTCACCAAGGCTGCATTTTAAGTGTTTTCTCTTTGAATATTTTTTTAAAATGTAATTTATTCCATCCTATGATGGCAAAGCTGAATTTCCAGTAGCCATTCCTACAATCTTCAGTGTCACATGATCCTTCAGAAATCATTCTAATATGGGGATTTGCTGCTCGAGAAACATTTCTTATTATTATCGGTGTTGAAAATGGTTGTGCAGTTTTTTTTGTGTGTGTGTGAAAACCACAATACACTACCATTCAAACGTTTGGGGTAAGATTTTTTTTTTAAAGAAAATAAATTTATTTATTTTTAAAGAAAATAAATTAATACTTTTATTAGGCAAGGGTGCATTAAATTGATTAAAAGTGACCATAAATACATACAGGGAGTGCAGAATTATTAGGCAAATGAGTATTTTGACCACATCATCCTCGTTATGCATGTTGTCTTACTCCAAGCTGTATAGGCTGGAAAGCCTACTACCAATTAAGCATATTAGGTGATGTGCATCTCTGTAATGAGAAGGGGTGTGGTCTAATGACATCAACACCCTATATCAGGTGTGCATAATTATTAGGCAACTTCCTTTCCTTTGGCAAAATGGGTCAAAAGAAGGACTTGACAGGCTCAGAAAAGTCAAAAATAGTGAGATATATTGCAGAGGGATGCAGCAGTCTTAAAATAGCCAAGCTTCTGAAGCGTGATCATCGAACAATCAAGCGTTTCATTCAAAATAGTCAACAGGGTCGCAAGAAGCGTGTGGAAAAACCAAGGCGCAAAATAACTGCCCGTGAACTGAGAAAAGTCAAGCGTGCAGCTGCCAAGATGCCACTTGCCACCAGTTTGGCCATATTTCAGAGCTGCAACATCACTGGAGTGCCCAAAAGCACAAGGTGTGCAATACTCAGAGACATGGCCAAGGTAAGAAAGGCAGAAAGTCGACCACCACTGAACAAGACACACAAGCTGAAACGTCAAGACTGGGCCAAGAAATATCTCAAGACTGATTTTTCTAAGGTTTTATGGACTGATGAAATGAGTGAGTCTTGATGGGCCAGATGGATGGGCCCGTGGCTGGATTGGTAAAGGGCAGAGAGCTCCAGTCCGACTCAGACGCCAGCAATGTGGAGGTGGAGTACTGGTTTGGGCTGGTATCATCAAAGATGAGCTTGTGGGGCCTTTTCGGGTTGAGGATGGAGTCAAGCTCAACTCCCAGTCCTACTGCCAGTTTCTGGAAGACACCTTCTTCAGGCAGTGGTACAGGAAGAAGTCTGCATCCTTCAAGAAAAACATGATTTTCATGCAGGACCATGCTCCATCACACGCGTCCAAGTACTCCACAGCGTGGCTGGCAAGAAAGGGTATAAAAGAAGAAAATCTAATGATATGGCCTCCTTGTTCACCTGATCTGAACCCCATTGAGAACCTGTGGTCCATCAAATGTGCGATTTACAAGGAGGGAAAACAGTACACCTCTCTGAACAGTGTCTGGGAGGCTGTGGTTGCTGCTGCACGCAATGTTGATGGTGAACAGATCAAAACACTGACAGAATCCATGGATGGCAGGCTTTTGAGTGTCCTTGCAAAGAAAGGTGGCTATATTGGTCACTGATTTGTTTTTGTTTGGTTTTTGAATGTCAGAAATGTATATTTGTGAATGTTGAGATGTTATATTGGTTTCACTGGTAAAAATAAATAATTGAAATGGGTATAAATTTGTTTTTTGTTAAGTTGCCTAATAATTATGCACAGTAATAGTCACCTGCACACGCAGATATCCCCCTAAAATAGCTAAAACTAAAAACTACTTAAAATATTGATACAAAAATATTCAGCTTTGATATTAATGAGTTTTTTGTGTTCATTGAGAACATGGTTGTTCAATAATAAAATTAATCCTCAAAAATACAACTTGCCTAATAATTCTGCACTCCCTGTATACGTATAGTGCTACTACAAAATATTTCTTTAATATAATAATTTGTTTGTTTAACTTTCTATTCATCAAAGCATCCTGAAAAAAATGCATCACAGTTTCCACAAATTAAGTAGCAAAAACCATTGATCAACATAATAAGAACCATATTGATAATTGAGCAGCAAATTGAAATCTGAAGTATCATGTGACATTGAAGACTCAAGTAATATAATTTTAAAAGATATTAAAATGGATAACACTTATTTTAAATTGTAATATTTCACAATATTACTGTTTAATTGTATGTTAGATCAAATAAATGCTTGGTGCACAGACATTTAAAAAAAACTTAATTATTATAAACCCTGGCAACTTTTCTGAAGTAAAACTTAATTTGACTGGTGCTCTATACGAGCAGATTTGTAATTTACAACCATGACTTTTTTCTTTACTAAGATAACGAGAGAGATACAGCATAGAAATCTATATAAAGAGATGTTTTGTTGTACAGGATGCATATCCACAATGGAGCTTTGTACAGTGTGCATGTATTAATTAAGAGTTATTATGTAGTGTGTTATGTATTCATCACATTTTATATGTACCAATTACAACAGGAACTGCAGGTTATTTTCATATCTACATCAATTATATTAACAAACACTCTGACAGTAGATTATTTATGCACACGTGTGCAACTGTTTGTGTGTGCGAGCACAGAAATCATGATAATGATAACCTCATTAGTGTCTGTGATTACAGTAATGATGTTAGTACACAAATGCACTGGTCTCTCATTAGGAGAATCTGTCCACGGGGCAGAGCAGGGGGGCTAGTGTCTAGAACCTAATGCATCAAATCCACACGGAGACACACACAGAATGCATTTTAAGTGCATGCGGGCTGCGTACTATCTATACAGCAAAAAGTGATGCACATTTGGCCATGTGGTGTCCTGTAACAAAAAAGTAACAGTTAAAAAATAAAATAAAAAGTTAAATTTATGGTATTGACATTCTTTGTAGTATTTGTTTCTGGTCCAAATGGAAGGATCTGAGTTTCTTAAAAGTAACGTTATCTGAGAGATGACTGAAAGTCTAGCTTAAAGGAACACACCGACTTTTTGGGACTTTAGCTTATTCACCATATCCCCCAGAGTTAGATAAATCCATACATACCATTTTTATCTCCGTGCGTGCCATAACTCTGTCTGACGCACCCACCGCTAGCCTAGCTTAGCACAAAGACTGGAGGTAAACGGCTCCAGCTAGCCTACTGCTCAATAAGTGACAAAATAATGATATTACGCAGCGCCTGAAAATAGGCTAACTTCCGTCAACATAACCAACGTGAGCGTGCTGGGGACTATTTTCAGGCGCTGCGTAATATCATTGCGCCGCTGCACCCATGGTACGGCAGCAAAGTTCCTGGATTATTACGCAGGAATGAGAGTATAGTCCCTAGCCATATCAGTCTAGAAAATTGCAACTTTTCATTTTCCGTCGGTCTTAGTACACGATGTAACTATACACATCACAACATGTAAATAGGAAAATGTTGGCGTTATTTTGTCATTTATTGAACAGTAGGCTAGCTGGAGCCGTTTGCCTCCAGTCTTTGTGCTAAGCTAGGCTAGCGGTGGGTGCGTCAGACAGAGTTATGGCACACACAGAGATAAAAATGGTATGTATGGACTTATCTAACTCTGGGGGATACAGTGAATAAGCTAAAGACCCAAAAAGTCAGAGTGTTCCTTTAACTCGATGCATAGGCATGTAGACATGGTCAAGACAATCTGCTAAAGATCAACTGAGCATCCGAATGGGGAAGAAAGGTGATTTAAGTGTCTTTGAACGTGGCATGGTTGTTGGTGCCAGACAGGCTGGTCTGAGTATTTCAGAAACTGCTGATCTACTGGGATTTTCAGCAGTTCTGTGGGTGAAAATCCCTTGTTGATTCCAGAGGTCAAAGGAGAATGGCCAGACTGGTTCGAGCTGATAGAAAGGCAACAGTAACTCAAACAATCACGTTACAACCGAGGTCTGCAGAAGAGCATCTCTGAACACACTGAATCTTGATTGGAAAAAACGGTTTGACGAGTATTGATTTCTGCTGCAACATTCAGATAGAGTTAGCATTTGACATAACATGAAAGCACAGATCCATCCTGCCTTGTATCAACGGTTCAGGCTGGTTGTGTAATGGTGTGGGGGGTATTTTCTTGGCACACTTTGGGCCCTTAGTACCAATTGAGCATCGTTTCACAAGTTTGTTTGCCCATATAATCTTTAAGCTATTAAGGTTAAATGTATTTGGCTTAATTGTTTTCCGTAGTGGAGGGGCTTGAGGAAGCGGCTTTCCCACAGTGGGACTACTAACACTTGGAAGATGAGTCTGGTAGCAAGATGCCTAAATCATGTTGGTGGAGTTGGGGAGGTGGAGGGATGCCAAAACAGCTGATGCCAGAGCAAGGTGAGCGGCTGCTTATATGCTCCAACAGTTAATTGAAAGATTAGATTCACTCCTCCCAAAATTACGTTCAGGAACTTCACTTAAACGCCATAGCCTACCTGAGTATTGTTGCTGACTATGTCCATCCCTTTATGACCACAGCGTTTACCATGTTCTGATAGCTACTTCCAGCAGGATAACGCACCATGTCACAAAGCTCAAATCATCTCAAACTTGTTTCTTGAACATGACAGTGAGTTCACTCTACACAAATGGCCGCAACAGTCACCAGTTCTCAATCCAATAGAGCATGTGGGATGTGGTGGAATGGGAGATTTATTTTCTAAATGTATGTTATCATCTTTCGGTATTTATAAAACGATTTTCTTCTCTTGACAGGTCTGGAAAGAAGCCTGTGTTTTCACCACCAGGAAGAAACCAAGAGGAACCAGTTGAAGTACTGCATATTTGTCATAATGCATTTTGACACGTTATTGATCAGTGTGTACCTTTAGACAGACTAATCACCCAGACAAAGCATTTTGTCAAAAACACATCAGCAAATATAGCCTATAACCTGGATTTAAAAAACATGAAACATTAAAATGTTCTGCAAAAATTCTCTATTAGATGGAGACCATGGAGACTTTCTCATCATCCCTCGTCATCCATCCTGAGGGCAGCCGGAATGATTGACAGCCCTAGCCGTGAACCACAAAGATCCGCATGTCAGTTAGCGATATGGCCTCCCCGGGTTACCATGGTAAACTACCAAGATTGGTGCTAAACTGGGTAGTTTGATTGAGTTAGCGCTAATTCACGTTTAATGACGCTATTGATTGGAACACGCGGGTGTTTGTGTTCTAACAGCCTCTGTCAAACCAATCAGATTAGCTGAGTACACCTGTACAACCGCGGAAACAAATAGTGCAAAGCAAACAGATTGACAAGACGAGCTCGTATAGCGAGAGAAAAGCTGTGATCGCTCCAGGATCAAATAGCAATCAAGCGGCCAGTCAGACAAAGCGGAGATAGCTGTGACCGGACTCCAAATGAGCACGCGAGAGACAACAAGAGAAACAGAAAGCTCACAAGTGCTCGCCCTCGATCTCTATTTGCTCAAACTAAGAATTGAAGATCACTCTTCGCGGTGCTAGCACACACATTGGGCTCAATCTATCACCACAACACAGTCCCTTGGGAGAATGAACATAACACATCCGACCATTGCCAGATTAATGGGTTAACAGCAGGCACGTGTCCATAATGTGCTCCAGGGGACGCGGAGATTAGGCCAGTCCCGTCTTCAGTGGGCAACAGACGTCTATCGATCCTTCTGTATGTGTGCGTGTCTGTTCTGTGTACTAGACTCAAAGCGAGGGAAAGAGTGATGGGTATGTCACCAGTGCTTGCTCTGCTGACAGTATGTAAGGACTGTTGACAAGTTAAGATGAAGCCTCACACACAGGCTCTCTCAGGAATAATAAGGCCCTTTTTCTTTCTGTCAATAACGATGAAATGTTTTGGGGTGTGTGCACGCACACTCAAATAATAGTAAAATATAGTATAATAGGATATCTGTAAGCTAATACAAGAATAAAAGCAAGACCTGAGGTGAAACTGTGGCCTGTTTTAACACATTTCATGGTGTGATGTGAATCTGGTTATTGTTGAACATGTTCCAATGTACAAAACCTTACATTCTCCTTAAAAGTAACATTTCACTTCAAAAATGACTCGAATAATTTTGCTTAATAAATTAACATTTGTATTCTGGCAAACTTTTTGGAACACAAATATATCAATGCAGCTTTTCAATTGTGATATGATATTTTAAGTCAAACCAACAAGCACAGCAAATAGCCTAAATGTTAATGCATTTTGACACAGAAACCTCTCCCAAAAACATGCATTGCAGCATTAATAATTATGGTTATGTTGTTTTATCTTTTATTTCTACTGTTTATTCAAACATTTATATTTCTTAACAAAAATAAGAATAAGAAATATAATTTCTTAAAATCTATTATATATTTTTTTCTTTTATGATGTCAATGGTTTCTAAATGCATGTTATTGATCTTACTGTAGTATTGTTCATCCATGCACGTTTAATTAAAAAATGACCTTTTTTAAAAATAAATAAATATAACTCGATCTTTCGGAGAAACAACAGACTTGTTTCTGGTGAGGAATGCCAGACTTCTCCAATCATTTAGTTCCTTAAACTCCGCCACTTCCTTACCATCGTCTGCAAGCTCGCATTCAGATCTGCCTCCATCCAATCAACAACCGATGAATCGAACCGTATTTCACCCTATTTTTAAAAAAAATGT
Organism: Rhinogobio ventralis; assembly: GCA_039654625.1. Lineage (NCBI taxonomy): Eukaryota > Metazoa > Chordata > Actinopteri > Cypriniformes > Gobionidae > Rhinogobio > Rhinogobio ventralis. Next base: position 18,771,871 of record CM077201.1, read on the forward strand.
CACTCAGATGTACGTCGCAATACTTAAGAAAAGATCTGTTGCCATTCCTGTTACATTGACTTTAAGACAGTACATTTACATTTAATCATCTGGCAGATGATTTTGGTCAAGTGTTGATGAAAAAGATGTGTCTTCAGCCGTTTCTTGCAAATGGCTAACTACTCAGCAGCTCAGGTTGAGTTAGGCAGGTCATTCTACGAGCAGGGAAAAGCCAAGGTAAAGACCTGTGAAAGTGATTTTGTGCCTCTTTGGAATGACACCACAAGGCACCGTTCACTTGCAGAACGCAAGCTTCTGGAGTGCACATAAGTCCTGTTCTGTATAGGCAATCATCAGTGCCTTGAATTTGATGCGAGCGGCTATTGGCAACCAGTGCAAATTGATGAAGAGAGGTGCGACGTGCACTCCCTTTGGCTTGTTAAAGATCACTCTCGCTGCAGCATTCTGGATCCGTCGCAGAGGTTTGACAGTACATGCTGGAAGGCCTGCCAAGAGAGCATGACAATGGCCCAGTCTGAATCGAACAAGAGTTTGGACGAGTTATGTAGCATGTTCTGATAGGATGGACCTGATCTTAAGCAATTAAACTATTGAAATAAAGGGAACAATCTGCATGGTATTGTTAGATCCCTTTTTATAATCTACAAAACAATGATGACAGATTTTAAGTCTTGGCAGCTTGACATTTTAGTTCAGACAGTGACATTTACTTTGAATAATGAAAAAGTAGACAAACACCTATTTTTGAATTAACAAGTGAAAATCAAATACATCATTTGATGTCAGCTTCTGCATGCTGAAATTTAGTTTTTTGTATATGTTAAAATGCACAACGTGCCTTAAAAAATAAATTTTCTTGAAAACTTCAAATTAAATGCTATAATAGTTTGATACAGTACTGATTTGTTTTTAAAACTCTATGGTCAAGCAGGTTCCATTGTAACATTTGAATATCCCTATCTACCTCTTCCTCTCCCTCTCTCCAGTTGTCTTTCTTATTCCCCTCTGCGTTTGTGAATGGGACCTGCGGCCATTGTCTCTGTGTCAATCACACACTCTTACACACATACCCAGGAGACACACAATTGACATTTGGCGGATTGCTCTGTGTGTGAGTGTGAGAGCGTATGTGTGTGTTTTAGGTTATTAAGATAAGGCAGGTATGCCGTAGGTTCTTCATTAACATGTTAGGGGATCTCATCATCCTTTCTCCTCTAGCACTGTGGCCGTAATTGGGTAAGGCTATTAGACACAGAGTGATCACGCCTGTGTGATGGCAGAAGGGGGATGGTGGCGTGGCCAATGGGGGAGGATGGAATCTTATAACTATATGACACAGTGTGTGTATGAGAGCACGTCTATATCAGTGTGTATATGCATGCTGATGGGATAGGACTATTAAAGCTGATGTCGGTTTAGGTAGACTTTAATAGTCCTGCTAAGCAGCGGGTAATTGGCCGTATCCGGAGAAAATAGGAGAGATTGATTTTGAAGTGTCTGGGTTTAAGTGGACATCTTGGAGGATGGAATTTTAAGCTGTAACGTCAGGCTATGTAGTGCCACTTGGCATCTGTAACTGCACAATATGAATGAGAAAAATGGATGAATATACTGTAAATACTCTTATATGATTCTTAATAAATCAATTTTGAGCGTGGCATGGTTGTTGGTGCCAGACGGGCCGGTCTGAGTATTTCACAATCTGCTCAGTTACTGGGATTTTCACGCACAACCATTTCTAGAGTTTACAAAGAATGGTGTGAAAAGGGAAAAACATCCAGTATGCAGCAGTCCTGTGGGCGAAAATGCCTTGTTGATGCTAGAGGTCAGAGGAGAATGGGCCGACTGATTCAAGCTGATAGAAGAGCAACTTTGACTGAAATAACCACTCGTTACAACCGAGGTATGCAGCAAAGCATTTGTGAAGCCACAACACGCACAACCTTGAGGCAGATGGGCTACAACAGCAGAAGACCCCACCGGGTACCACTCATCTCCACTACAAATAGGAAAAAGAGGCTACAATTTGCACGAGCTCACCAAAATTGGACAGTTGAAGACTGGAAAAATGTTGCCTGGTCTGATGAGTCTCGATTTCTGTTGAGACATTCAGATGGTAGAGTCAGAATTTGGCGTAAACAGAATGAGAACATGGATCCATCATGCCTTGTTACCACTGTGCAGGCTGGTGGTGGTGGTGTAATGGTGTGGGGGATGTTTTCTTGGCACACTTTAGGCCCCTTAGTGCCAATTGGGCATCATTTAAGTGCCACGGCCTACCTGAGCATTGTTTCTGACCATGTCCATCCCTTTATGACCACCATGTACCCATCCTCTGATGGCTACTTCAAGCAGGATAATGCACCATGTCACAAAGCTCGAATCATTTCAAATTGGTTTCTTGAACATGACAATGAGTTCACTGTACTAAAATGGCCCCCACAGTCACCAGATCTCAACCCAATAGAGCATCTTTGGGATGTGGTGGAACGGGAGCTTCGTGCCCTGGATGTGCATCCCACAAATCTCCATCAACTGCAAGATGCTATCCTATCAATATGGGCCAACATTTCTAAAGAATGCTTTCAGCACCTTGTTGAATCAATGCCACGTAGAATTAAGGCAGTTCTGAAGGCGAAAGGGGGTCAAACACAGTATTATTATGGTGTTCCTAATAATCCTTTAGGTGAGTGTATAGCATGCAGTTTTGAATGTGCCATTCTTTGTTTTTGTTTTTTATTACCATGAATGGCTTTATCTTTGATCTTCTTTACTCTATTTTGCAACAAACTTGTGATCTCTCTCAAATTGGTCTAATGTAGACATTTTCTTTCCATTAACTGATGATTTGTGAAGGATCAGTGCTGCTGAGATATATCCTCCTGGGACCCAGGAATAGACTTTTGTCCACTGTAGTGGACATTATATTTTAGTGAATTTCTCTGCCATCATACATGTCAGTTTTAAGTCTGGATGTCCTGTAAAGAGCACATTCAGGGCTTTGCAGAGATACCAAATGTTTGGAGGTTTTCAAAAACGGCTGACATAAATATTTAGCACTAAATATGATAATATTTTGTAATTGTAATTTAAATCGGATTCATTTTCAAATTGTTTGTTATAAATCAACATCTCAGGAAAATGTTATGGGGTTTCTAATCAAAATATGACTTTTTGATACAGAACAGGGCATTGATTTCATAAATGTCCACTGTAGTGGACGCCAGGACTTAAATCATGTTTATCGGGCATTTTGGAGACACAAGTGAATAGGTAAAGAAATTACTTATCAATATTCCTATGAAATATTAGATATTATTATGAAAATGTTGCCAATTATTACTCCCATTATTACACTTCTATTTTCATTACATGTTGCACCAAGAACATACAAGAACACTAATGCAAATTAGATGCAGTGTATAGATACATTGCAAAAAACATCCTGAAAAAACATCCTGAAACCTAAAATTTGATTGGTGAATTAAAAATAAATCCCATTGTTTTTGCATATACATGTAATTTCATGTCATTTTATTTTTTAAACAACTGAGTCCTGGTGTCAACTACAGAGAACATATCATAACATATGAATAAAATACAAATACAATTTTTCAACAAAAAAAAAAGTAATCCATTTGTTTCTTATGCTCTAGTCTAAACAATGTAATGACATGAAAAAATAGGGTCTCAGGAGATATCTGATTATTGTTTTCTATGCTGGTTGCAATTGCACTTGCACTTGGTGGTAACATGCTAATTTTGATATAGTCTTAACCAATACTACTCAGATACTGGCTAGAATAAGGTCAAACGTCAAAACTCTAAGTGAAGTGAGACAGTGGGCTTCTCAATGTATCTTGTTAAAACAGTAGGAGAATAAATGGTGCAAAATAGGTATATATAATATATAAGCAAAATTGTTCTCAGTCTGACCAAAATTGAAGCTTAATCTAAGAATGATTAACAAAAAAATCACAATATAATGTAATTTAAAAGGACAGTTTAAATGTACACTATAGTGAAAACTTTCAATATGTTTAGCTACTGCAACGTGATGAAGTCTTCGCCACATCTTCTTTCCGTTTAGAAATTAAACACTGCCATCTAGTGATTCGTGTGAGGGTTACTTTCTCCCCTACTGTCATTGTAAAAAGCACAAATCTTTTAAAGAGATTAACTAAAAAATAAAAATTAATAAATAAAAAATTAATAATAATACTTAAATGTGTAATAAAAAAGTTACACTTCTCGGGATGGGTTACTAGTTTAAAATAAATTTTGAGAAATTATTACAAACATTAGAGGATAAGATGGCTATATATTTTACAGTTCCTACTTGTAGACTTATGTCATTACATTTTATAATGTCAATATACAAACTTCTTTGACATATACCTATTAAAAATGTGTTACTCTAAAATCTAGGTGGTATAAAAGGGCTTTTTTGTAAATCTCATCTGTAACTTAGAAGGTTATTAACAGTCTACATTTGACTAAAAACGTTTTTACAATATTTTACAGTATTAGGCCTAGGCCTATTTGTCTAATATTTGTTTAATAACGTTTGTAACTTACATTGAACCAATTAGATGTATAACCAATTAGAATGTGTTACATTGTTTTCCGCGACTGTAGTTTATTTTCACGCGTAGTGCGATGCTATTGGAACGAAATACTGTCGATCTCTATCGATTGACGTGCAAGGCGAAGAAAACACGGGTAGAGAGGGGAGGAATAATGTGTGAAATCAGCGCACGATGGTCCCATAGATTCAGAAATGTGTAATGATGTGATATTAAATGGTAAATTGCTATTGCTAAATAGTGTATACAGTTCATATTATCACTGAGCGCCGTGTCATTGTCAAACAACATCACTATCGGTTACAAATCTCACCTTGAGCGGATTGGTTTGGCCCTATTCATTAACGGCACCCGACCCTCGCGCCTCTCAGCACCCCCTCCCCCGCGGACCAAACGAAACGCTTTATCATGAAAGCAGTTTAATTAGCTACATTTTATTATTTTTTTATCAGTCTAAGTATCAGTACTGGAATGCGACTAGTAAATCAGAACCGATTCTCTTCGCCTGTTCAATAACCATTATCGTATCAGTAGGTCCAACGCATCCAGTCATGCATCTTCTGCATCCGATGCTGCAGATCTCTGTGCTGCTAGATGCGACACTGTGGCTGGCGGTTTCTGCCAGCCCTACCGATGATAATGTACTGCGGGCCGGCCATGGAGAACACGGAGAACCGGGGCATGAAGAACCACATAAGGATTCCTACAGCACATTCGCCTCCGAGTTCCTCGAGTCCAGATACCTCTCAGACGAAGGTACGAAGGAATTAAACGGCAATGCTTTCATTGAAATCATGAATGTTGTTTTTGTGTCGTGCAATTCTTAGAAGAACTGAATATATGTACTGAATGGTCAGTGCCCTCCCTCGGCCACAGGCCTTTTAATTAGGTTTATTGTATTGTATGTTAGTGATAATTATTAGCTATAGTTTTATAAGAGATTGTTTTTGATTTACTAATATAGGCTAATCTTTCCCATTTATATAGTATAAAATCAGCACCTTGGTCAGCACCCCACAAGCCTGTGAAACTATCCAGTTATCAGCAGACTTTCCAAGTCCAACCACCAGCCTATTTCATAGGTATACTGTCTGCAGATGCCCAGACAGTGATTCATAAAGTCACAACAATAGAATAGAATAGAAATGGATACTCTTATTGCCTCATGACTAGGCCGACGTTGTAGGTACAATGTTCATAAGTATAAAGCATGCTCAATCTACAGCTTATTTGAAGCGATATGTATTGTGAAAAGCTCTATACAATTACATGTGAATTTAACTGAATTCAACATAACTGATAACTAAAATAAGACTTTAAATGAGATCAAAACAAATGTCATTTTTAAGCAGGGAATTCTGAAAATGCCTGTATGCAGCATACATGGTGGGACAGTGTTCAGTTGTATAAATGTACAAAACAATACAATAACACTAACATTCAAAAGTTTGGGGTCAGTAAAATTTTAAAAGTCAAAAGGTTTTTGAAAGTCTCTTCTCACATAGAGAGAGCTTTATTTTATGAAAAATGCAGTAAAAAGAGTGGTATTATGAAATATTATTACAATTTAAAATAACTATTCTTCAGTGTCACATGATCCTTATAATATATTGATTTGGTGCTCAATAAATATTTCCTATTTAAAAAAAAGCTTAATATAAAGCTTTTGTAACATTATAAATGTACTATGTTGTGTAACACTTTTTTTAGATAAAACTCTTCCACCACCAACCCCCTAGAGGCCTCTAAGCCTATATCTTGTATTGTATATTATATATTGTACAAATGTACATATAATATACACTCACCTAAAGGATTATTAGGAACACCATACTAATACTGTGTTTGACCCCCTTTCGCCTTCAGAACTGCCTTAATTCTACGTGGCATTGATTCAACAAGGTGCTGAAAGCAACTCATTGTCATGTTCAAGAAACCAATTTGAAATGATTCGAGCTTTGTGACATGGTGCATTATCCTGCATTATGCTGGAAGTAGCCATCAGAGGATGGGTACATGGTGGTCATAAAGGGATGGACATGGTCAGAAACAATGCTCAGGTAGGCCGTGGCATTTAAACGATGCCCAATTGGCACTAAGGGGCCTAAAGTGTGCCAAGAAAACATCCCCCACACCATTACACCACCACCACCAGCCTGCACAGTGGTAACAAGGCATGATGGATCCATGTTCTCATTCTGTTTACGCCAAATTCTGACTCTACCATCTGAATGTCTCAACAGAAATCGAGACTCATCAGACCAGGCAACATTTTTCCAGTCTTCAACTGTCCAATTTTGGTGAGCTCGTGCAAATTGTAGCCTCTTTTTCCTATTTGTAGTGGAGATGAGTGGTACCCGGTGGGGTCTTCTGCTGTTGTAGCCCATCCGCCTCAAGGTTGTGCGTGTTGTGGCTTCACAAATGCTTTGCTGCATACCTCGGTTGTAACGAGTGGTTATTTCAGTCAAAGTTGCTCTTCTATCAGCTTGAATCAGTCGGCCCATTCTCCTCTGACCTCTAGCATCAACAAGGCATTTTCGCCCACAGGACTGCCGCATACTGGATGTTTTTCCCTTTTCACACCATTCTTTGTAAACTCTAGAAATGGTTGTGCGTGAAAATCCCAGTAACTGAGCAGATTGTGAAATACTCAGACCGGCCCGTCTGGCACCAACAACCATGCCACGCTCAAAATTGCTTAAATCACCTTTCTTTCCCATTCTGACATTCAGTTTGGAGTTCAGGAGATTGTCTTGACCAGGACCACACCCCTAAATGCATTGAAGCAAGATTGGTTGATTAGATAATTGCATTAATGAGAAATTGAACAAGTGTTCCTAATAATCCTTTAGGTGAGTGTATAGTGTATATTATATGTACACTACCAGCGAAAAGTTTTTTTCTGAAAGAAAGAAATTAATATTTTTATTCTGCAAGGACACTGATTGATCAAAAAAGAACAGTAAAGACATTGTGCAAACCCAAATCTAAAGTTAAGAAACTGAAGTTCAACTAAATCATTGACCTTCCCACATTACAATGCATTAAGTAAAATTAAAATGTAATGTACAAATATACTGTTTATTATAGTAGTAGGACTAGCTGAAACCAGTTCATTAATGTATTGGTTGTCTGATGTCTCATAGGTTACCCCTTCCCAACTGCACCCCCTGTGGACCCATTTGCACGCATCAAAGTTAGCGACTGTGGAATAACCAAAGGATGCATCAGGTGAGCGCATGGAACAAAGGGTAAAAACAGACTATGAACAATAGACTATTGTGGTGTACTGCATGCTGTAATCTGCCATGCAGACCAGTGCACTCAAGAGTTATAAATGTCAATCAACCAATGGAAATATACATGAAATATACATGCACATCATGTAGAATCTGTGTAGGTCTGTGTTGATGGTTATTCTTAAAGGGATAGTTCACCCAAAAATGAAAATTCATCAAATGTCATCATTTACTCACCCTTATGTTGTTCCTTCCGCAAAACAAAGGTATCAACTGTTTTTGACCATGTAATGAAAGTCAGTGGGATTCAAAACTACACAGGACCCCACTGATTTTAATTTTATGGAGAGATAAACACTGAGATATTTTTCAAAATATCATCTTTTGTGTTCCACAGAATAAAGAAATTTATAAAGGTTTGGAATGACATGAATGTGATAACATGAATAAGCTGGCCACATTTTAAGAGTGCCTCAATTTATTTATCTCTCTCTCTTAATCTTTCTGTTGCTGTAGATATGGCAAACCAGGCTGTGATGCAGAGACCTGTGAATACTTCCTGAGTTTCAGACGCATTGGCACAGATGTGGAATTCGAGATGAGTGCAGACACTGATGGATGGGTTGCTGTCGGTTTCTCCTCTGACAAAAAAATGGTAAAAAGGGAGGGAGTGAATATGTGGTGTGAATGCTTTCTGACCTGCTAAGAAATACACAATATTATTTTTGTTGTAGGGAGGTGATGATGTCATGGGCTGTGTTCATGACGATAATGGACGTGTACGGATCCATCATTTCTATAATGTGGGCCAGTGGGCCAAAGAAATCAAGCGCAACCCAGCACGGGATGAGGAGGGCATTTTTGAAAACAACCGCGTCACCTGCCGCTTCAAACGGCCTCTTCACGTGCCACGGGAGGAGACGCTGGTGGACCTGCACCTAAGCTGGTACTATCTGTTTGCTTGGGGACCTGCCATACAAGGTAAGTCATTCAGCCTGATTTTAATGATCCTTTTGTACTTTTTCAATTTTCTTTAGTGTGTAATATTGCTGTTTGAGCATGAAAAAGATCTGTAAAGTTACAAAGCCCACTTCAAAGGGACGCAGGGACTGTGCTCCTCCGCAGCGGTTCCTACCAGACCGGTCTGAAATAGTCCCAATATAAACACTTATTATAAGTGTACCATAATAATTCAGGGTAAGACAAAAACACAGTTTGGAAAATGGATTCATGTTGTACATTCTCATTATATAATTTTTGTAAATCTTGAACTCAAAAAAATTTACAGACAGCAGCTTTAAATAATTCCAGCCCAAGGCATACGGAAAAAGGGACGAGGCCTGGTTGAGTTGCATTAGTAGTGTGTTAAAAATTGCGGTTATGGTAAGGGGCGTGACATTTCCAACACACGCTCAAAGCAGTTGACCAATCACAACACACTGGTCCAGCTGACCAATCAGAGTGCTTTTTGGAAGGCAGGGCTTCAAAGAGACAGGAACTAAACAGGGTTGCGCTTCTCATACAACAGTGTAACTCACTGCTTAACCACGCATCGTTGTTGAAACTAGTCACGACATTTCCCCGAAACCGGTGGCACCTGTCGTTTGAACCACGTTAGTTTAACAATATAGGACTGTCCTTAATGACGTCACTTGCAGGTGGTGGAGTAATAACTTCTGCTAATTCATTGATTTGAGATCACAATTAATGTAATTCATATTATTATAGTTAATTTACATAAACAACAGAGAGCTGTTAATTTTTTTTGGCATACACTACCCGTATATATGCGGTTCATTCAGTCAGCAGTTTTCTCCACGTAACGTAATTTTTTTGTAATGCTGATGTGGCAAACTGTGGACTACTTCATTGAATTTGTTCCTTGTCATTTTGCTTTATTTGTTGTTTGAATCATTGCGGGTTCCCTCATACAACCCATGCATTTATGCACACTCCTCAAAAATGGCGCTGATTGTTGAAACGCTAAAATATATAGATTAAAATTTTGAGAAATCAATGTTATATGGTTCCAGGAAACGGCAAACTATGTTGGTAACGACATAACTTGTGACCATAGTTGGCTAATGATGCTTTTGGGAAATGCACCCAGAGCGTTTCTCACATACTGGGAAGAGAGGTGCTGCAACATATGTGAAATATTAGTTTTTTGAACATCCAAGTATGAAAACCTATTCTAGTAGACCCCAAAAACAAAATCAAGACTTTGAAAAAGGGCATAATAGGTCCCCTTTAAGGCTACAAAATTCAGCCCGGTTTATGATTTTGCCCTGTTTATAGACATTTTGCTCTGTTCTTCTTCTCAGGTTCCATTACAAGGCATGACATTGACTCCCCACCGGTGTCAGATCGCATGATTAGTATCTATAAATACGAGGACATTTTCATGCCTGCCACGGCCTATCAGACATTCTCCTCTCCCTTTTGCCTCCTCCTCATCGTTGCTCTTACCTTCTACCTGCTGATGGGCACACCATAACCAGTGAAGAGAGAAGGAATACAACTAACCATGGAGATACTATAAATACGACTGTGCGCTAGCTTAACAGTATTAGAAACAGGCAGCAATAAATAAGATGACAAGAACATTGTGATTCTACAATATCCTCAATCTACATAAACTAAGATGGTATTTGGACTGCAGATTAATATTCAGTTATATACAAGTAATGATTCTCATTCAGAGGAGAGAGAGTCAACCTTACACTTATATATTACAATATATTTTATTTTGATAATAGAGTTGAGGAACCCCGAATGGTATGTTACGCCATGGTAATTTTAGCCTACAATAGTTGAAACAATCTGAGCCAAATTAATGTTAATATTCAATATACCTAATGTGCACGGTTAAATTTTTTGTGCAAAAAATGCCAATAGCAATGCATGTAGCACAGCTTTCTGTTGGTCAATGCAGAGAACTCGAAATTCTCGATTGTGTGGATTCCTATTGAAACGAATGCATTTCACCCACAAATTTTGCCGAACAGCAGTAAAAGTTTCAGAACCTTTTCAGTGGTACATATCATGACATATTATGACCCACTACATAGCTCTACAGAGAAGTGAACTGCCTCCTATTGAATTTAATGTTTTGCCAAATCTCAGTAGAGGTCCACTGCTGTTTGTAGTTGCCTGCTTTCCACTATTTTTCCAGTAAATTATAACTCTGATGAACTGTGAACTTTAGAGGGATGAAAAATAATGCCTGTGACTGACTACGCAACTTACAGCTGTACATAATTTGCCCTCCAGCACAAACACACATAGTACTCATAACACATCACTGCCTTCCAGTTAGCCAGCTCAGTATTTGATGATGCATGCCAGCAAACCAGCCTCATCTGAGCCATTTAGACCAGTGTTCACTGGAATAGAACCAGTCCAGGAGAGAATCATCTGGTGTTTATTCCAATGAATTGAACACTTTCTATACCAAGGACTTCATGCCATTGCAAAACTTACAAATGTTCCAAGAACTGATTGCTGCCTGAGTAGAACGATTTGGATCACACCAGTTAACGGGTGGTTGTATACAGTTCTAATTCTTTGGCACTCTTTGAAAATATCCTGACAAACATTTGTATGTAAAGATGTTTAGAAAAGTATTTTGTTTTAAATACAATGTTATATTTACCTGAAGGAAAATGTACTTGGAGGAGTGATATAAATCCTTTTTGATGTTTGCAGGCCAGAGATAATCATGTAATGTAGCATGAATGGGGACATTGTATGCTAATGGTTATGGAATAATATGTTTGCCAGTGTTATATTTTAATATACTTTTGAAATTTTGACATTTGATAGTATTAGAGAATATGCAATAATGAGTGTGCTTAGTGAAGGACTGCGAGCCATTGTTATTTTAAACTTTTGTCATACAAGCTAATACATAATTAGCAGCTTACATACATTCTTACAAATTTACTGTGAATTCTCTCCCTAATTGGAAGCAAAGATGCCTGTTTGATGTTCCTGAACACATACACATACTGCACTTTTTAATAAAACCATGAAGACAGCTGAAAATGTGTACTATTGTTATATTTGTCTGCATAAAATTGGAATGTTTTGCTGATATCTGAACTTTTCATGCATGCCTTGAATAGTAGTGGGGATTTTTAATCATCCCATTAACTCTGATCTTTTGATTCGGTTCACTAATACACTATATTGCCAAAAGTATTGGGACACCCCTCCAAATCATTGAATGCAGGTGTTCCAATCACTTCCATGGCCACAGGTGTATAAAATCAAGCCCCTAGACTGCTTCTACAAACATTTGTGAAAGAATGGGTCGCTCTCAGGAGCTCAGTGAATTCAAGCGTGGTACCGTGATAGGTTGCCACCTGTGCAATAAGTCCATTCGTGAAATTTTCTCACTACTAAATATTCTACGGTCAACTGTTAGTGGTATTATAACAAAGTGGAAGCAATTGAGAACAACAGCAACTAAGCCAAGAAGTGGTAGGCCACGTAGAATCACAAAGCGGGGTCAGGGCAAAGCATCGGATGCTGTGGTGTAAAGCATGCTGCCACTGGACTCTAGAGCAGTGGAGACATTTTCTCTGGAGTGACCAATCACGCTTCTCTGTCTGGCAATCCAATTGGACGAGTCTGGGTTTAGTGGTTGCCAGGAGAACGGTACTTGCCTGATTGTATTGTGCCAAGTGCCAAGATTATGGTGTGGGGTTGTTTTTCAGGGGTTGGGCTTGGCCCATTAGTTCCAGTGAATGGAACACTTAATGCTTCAGCATACCAAGACAATTTCATGCTCCCAACTTTGTGGGAACAGTTTGGGGATGGCCCCTTCCTGTTCCAACATGACTGCGCACCAGTGCACAAAGCAAGGTCCATAAAGACATGGATGAGCGAATTTGGTGTAGAGGAACTTGACTGGCCTGCACAGAGTCCTGACCTCAACCCAACAGAACACCTTTGGGATGAATTAGAGCGGAGACTGTGAGCCAGGCCTTCTCGTCCAATTCCCACAAATACACTCCTAAACCTTGTGGAAAGGCTTCCCAGAAGAGTTGAAGCTGTTATAGCTGCAAAGGGTGGGCCAACTCCATATTAAACGCTACGGATTAAGAATGGGATGTCATTAAAGTTCATGTGCATGTAAAGGCAGGCGTCCCAAAACTTTTGGCAATGGCAACAATTAAGTGACTGTCTTTTGTTGTGCTACGAGCGAGTCACGAGTCATTGATTCATTCACTCATTCAAACAATTAATTAAAAATAAAGAATCGTAGGACAAAAATCTCTTTATATCGCAGAAATGCTGGAGCGTCATTGAATCCATACTAAAGCGTGGTACATACTCTGCAAGAAATCTGTTCGTTTTCTCGAGTTGGCAAGAACAAAGTTCGTTCTGGCCAGTACATTCCATACTTCACGAGAAAAGCAGGTGCCGAACATCTCAGTTTCTCCGCATTAACCCCGCCCACTTTAAATTTCAGACCAATCACACAATAGTTCTCGGACACCCACAAGAAAAAGGTTCTGCTCAGATGATGTGTCGAGAACAAGCTGCGAGAACTCCCAAAACAGGGCTGCGAAAACAAAATGACATCATTTTGTTTTCGCAGCCCTGGGAGCGAGAACTTTTTTCTCTGTTATTGCGGAGTATGTAACGGCCTTTATTCCCCTGGTTTCACAGACCAGGCTTAAGTCTAATCCTAGACTAAAATGCATGTTTTGAGTTTTAACTGAAAGCTATTTGCACTGGAATATTTTAAAATATGTAAAGTATATAAATACGTATGTACTGTATGACTGAACACATATTGAAAAACATTGTTAACATTTTATGTTCACAGAAGAAAGATGTTATACAGGTTTGGAACGAGCAAATAATGGCAATTTTCATTTTGGGTGAACGATCCCTTTACAGATTCGTTCAAAAACGCATATTCACTTATGAATGAATGAATTTCAAATTATTGAGGGGGAAAAAACCAAGCTAGATGGTCATGTTCGCTTGTTTACGGCATTCGAAGCATTTTACTAATAAAGTTATTTCATAAACATTATAACTCGACTACACTTCCCAGAATACCTCCTACACTTTACGTCACTCTTTGCCCAACCCTCGGTATGTAGTGGATCCTCCCGGACTGTAGCGGAGCGACGCCAGCAACCATGGCAGACACAGAGGACCCGGGTCCAGGCACGGCCACTGAGCCGGATACCGCGCGCACAACCCGGCCACAATTCGTCTCGTTCAGCGAGACCGTTCAGCCAGCAGTCGGGATGGTTAGCCAACTACTGAGCCAGCAGTCGTCCCTGAAGTTCGACAAAAATATCAAACAGGCCTTCTACAACACGGGAGCGATGATCTTCGTGGCGATCTGTTGCGGAGCATCGGTGTTGGTCTACTTCATCCTGGAGGCCTTTCTACGGCCACTCCTCTGGGCAGTGCTGTGCGGCACTTTCTTGCACCCGTTTAAGTACTCGCTCGCCCGCATCGGCCGAGCTTGGCTCAGCAAGCTGCAGGACAGTGGAACGCCGATAGTGGTGGGGACTCTGCTTGTGCCGGTGTGGTGCGTGAACTACGGGGTGGAGACTCTGGGGGAACTGGTCGTAGATCGGCTCAATGTACTGCTGGCAGTTGGGGCTGGTGTACCCCTGCTTTATTTCTTATATCTGTTCTGGAGCGTCATTGGCATGCAGGTGATCCTCAGTCACGTCTGTACCATCATCTGTTTCGGCCTGGATTGTTTCAGCGCCGCATGGGTGAGTACTGTGTATAATGACACGTGAATGGGAAAAGCGACACGCCTTCTGTCAGACCATGCACAGGTGGACCGTGGAAGTGGTTGTGAAACAGGGACTGTTAAAAGTTCACTCCTACATAGATAACAGAATAGTGTACAAACATGAAAATATAATAATGAAACTTTGATAGCATTAATAACAATTTGAATGTATAGTGTAATAATGTTTGCTAGTCATTATATATATATATATACACATACACATACACTCACCTAAAGGATTATTAGGAACACCATACTAATACTGTGTTTGACCCCCTTTCACCTTCAGAACTGCCTTAATTCTATGTGGCATTGATTCAACAAGGTGCTGAAAGCATTCTTTAGAAATGTTGGCCCATATTGATAGGATAGCATCTTGCAGTTGATGGAGATTTGTGGGATGCACATCCAGGGCACGAAGCTCCCGTTCCACCACATCCCAAAGATGCTCTATTGGGTTGAGATCTGGTGACTGTGGGGGCCATTTTAGTACAGTGAACTCATTGTCATGTTCAAGAAACCAATTTGAAATGATTCGAGCTTTGTGACATGGTGCATTATCCTGCTGGAAGTAGCCATCAGAGGATGGGTACATGGTGGTCATAAAGGGATGGACATGGTCAGAAACAATGCTCAGGTAGGCCGTGGCATTTAAACGATGCCCAATTGGCACTAAGGGGCCTAAAGTGTGCCAAGAAAACATCCCCCACACCATTACACCACCACCACCAGCCTGCACAGTGGTAACAAGGCATGATGGATCCATGTTCTCATTCTGTTTACGCCAAATTCTGACTCTACCATCTGAATGTCTCAACAGAAATCGAGACTCATCAGACCAGGCAACATTTTTCCAGTCTTCAACTGTCCAATTTTGGTGAGCTCGTGCACCGAATTGTAGCCTCTTTTTTCCTATTTGTAGTGGAGATGAGTGGTACCCGGTGGGGTCTTCTGCTGTTGTAGCCCATCCGCCTCAAGGTTGTGCGTGTTGTGGCTTCACAAATGCTTTGCTGCGTACCTCGGTTGTAACGAGTGGTTATTTCAGTCAAAGTTGCTCTTCTATCAGCTTGAATCAGTCGGCCCATTCTCCTCTGACCTCTAGCATCAACAAGGCATTTTCGCCCACAGGACTGCCGCATACTGGATGTTTTTCCCTTTTCACACCATTCTTTGTAAACTCTAGAAATGGTTGTGTGTGAAAATCCCAGTAACTGAGCAGATTGTGAAATACTCAGACCAGCCCGTCTGGCACCAAAAACCATGCCACGCTCAAAATTGCTTAAATCACCTTTCTTTCCCATTCTGACATTCAGTTTGGAGTTCAGGAGATTGTCTTGACCAGGACCACACCCCTAAATGCATTGAAGCAACTGCCATGTGATTGGTTGATTAGATAATTGCATTAATGAGAAATTGAACAGGTGTTCCTAATAATCCTTTAGGTGAGTGTGTGTGTGTATATATATATATATAATGAGCGAAGCCTGCATGCATCAATTACTTTAATTAATAATTATTACACTACTGTTACCTGACATGGGAGTTATTGACTGACAGGCAAATGTAAACCAGCCCAACACAGTGTGAAACGTAGTTTGCATAATGAGGATAGGGAATTTTATTCTTGTGGTATTATATGTTTGGTGTATCTTATAGTATATAAATTTGTCAGATTTCACAAATAATTTTATGTCACTGTAGAGACATTCTGTCTGTGCCTTTATTTAATCCATCAGAGAACCATATATTTACATTGTAAATCTATCAACCGTGTGATCGCATCTGGCTTCAGATAACCTAATCACATACAATTATGTTTGTATACAAACATTTCTTGAACCCATGGTCTGAGTAGGAATTGGAGTATGGCATCCCAGATACTAAAAATATGGCCTTAAGGTTACACAGCCCAAAGGATAGATCATAACACATATTTCAAGTTCTTCTAAAGGTTACAAGAACTCTACTGGACTAAATTTCACCCTGACCTTCAATTTAATGACCTCACTCTCAAATTTGTTTTTTTTAACTTTTCACTAGGGTAATTCATACAGGTCATGTGATGACTATTTTTCAATTGAAATTGTCATCTGCAAAAGTCCCCTTTAACATAACCTTGTGATCCGCTCATAACAAGAAACACAAAGCTCTTGATTTGGCCAGAGATCTGGCAGTGGAACTGGTTTTATTTAATCAGACCTAAAGGAATGGGGAAGAAAAATTGTATATATAAATATATAATTTGATTATTAATTAATAATTACATATAATTATAAAATTCCTTTAATGAAAGTGTTTTGATACACTCTTGCAGTGCTTATGAGGGCTGGGAACATACTGAGGGTTTTATGATTATAAATAGATTGGTGGCAAATGTTTGGAGCAGGCACAATACCAGAGATGTCCAAATGTTCTCTCTCTTTCTCTTTGGCAGGTTGGCACGTTAGTTGTGGGCTATGTTTTGGCTGTGGCCTTTAAGTGGACGCCTGGCATGGAAGGTTTCTTGCGTTCCCTCTCTGTGCCTGTATGGACAGCACTTATTTTCTACCTGGGTAAGACCCTTATGTTTTTAAACGGTAAAGGATTCTGTTTGGTTTTATGTGTCGTTTCTTGTAGTCGACCGACAGATTGTTTGATGGTTCATGCTGATTCCAATATCTTAAAGAGCAGAGTGGTCAATGGCCAGTATAAAGCTGATATGTAGAACTGTTAAACATAGACAGTAAACTAAGAAAGAATGGACAGTTCTATAGGTGGTGGGGGTTCTTGGCACTGTTAAAGTAGAAGTTCTTCTTCCAACACTCATGAGCCAAACAGAAAAACTTATCAGCTGATGCAGATAAATAAAAAATGCCTGATATCATCTGCTGAAATTTTAGCATTGACCTACAGTGCTGCCAATGAAGGAATGCTAAATAATCTGCCTCTCTTTTTCCAGTCTCTCTGACAGGGTCGTGGCGGGTGCCTTTGTTTGTCGTGGTGGTGTTACTGCTAATAGTGGGCTCTCAGGAGAAGCCTGTTGTTCCAGGGAAAGGTGAAGAAACAGAGGCTCCAGCTCTCATATGATTTAGCTCTGTTCTTGATGTCCTCTGAGTCTGACCTTTGTTCCTCTCCTCTCTCTGTATAGGCGAGCTGTCTGGTCAGGTTCTCTCCTTTGCTGCTAATACGATCTTCATGGCAATCTCCTGCAGTAATGTCAGCCATGCTGACAAGATACAGGAAGAGACAAGCACCAAAGAACAACCCAAAGGTGACACAAAAAAGCAAACAGACCTATTTGAGATTCAAAATCATGTCAATTTTTGTTATTTGCAGTGCTGATTTTGCAGGATTCTGGAGAATCGATTTAAAAGTGCACGATTCTGTGTGGGTCTGGTTATGACTTGCTCACAAAACCAAACATCTGTATCCATTAATAAGCAGATAAGATTTGGTTGTTGGAAGGGAGTTGGTTGTGTTGGTAAGAATCATGTTCCGGGGCGGGGTCCCCCTCGGTAGAAATCGCGTTCGCGGGCGCACCGCAGCGCGATGAAAAGGGCACTTTCACTTTCAAAGGGGCAGGGGCTCAAGCTGGAATATTTTAAAGTTTCAGTGCTCATTTTCCACTGTATTGATACACCAATGTCAGCTGTACTTTCTCGCTCTCTCTTATCTCCTGTATTAGTTATATTACAGTAGTATATTTCTGTCTTATTATTATTTACTATTATTATATAATCCTCCTCAGAGCTATCGGACCTGAGGAATTTCAGAGAATAGTTTTAATTGATTAAAAAAAAAACTTTGATTATGGTCAAAAGTAAATTAACTTGCTGGTCAAATGTTATGTTGTGGCGATTCTCAAATATTGATATTTTTCAGTGTACTGTATCAAATAAAGTTAGAAATTCCAGTATTGTGACTACTCAAACACTACTATCATCATTAGTAGGGATGCACTGAAATTCAAATTCTAGTCCGAAACGGAAAATTCTAGATGCATTTGGCCAAAAACCGAAGCCTACTATAAAATAAATGCTTTATTTTATTTATTTATTTTTTATTTATTTATTTATGTATTTGTATAATTGTATTAATATTAGTAATGAAATTAAATAATTTTAATGATACTGAATTTAAAAAATACAAGCCAATAAAATAACCACACTTTTATTCAAAGTAGCACACTAAAATTGGACAGAAAATATATTAATATTAAATAAAAATATATTATTCTTTATTAAATTCTATGCAACAGAATCAGATTTAACAGACTAATTTTTTGACCAATTATCTAAATAATGTCTAAAAAGCTATTATCATCAGAGCATATGAGCAGAGCATAGCTTGGAGTGGATCAGTGAACGAGAGGTTAGTGTCATTTTACCCAGCCCGGCAAGTATACTACTACATAGAAATTTCATGTTGGTGCACTATTTGAGTGGACTTTGTTTTTCTGATGAGCATGAGTGGAGCGTTTGCATGGGCCATGATAAGCAACTGAGGGAACGCATAGAGTGAAATATTAAGCACACACTGCGCAGTGATAATGGCTAGAGAGTGAAACCTGAGCGCTGAACACTGAGGGGCAGGGCGGCATATATTTTCGGCTCATATTTTCGGCCATTTTTCTCTTTCGGCCAAAAACCGAAAATGCCAAAATTTCTGTGCATCCCTAATCATCAGTCCCTAATCAAATTTTTCCACCCTTCTTTCCCTCATAGACTTTATGGACTGTCCGAAGGGGATCTTCACTCGGCGGCGAAGCAGACTAGAGTTCAGGGGTTTCCAGCCCAAAGAGAAGGCCAGTGATATCTACTTTGTGCTGCTTGCGTGGGCTATAGTGTTGGTGCAGATTTGGCTCAACCTCTGGATCTTACAGTTATTGCCCATCCCTGTTGCTGGTAAATTTTGTGTTCATTGTCCTGAGGTCACGAGTGTGAAGATAGTGTTCACATTTTCATAAATGAGTGCTATTTTTTCTAGTTTGGGTCCTGAAGAAGATGGTTGTCCGTTTTGGGATGAAGGACTTTGCTGGACGGACTCTAGTGAAATGGTGGTCGGTTTCTGAGAAGTTTGTCAAAGACAGACAGGACGCTCTGCTGCCTGGACCAATCAAAGGCTTAGCTCAGTTCTTGCTTCGGGTGGACACTAAGGTAACACCTTATATAAAAAAGATACACCCACACAAAAGCGCTCGCCTGTCTGTTGACCCACTGTCCTTCACAGCACTTGCCTACTGGTAGCTGTCGCCACATGTGCACATTTATTTTTGGAGGCGACAGAGATCTGTGATTACAAAGAGGAACTGAACGGGGTTGTGGCTTGCTAATTCTCTTTTTTTTTTTTTTTTTTGCTTGCACAACTAAGGCAGGAAGTACCCATAACTGAGAGAATAAAAGCTATGGAGGTCAGATGTGGACCTGTAGAGGCATATGGGGAAAATGAGTTATTCAACAGATGTATATTCAATGTGTGTTATTCTATAAGAAAATGTCATTAACCTAATAATTGGAACACAATTAAATGCACTTCCTGTCTCTCAGATTAGCTCACATACTTAGATAAAATAGAAAGTGTAACTATTTTTTGTTTTTGCATAGTGATTTTGTATTTCTAGTTCTAGTTGGTAGTTTTTGTTTTCCATCTACTGTTTGAGGTTTATGACATGAGGAAGCCAACTCAACATGCCCACAGTTTCTCAGTGTCACTTTTAGTCTAATGGGTTTGAGTTTTTGGACTGTCTAACTTGAATGACAACCCACAGTTGCAGTCAATCTAGATGAAACCCTACACCCCAAAGAAACCATTTGCTCACCCTGACCCCATAGTAATCTAGTAGAGTAACCCAGTGTCTGACTTTATTTTTGCCTTCTCTCATTCTTTCACTAGTCAATGTTGAGTCACATTAAGCAAACCTATTGAAAACACGCAGGGTCTAAAATTAACACATTTGCCAAAAAGCTAATGTGAGTAAAAACTATTACTTGCCAGTAACTGGTGACTTTACAAAGAACTACAATATATTGTAATATATGGCCTAAATCGAATTGTAGGAAAGATAATCTGACACAAGCAATTCAAATCCAAGACCTTAATCTGCCACTAGTTGCCTGATTTCTAACTTTGATCTCATTTAGAAGTTTACATTCAGAAGTCTATTTAAAGGTGCAGTGTGTAAATTGTAGCGGCATCTAGCGGTGAGGTTGTGAATTGCAACTGCTCATCCCTCCCTTTCGAAGCACATAGAGAAGCTACGGTGGCCAACACAGGACAAAGATGTCGTCTTCTGAGACAGCAGAGAGTAGCTACCGCTCTGTAGAGCAGTTTGTCTGTTTAGGGCTACTGTAGAAACATGGCGGCGCAAAATGGTGACTTCACTGTAAGGGGACCCGCGGTGTATGCAGATAGAAATGGCTCATTCTAAGGTAATAAAAACATACCAGTACATTATGTAAGGTCTTTATACACCACTGAAAACATAGTTATGTATATCATGTTGCATTTCTGTCAATAGATCCTCAAAAATATTACACACTGCACCTTTAAGAAGTCTATTTATGCATGAATGTGCTGTCACATGGGACATGGCAAATACACTACTGTTCAAAATTTGTTTTTGTTTTTTGATGTTTTTGAAGGAAATCTCTTGCTCATCAAGTCTGCATTTATTTAATCAATATTAAATAATTAAAACAATTATATAAAAATAATATTATTATTATACTTATAATTTCAAAATAACTCTTTATAGTTTGAAATATAATTTGTTCCTGTGATGGCAAAGAAACATATTATCATCATCAATGTTGAAAACAGTTTTATTTTTTTATACTGCTTCATATTAATCTGGAAGCCATGATACTTTTTTCAGGATTATTTGAATAGAAAGTTTAAAAGAGCATTTATTTGAAATGTCTTTGCTGTCACTTTTTTTTATCCCAAACCTTTGAACAGTAGCGTATTTGGAATGTTCCTCGCATTAATCACCAGAAAGAATACATTTGGAACAAAATAATTTAACAAATTAACAAAAAGAAAAAGCAACTAAATAAACTAAAGCTAGATAATAAATAATATCAGTTATATTAATTCACTCACTATTAACAGATGTGGCAAAATGTGCTAAGCCTCGAAATGTGTATCAGTAAATGAAAAATGTTTGTTTTGACTGATTTGTTTTATATCACTATCATATCCCTCACTGACTGTCCACAAGAATGAAAGGAGGTAAAAAAAAGTCACTTACAAAAGGATAATTGTAGCAGATCTTTCTTTTGTCCCCTTATAAAGCCCACCAGATCACACCTTCTCTAATTGTTCAATATGAATATCTTCAAATATCCTCAAATTTCACAGTCCGGTCTTGTTCTGATTTTGCCTGGAAAACACGTTGATGTTTGCTGCTTTCCTGCATACTGATTGTTGTTTCTAATAACTGTTTGTCTCTCTGTCTTCCTCCTCAAAGCTCTGGCATTGGCTTAACAAGCAGGTAAATCATTTGTGCTGGCAGGCGTACAAGAGAAAGAGAAATAAAGAGAGAAAGAGCAAAGGGGAAGAGAATGAAAGAATGACAGTGTGCTTTCATTAGAATCTTTGGAGTGATGCTTTCCCCTCTCCCCACTGTTACCCCTCCATCTTTGAGCTTCTGCTTTGCTCACTGGCTTATGGCTATTCCTGTTGTGTGGCACTTTGTGCTGTGGAAGAGAGCATGTGCCTCTGGATGTGATTGAGATGCTGACATACTAACTGTCAGGAAAAAATGCAGACCAAAACCCCAAGAGAGTCCACCGCCTCTTCCACAGCTCTTGAAGTGTGCTGGGCTGGTTGTCTTCAGAGTGTGTGTGATGCATTTAGGGAGAGAACAGATAGTGCAGTGGGAATGGAGGGTTGGGTGAAGGGATGCTCTGGTTTGCTGAGACCTAGGCTGGTGGTGTGGCTGCTGGGCACTTCAGGTGCAGGTGGGCTTGGTAAAGGGGTTTTCTGGCTGTTCCTAAATAGAGACACAAGCTGCCTGCTGCCCTCTAAAGGTATAAGTAATAATCTTCATAAGTGACTTTACATAGGAAACGCCGCACACCACACAAATAACGCTCTGCATGGAAAATTCAACTTCACTTGATTTCAGTAGTTTGATGTTAGCATGTTGCTAAGCTAACAGCTTGATGCTCTAAGCACACACAAATATTGAGTAAAATCATACAATTTTTGTCACATTAACTTATTTATATTGATACATTTAAGTGTTGAATGAAATGTAGTAATAAAAATAATACAAGTATAATATATAAATGTAATATAACTAACACTAAAATAATATTTTAGAATATTTTAGAAAATTTTAGAAAATAATATTCAGCAAGGATACATTAAATTGATCAGAAGTGACAGTAAAGACATGTATAATTATATTCTATTTTATAAAGCATTTCTGTTTTTTTAAAAATGCTGTTCTTTTGAACTTTCTATTTATCAAATAATTCTGAAAAAACTACTTCCACAATCACTATTTCCACAAAAATATTAAGCAGCACAACAGTTTTTAACATGCATAATAATAAGAAATGTTCCTTGAGCAGCAAATCAGCATATTAGAATGATTTCTGAATGATCATGTGGCACTGATGGCTCCTGAAAATTCAGTTTTGTCATCACAGGAATAAATTATGTCTTAAATTGTAACAATATTCAACAATATTAATGTTTTTACTGCATTTTTGATCAAATAAATGCAGCCTCGGTGAGGATCATCTGTAATTATTTTAAAAACATAAAAAAATCTTACCAACCTCAAATTGTTGAACAGTAGTACACATTTCTGTAGCATCATCTGCCTTCTTAAGTTTACATTTTCTTTACATTTCTGTGAAGAATGTCATGGAACAAACACTTAAAGATTAATTCCAGAGAATTTCTGGAGAATAACAAAGCTAATATAAAAATATTTTGTTCACCTTTGTGTATATGCACATGTCTTATTATGCATGATTATATGTTGTTTAAAAAATTTTTTTTAATAACTTGCTCCACTTTTGATGCTTTTTTTTTCAAGGGAAACCAAACAAACTATCTATAATCCATCCTACAATAATTACTACAAAAAGCCATATTTTTAGAAAGAGATGTTGGAAAGACTTGAGAATTCTTCCGAAAGAATGTCAAAGAATATTTGTTTTGTTGTTAGTTTGTTTGTTTTATGTCATATTAATGTTCCATGTATCATCTCTTGGGTTGAGTCAGATTAAGATGAATCTGACTGTGGCTCAGCAGGAGCAGATGGTGATGAAGTTATTTCCAGGTCTGATAGTATGTCCCTCCCATCAGGAATCTTTTGGCATTGGCCAGCATTACTTTGAAACTGCGTATCAGGCCCTTAGCGTTTTGGAGAAGGAGTGATGCGGTTCTTTTAGCCTGCTGTTCTTTTTTAGTCTTTAGTCTTTCTTTTAGTTTCCTTAATGATGTGCCCTGTACTAATCCATCATCAACATTCCCAGTTTTGTGTGTGATGTTAACACTTGGCGCTAACAGGAACAGGATTAGACATGCAAGTGCCGCCCACAGGGCCGACAGAAGCTGGGTGAGCAGAGAAACCGAGTCCACCTGCCAAAAACAAAAATATGCCCACCACATCCTGTTTCCTGACATGATGATCATCAGTTGTGCTGTTAGCTCATTCACTCAGTAGTTAGTCTTGCTTAGTCATCCAACAGGTCAGCAGGTGTCAGAGCGCTTTAAAAAGAAAAGTCAGCATGATTTTGGCTTATAAGGCAGTTACATGTATGAATTTTCAACAGTTTGTTTACTATATTAATATTTTCAGTGTAAAAAACTCAAATAAGGCTGGATAAGAACTTAGAACTCATCCCTGAATCCTCTAAGTTTTTAAAGGCATAGTTTACCCCAAAATTTAGTTTTTAGTTGATTATGACAGTCTGTTCATCACACAAAAATAATGCAGGGCTTTAGAAAACCTGAAACAAAGTCATATGGACTATTTTTGTCCTTTTTTAAGCATAACAGAATAAATACCCTTCCGCTTTGTTTTTTGTTTTTTTGCATTATCATTTCTCCTTCTGTTAACAAAAAGTAAATAAGGATAATGGGCCCTATCATGCACCCGGCGCAATGCTGCAAGTGTTTTTCTCTAGTTTCAGCCCGACGCAGTTATCATTTTCACGTTCAGTTATTCTGAAAAATTATGATTTTACATACTTCTATGAAAAATTCAAGGATTCCTCTCTGGACAAGCGTTCAGTCTTTCCGCTCGCAAATTCTAATGTAAATAGCGAATCCACCATGGTGCAAGCGCAACTGGCTTTTAAAGGGAATGGGAGATGAGACACTGATTGGTTTATTGCACGTTATGCCCAAAACACACCCATTACTCATTAAGAGAATAGGGACAACCCTTTTAGACCATGCGCTGGGCACGCCGACCATTTTTCCCGTCGTGAGTGAACTGTTCCTTTAATTGTTTTATTTTACTTAAAGAGGTTAGCATTTTACTTTTAGGTTTTCAGAACCAAAGAAACATGATTGGTCCTCGGTTTTGGCAGAGGGAAGCAGGTTTCTGTGTTCTCACACACTTGCATTAATGATCAGATTTGTTTTGTTGAAACTGATCTCTCTATCTCTCTCTCTTTGATCTCTTTGCAGATGATCGTGTGGCTGGAGCGTTCCTTGGATAAGCTGATCAGTATTTTCATTATCTTCCTGCTTGTAACTGGCACACTGCTCATGGCCTTGCTGCTCACTGCTATGGTACCGTGTTTCCAAACCACTGTCCTTGGGCTGATTATTCCACTGCGTGAAAGACGTGATCCGTGACTGATCCCAGCCTCCGCACACATTATCTCTCACTGATTGTATTTTTGTTCACAGGTGCACCAAGAGAGTGTTCATATCATAGAGGTCACCAGTAACCTGATCAACGAGACTGTGTCCAACCACCCAGAATGGGCCAAGTAAGTTGAAACACACTTAAACACTGGAAGTTAGGAGTCTTCTCGAAATGTTGCATAACGGAGAGAGAGTGTGTGTGTATGTGTGTGTATGTGTGTGTATGTGTGTGTATGTGTGTGTATGTGTGTGTATGTGTGTGTGTGTGTGTGTGTGTGTGTGTGTGTGTGTGTGTGTGTGTGTGTGTGTGTGTGTGTGTGTGTGTGTGTGTGTGTGTGTGTCCTACATTATGAGTATGCAAAGTCCTTATATTGTGGTATGTATTCAGGTTTCATGCCACGCCCCCTGCATTATAAAGACATGCTGATGTCCTTGCAATTTCAAAATGCAAAATCTATTTTTTATTAAAAATACCAAAAGTTTTGTGTGATGGCTAGGTTTAGGGATAGGAATAGTGTAGAGGTATAGAATATACGGTTTGTACAGTATAAAAACGATTATGCCTATAGAGAGTTCTTGTAAACCACCTATACCAACGTGTGTGTGTGTGTGTGTTTTGTAGCTGGCTCCCAGAGGCCCAGGTTGTTCAAAAGGCTCTAAACTCTGCTGCCACAAATGTTTACCAACATGGGAGAGAATGGATCACGCATAAGGTCAGAGTTAAGAGTTTGCAATGCTGTCGAAGACTACATGAAACATTCATGACAAATCTAATGAGAGTGAATGGTGACCAGTGGCTGTGAAAGGCCAAAATGACAAAAAAGCACCATTACAAGTACCATAACAGTATTCTATACAAATCGTGTGGTATATTCCAAGTCTTCTGAAGTAATATGATAGCTTTGTGTGAGAAACAGACCAAAACTGAAGTTATTCACTGAAAATCTTTCCTTTTGCCACTGCTCTCAAATAAAAATATATGTGTGTAATATAATTGCAATTAAATGAAAATGCATTATATTAAATGCAATTAGCTGAACTTTAGAGTGTTTGTTTGATTCACTTAAATGTAGTATTGATTAACACAATAACAGTAACTCACTTTACATATGCTTTAGCATGTTAGTCAACAATCAAAATAAATGTACTTTAAAGACATTTAACATGAATTAAAATGTACTTTAAGTATGCTTAAGTGGCCTTTTATTTCATCAATATTATATTATCTGCAAGCACAGATTTAAAGAAATATGCAGTAACACTTTTTTTAGTTTACATGCACATTATGCATAATTATATACAATTAACCCTCAACCAAACCCTAATCCTAAACCTAACCCCATAGTAAGTACATGTTGTTAATTATTATTACTCAGTACTTAAATATATAATTACACTGTAACAATGACACCTTAAAATAAAGTATAACTAAATATGCTTTTGTAGTGTACTTAAAATCTTAAGTGCACATTCAATACATTTTTCAGTTTTACATTTTACATTTAGGGTGTGCATATACAAATGTGACACGGTCGATTAGAATAAGAAAAAAAAAATCAAAGATTTGTTAGGTGATGACAACATAATGAATGGACTCGATTTTATTGAAACAATCATGAAAAGTACGCTATCATTGGTTAAGATATTTTTGGTTAATATGTTTTTGTTTAATAATTTTATGCTCAAGCAACCTTGGATACATCAGCAGAAAAATTTGGATTAATCATTATGAAAACAAACATTTATTTTTTGTTAAATAACAGATTACTCAATTTAGCATTAATTGCAAAATAAAATTATTAATTAGAGTCAAATTTTATTTCATGTTCATGTCTTTAATCTTTTATTCTTTGTGCCTGAGTGTAAAATGGAATAAGCATTTGTTATATGTGTATTTTTTTATGTATGTGTGCATTGTAGCTTCATAAGATGTTGGGGGATAAAGTAAACAACACAGCCGTGATCGAGAAACAAGTTCTAGAATTGTGGGACCGTCTCTATCAGTCCTGGATTGTTAAGGTAATAACAAATCCTTACTCAGTCAGTCAGACACAATCACTGACTTTATAGTTTTTTTTGTGATCCAGTCAGTGTGTTTTTGTTTTGTAGAACGTGACTCATACTGGACGGCACCGTGGACACAAGCTACATATGCACAGGCAGAACAGCTGGCTAGGGGACATACTGGACTGGCAGGACATCGCCTCATTCGTGCAGGAGAATATTGAGACTCTGCTCTCGGTTAGTCTCCAGTGTCTGTATATGATGGGGAGTTTCTTTATTTGGCAGTTTAATGAATATGCTGTCTTCTGCGCTAGATATTGGAGTCTCTGTGGGTGGTGATGAGTCGAAATGTTGGTTTGCTGATATCCACAACAACCACGCTCCTCACCGTACTGTTCCACAGCGGCACCGCACTGCTCAACTTTGTCCTGTCTTTGGTAATACACACACACACACACACACAATTGGATTGATGGGATTGAATCTTTAGTGGTGATTTTAAATATTTATTGTCTCTGGACATATAGGTGATTTTCCTGACCACACTTTTTTACCTGCTGAGCTCCAGTGGTGAATATTATAAACCTGTGAAATGGGTAATCAGCCTCACACTCCTCTCCCAACCTGGACCCTCTTCAAACATCATCGGCCAGTCTGTGGAAGAGGCCATCAGGTAAACACGTCCATGTGGAGCTTTGGTTTGTCTTAAAGGATTAGTTCACCCAAAAATGAAAAAAATTATCCCATAATTTACTCACCCTCAAGCCATCCTAGGTGTATATGACTGGCTTTCTTCTTTCAGACGAACACAATCAGAGTTATATTAAAAAAACATCCTGGCTCTTCCAAGCTTTATAATGGGAGTGAATAGAAACTTAGATTTTGAAGCCCAAAAAAAGCACATTCCTCCCCATCATAAAAGTAAATCCATACAGCTCCAGGGTCTTCTAAAGCGAAGTGATGCGTTTTTGTAAGAAAACTATCTGACCTCTGACCCAACGCATGACGTATTGACGAACGTGGAAGTGCAGCCGATAGAGCAAAACAAAACACCGGTCACAAATTAGAAGTCTAAAACAAGAATTTTTAAAGAGAAATGTCGGAAGAGCTTGAGTTTGTTGCCCAGCCATATTTGTTTGAACCGCGATAGGCGTCTAATCTCACTTAAGTTTACGCTATTCCCACATCCTACATCATGCATCGGGCCAGAGGTCACTCTTCGGCTGGAACTCAACTCGCGTATGGCCGTTACCGGAAGCCAGTTATTATACTTTATAAAGTTATAAATGGGGGATATTTTTCTTACAAAAATGCATTGCTTTGCTTCAGAAGGCCTTTATTAACCCCCTGGAGCCATATGGATATATTTTATGATGGATGTTCTTTTTTGGGCTTCAAAAAACAAGATATCATTCACTCCCATTATAAAGCGTGGAAGAGCCAGGATATTTTTTAATAACTCTGATTGTGTTCATCGGAAAGAAGAAAGTCATAAACACCTAGGATGGCTTGAGGGTAAATCATGGGCTAATTTTCATTTCTGGGTGAACTAACCCTTTAAAGTAGTGCTTCTCAACCCTCGATATAATATAGATTTAACATAATTATAGTTAATATGCTTAATGATACTTCCAGTTTCTAATAACAATACAGTGGTGGTCAGAATTATTGGCACCCCTGGTAAATATGATCAAATATGGCTGTAAAAAATAAATCTGCATTGTTTATCCTTTTGATCTTTTATTCCAAAAATTCACAAAAATCTAACCTTTCATTGAAGTAAAAGAATTGAAAGTTGGAGAAAAGCATTTATTTCATAATGTGATTTACCCCCCAAACACGTTGGCCACAATTATTGGCACCCCTAGAATTTTTTATGAGTAAATTATCTCTGAAGTATATTCCCATTATTATTTACATTTTTTAGCACACCAGGTTGACTAGCAACATGAAATTGTCCAGCTATCCACAGGAGTATAAATATGAGGAAACACAAAGGCCAAATTCCCTTAATCATTCATCACAATGAGTAAAGCCAAAGAATATAGTTCTGATGTGCAGCAAAAGATTGTTGAGCTTCACAAAATAGAAAGTGGCTGTAGGAAAATAGCTAAAGCATTGAAAATTCCAATTTCCACCATCAGGGCAATAATTCAGAAGTTCCAATCAACTAAAGATGTTATGAATCTGCCTGACAGAGGACGTGTGCCTATATTGTCTTAATGCACGGCGAGGAGAGTTTGAGTGGCCAAAGACTCTCCAAGGATCACAGATGGAGAATCGCAGAGATTAGTTGAGTCTTGGGGTCAGAAAACCTTAAAAAAAAAAAAAAAAAAATCAAACAACCCCTACATCACCACATGTTGTTTGGGAGGGATTCAAGAAAAATCCTTCTTGCTCATCCAGAAACAAACTCCAGCATATTCAGTTCAGACACGACTGGAAATTCAAAAGGCACCTGGTTCTGTGGTCAGATTAAACTATAAAAAGAGCTTTTTGGCAGCAAATCCACCAGATGGGTTTGGTGCAAACAGGGATAAAAAGTACCCCATGCCCACGGTTAAAAATACAGCTGGATCTTTAATGTTGTGGGCCTGTTTTTATACATGGCATCATGGATTCTAGCAAATACCAACAGATAAAAAATCAAAACCTGACGGCCTCTGCTAGAAATCTTATAATGGGCCGTGGTTGGATCTTCCATCCGGACAACGATCCAAAACAAACATCAAAATCAACACACAAATGGTTCACTGAGCACAAAATGAAGTTTCTGCCGTGACCATCCCAGTCCCCTGATCTGAACCCTATAGAAAAATGAGTGGGGTGAACTGAAGAGAAGAAGCACCAACATGGATCTGGGAATCTGAAGGATCTGGAGAGATTCTGTATGGAGGAATGGTCTCTGATCTCTTGTCAGGTGTTCTCCAAACTCATCAGGCATTATAGGAGAAGACTCAGAGCGGTTATCTTGGCAAATGGAGGTTGCAAAAAGTATTTAATAAAAGGGTGCCAATAATTGTGGCCAACGTGTTTTGGAGAAAAGCATTTATTTCATAATGTGATTTACCCCCCACTTTCAGTTCTTTTACTTCAATGAAAGGTTAGATTTTTGTGAATTTTTATATAATTTTTATATATATGTACACTGTATATATATTTCCTGACGTTTTAAGAACTGTATGTTCTTCAATAAAAACAATAGTTGTTAAAGAAAAACATTTTAGCGTTTTAATATATTAATACTAATATTCATATTTATTTTGTTTATAATAATATATACATTTAAAGCATTTTAAGACATCCTGCAGACCCTTTGGAAAGGACCCTTTGCTGAGGCCCCCTGGTTGAGAACCACTGTCTGAAAGGGAATTTAAGGTTAAATACAAACATGTTGCAGTTCCCACAAACAATGCTTTTACAAATTGATGGAAGAGTGAAAATTAAAGGCAAAAATGTGTGTACAGTAGTAAGTCTGTATGTGGTGGAAGCAGAAATGAAATCCTGTCATCATTTACTCACCCTCATTTTGTTCCAAATCTGTGTGACTTTCTTTCTTTCTTCTGTGGAACACAAAAGAAGATACTTTGAAAATGTACTTTCACTGTATAGACAAAAAATGGCAACATTGTTCAATGTTGATTGGACAACAATGTTTTTCAGAATATCTTCTTTTGTGTTCTGCAGAAGAAAGAAAGTCATACAGAATTTCCTTTTTTGGGCGAACTATCTCTTTAACACCAGTTAAAGACGCTTTACATTGTAATCACCACAAGAGGGCAATACTGTTCTGCTTTTTCTGCCATTTTTCCATTTGTACAGATAATTTAACAGAGATCATGATCGGAACAACTGAAATGGGGGTGAAATTGAGTGCTATTAATATGCTGGTTAAGAATTTCGAAGGGGTTCATCTACAGGTTAGGGTGACCCAGAAAATAAAGAATGAATGGGGTCACAATCTTGCTGTAGCGCAGCGGTGCCCTTGAGCGTGATGCTTCTCCAGTGGAAATTAGCATAATATAATTGGCTTAGATAAAAAACATCTGTTATGTTTTTGTTTTTTTTAAAGCACAATAACATCACTTTTCCCTCCATAGACAATGTCACGAGCTGTGAAAGTGTTTCAGTGTTTCCTTAAACTGAGCTTAGTGTGTGCGCTGATGCTGCCATCACCCAGAATGCGCAAAGATGTTTCATTAGACCCATTTTTATGAGCGCCATCACAGAGAGACTTATTCATTCTGACTCCAGTCAGTATTAGGCTAACTGAGGGAAGAAAAGCCCTCTATGTTTTCACTGTCTGTCTCACCCTGTTTTCTTTGCAGGGGTGTATTTGATGCCTCTCTGAAGATGGCTGGATTTTACGGCCTTTATACTTGGCTCACACACACAATATTTGGCATCAACATTGTCTTCATCCCCTCAGGTAAGACTAAAATACACACAGATATAAACACTCCCTCTCTTCCTGTCTTTGACATGTTTCACACTGCATGTTCTGCATTTTCACACTGACAGCGTTTCTGCTTTGGCTCTAAACAGAAAATATGATCACTTTGAGTATTTCTACATTTTACATGAGAAAAGGGGATCACATTTACAAAAAAAATGCTTAGCGCTAAAACTGTCATGCACACAGTGCAACTTGCATTTGCATGTGGTGTGAAACAGTCCTTATTGTTCATTTTGTTGTATACACTACCTTTAATCAATAAGATTTATTTTAAAGAATTTAATACTTTTATTCAGCAAGGATGCATTAGATTGATCAAAAGTGACAGTAAAGACATTTATAACGTTACAAAAGATTTCTATTTAAAAAAAAAAAAAACATTCTGTTCATCATAGAAAAATATGGTTTTCACAAAAATATTAAGCAGGACAACCGTTTTCAACTGATAATTATAAGAAAGTTTTCTTTAGCAGCAAATTAGCATATTAGAATGATTTCTGAAGGATCATGTGACACTGATGGCTGCTGAAAATTCAGTTTAGCCATCACAGGAATAAATTACATTTTCAAATTTATTCAAACAGAAAACCGTTATTTGAAATTGTAATAATATTTCACAATATTACTGTTTTTACTGCATTTTTTATTAAATAAATGCAGACTTGGTGAGCATAAGAGACTTATTTGAAAAACATTTAAAAAATCAACTCAACCTCAAACGTTTTGAATGCTAACAGTCTGTTTTTATGTTACATTTATTCCATCTCATATTTGTCTTGTCCTTCTATCTGTTTCTCTCTGCAGCAATGGCAGCTATCTTAGGGGCAGTGCCGTTTTTGGGGACGTACTGGGCGGCACTGCCAGCAGTGTTGGATTTGTGGTTGGCCCAGGCGGAGGGAGTCAAAGCTCTGCTGCTGCTCTTCTGCCATCTACTGCCAACATATTTCGTAGACACAGCCATATACTCCGACATATCAGGGTGTGTTTGTCCTGTTATACTTGTAAAAAACAAAAACAAGGAGTACATGTTTACATGTGCCTGTGGTGTCCAAATTCATTTGACAGCTTAAAAGGGACAGTTTACCATTTTGTTATTATTTACTAACCCAGAATAGTCCTCTTCAATTGTGTTTGTGTGTGTTGGGAGTTTGATTTTGTCTGTCAGTGTATCAAGTCAAGTCACCTTCATTTATATAGCACTTTTTACAATACAGATTGTTTCAAAGCGTTACCAGTGATAATAAGAAATGAATGGAAGAGATCAATGGAAGAGTTTTGGCTGTACAACAGCTCTAGAAAAAAGTTATTGTCCAGCTAAAGTAAGTTTTTGATTGATTAATTTCCGTTGTAAAAAATCATTAGTTATTTACTTTGGGGCCACTTACACGACACCATTTTCAACTAAAATAGTAAACTTTTAATGCGTTCTGGCCGTTCATTTGCATGGCAACAGTGTTTGGTGGCTTGAGAACACAAACTTTGAAATAGTTTTGGAACGATACCATCATCTTTGTGTAAACTTCAAAAACGTGAATCTGTGAGAATGGTGACGACATGCACGCAAGTATTACGCGCTTAGTCTATAGGCAAGCACGTTTGAATACGTATGTGCGCAGGCGCGTAGTTTTCCCTTACAAAATGGCTGCCAAATTACTTGTCTGGCATGCATAATACAACGTTTTAGTCGTTTTCACTGATCCATGTGACCGGGAATCATTTTGATAACGTTTTATCTGTACAAAGGGAAATCTATCTGCAACATTTGTTTTCATCCTGTTTGTATATAATTATTTTTATGTGCAGAGGTGGTCACCCGTATTTGACAGGCCTTGCAGTAGCAGGTGGAGCGTACTATCTGGGTTTGGAGGGTGCCATCATTGGGCCCATCCTGTTGTGCATACTGGTGGTGGCATCCAACATCTACAGCGCCATGCTAATGAGCCCTAGCAGCAGCCAGGCAACTCCAGTGCAGAGCCACTTCCCTGTACATCATGGCAGGTGATATAAACCTCTGTTGTGTCTCTAATAACTTCTGTTTCATTGTAATCACCATTTGAACTGATCCATTCTCAGGTCATTCGCAGAAACCCCAATGCAGCTGAAGAGAAGCAATGAATAAAAGAGACGCTTGACCAGCCTGTTACACTTGTTAACAGCACCCCTCGCTCTGGGGTATCCCATACAGCACTGCAAGACTATAAAAGAGGAAACGTACGGATGCTAAAACTTTCCGTATCTTCATCCTAAGGGTTCACATGGCAACAGAACTGCTACGTTCTCTGCAAATGTGGCTCTCATAGCGCATAGCTTAATTATGCCCCTTGGTGTGTCACCTTCTGTGCTAATAGTTCATTTAGCACTGTGGTGCTAAATTTGGGTAATGCTGAAATACCGGGCTCAAAAACACGCTACACCATTTGCACACTCAGGTGCAAAGTTTAGTTAGCACGCCTGTGCTTTG
The DNA here is from genome assembly GCA_039654625.1 of Rhinogobio ventralis. Taxonomy (NCBI): domain Eukaryota; kingdom Metazoa; phylum Chordata; class Actinopteri; order Cypriniformes; family Gobionidae; genus Rhinogobio; species Rhinogobio ventralis. Next base: position 18,806,213 of record CM077201.1, read on the forward strand.
TTTAGCACTGTACTGGTGAATTATGCCAGTGCTGTGATGCTACCTTTAGTTAGCACACTAACAATACTACATGTTTACATCATGCTTTACTGTAACCGCTCACCAGGGTCCCAGTCATCGGACCATGTTATAGATCACTGATATGTTTTGTTTATCTGGTTGTACTGATAATTTATCCCATATTGTGGATGTTTGGCACTGTTGTCATGTAAATGCTATGCGTGTGTGAATGAAAGGATGTTACTCTTAGATTTTATTATTCAAACATTTGTTTAAAGTGTTATATACATATGGAGATCTACCTTTCTGCAGAGTATAGTCCCAACCCTGCTCATTCAAATGGATCTTTTGCTCTTTCAGGTTTGTTTGATTTGATTAGACATTTAAATGATCTCTACAGGATGATCTCCAGGAGTAGGACTGAACAGTGCTGAGACTGACCTATACAAATAACCTTATTCAGGAGGAGTATTTGTTTATGAACAAATTCTATATACTGTAAAGTAGCTTTAACTATAACAATGTGAAACTAATGAACACAACACACCAAACAATAGACTGTTTGCATCACAGTTCCATATTTATCTCTGTGTTTTGTTTTTATCAGCTTCTGTTCACATTACCTCAAATGTCTTAATGAATTTGTCTCCAGTTCTGTTGGCCATGTGTGAGGTACATTGTAATATTTATGTACTATCGTTTCTTACATATGCATTTCTTAAGCTGTGTTGGATTTTATTTAATTTCTATTGTATAACTTCCTGCTTAGGAATTTTTTGCATTAATAGTTTTGTTTTAATATGTGGCCATTCCTCCTTGTGAATACAGTAGTATTTGCTCTATGTATTGTTTAGTGATCAAACATTAAAAATAATCATATTTTAACCAGTTAGCAGAGACACACTGGTAGGTAGAGCTGAAGGCAAAGAGAATGATTAGATGCTGCTGGCTGCTTGTTTCCAGATGAGGAGAGATGCCTGTAAGTCAAGCTTGAATGCATTGCACTGAATAGATAAAGCAGTCACTCTGCTGTTTCCTAATATTAAAGGTTCTTCTTGATTTTGGCTAGGATATTTAAAAAGCCTGTTCTGTTAAAGATGTCACTGAAAAGTGGAAGTGGATGCACTTTTTTCGTTTCATGCCAAATATATAAATTGTTTTAATAAAACTGATTGAATTTTTAATTGCCTACATTTTTATCTTACTGGAAAAGAAACGCAGTGTAAAATTGAGTTGTATTTTATCAGGCTCATTTAGGGAATTGGATGTTGCAACTCCCTGAATATATTTAGTCAGCAGAGAACACAATTCCTGAGCTGATCTTAATCTTCTCGGAGGATTCACGGTCACGTTCAAATGATTGATGTTTAAAGCGTTTACCCCTCAGTCAATAAGTAACTTTTGGGCTGGCCCAGTTTCAGACCGGAAGTTAAATTGGAATATTTTTTGACAGTCAATGGAGGATCGTCATGGAATGCGCAAACAGTAAAAATATTTTTTCCCAGGTAAATCATTATTATTGGTCACCCGCTACGCCTGTCTGTAGGTTTTGCAAATATTCTTTTTTTTTTTTTTTTTTTTTTTTTTTTGTGTGTACAAATATTCTATTATTTTTGGCTCCCAGAACGTTAGTTTTGTTTCCCAGTCTGGGAATCCCATAACGTTATTTTTAAGGTTTGTTTTTGGTTAACCAGGAAATTTTAACGGAAATAGAACGTTATTTTTTGGTTTGTAGAACGTTATCTTAACCTTATTCCAACATTATTTTAACGTTAATACAATTTTTACTCTGATATCATTACCCTCTGTATGTCAGCAATCATCCAGCAAACCCGCGACACAGTACAGTATAAGCGGTATGGAAGATGGGTGTGTGGACGCATATAATCAGTATTATAAACCATATCTTGTTTATATTCATTGTTTAATTAATCAAAATAATCAGAGCACGTTATGGAAGATTAAACAAGATAAAATTTGTTCAGTAATATGAATTACTATATTTCAAGGGGAAAGATTTTACATTTCTTTAGTACAAAATAACAATAAATTCAACACCTATCAACATCTATGGTTTTTAACATATAAAATTTATTCACAGACTTGAATTACATTATTATTATTTTTTTAAATTAAAAATTATATTAACAATTAAAAATGATTAAACAATTATTTTACTTAAAGTAGGATATCAGTACATTTATTTCTTACCACTGAATTGTATAGTTTAGCCGGACATGCTTCTTTTAGTCCGTAAACAAAAACTTCTTCATTAACATCATGTTTTTAGGTTATTTAAAAAGAGCTACCCTGCAACGTTCTGGGAACGTTATTTTATAGTTCCAAACTAATAGCCTAAAAATAACCATTAGGGAGCGTTCAGTATAAGTTTTTTTTTAAGTTATTTAAAAAATAACCTCCCTGCAATGTTCTGAAAACATTATTTTATGTTTGCAAAAAATAAAACCTAAAAGGAATGTTCCTAGAATGTTATTATTTGGTTCTCCAAAAAAAAAAAAAAAACAGGAACCAAATACTAAAGTTAGGGGAACGTTCTGTGTTTGCTGGATTTAACCAATGAAAAATATTGAAAAGCCCTTATGACTAAACCTCATATCTCCATTGGACCCTCAAACTGTCAGTGAAACCTTATAACTTCACTTTGGGCCTTCTCTGCTTGTTAACAATGCAAGGGCAAATAAAGAACTGGTTCTTTGAATAAGTACAGCATTTTCTTTACTCAGAAAACCCCACTATATATAAAACCACTATACTATACTATTCACAATAAACTTTAGAACCTGTAAGTTAAGGAAAACGTAACTATGCGCTTACTGCCTCAGATGCAGCCGTTCTAACGATGGAAAAAACACCACATTCGCTGGTCAAAAACTTAGTAACTTCATTTGAACTTGATTTTGGTAGAATGTTAATATGACACATGCAACAAGTATATGATCATAAATAAAGCCACAATATCAAATTTGACAACACAGTGTTTATTCTGCCTATCTCATGAGGTAAATCCGACCCAGTGCGCCAATACAAGCGGAGTGATATAAACAGTAAAAAGACCCAGTGCTGATAAATAAAGTAGCTCAATCAGATTCGAGGAACAGACCTAACTGTTGAATAATGACCGCAACCTCAATTTTTTTTGTCTTTAGTAGCTGCGTTCCTATTCAGAGGCTGCATCCTGCGAAGGAGGATGGGAACCTCAGACCGAACGTTGTTAAATGGGACAGTCTAGCCTACAGTCTAGATTGCTCTTGTCGCCTAGCAACTGTGACAGCCATACTAGACTTTTTTGAAAGTTATATTCAACTGTCAGATAACAAGTTAACAACTTGTCTAAATATGTTCACCTTGGCCTATTTATGTACATAATAAAGTATATAAACTATATAAAATTGTGTAAGAGGTCATTAATTTGTTCAATAAGTTGAAACCCAATACTTACATTAAAAAGTGTAATCTGGCAATTTCTCTCTCTCTCTCGCTCAAAAAAAAAAATACTGTCGTCACTGGTGCCCAATGAATTCTGAGGTAGGGTAGGCCGCAAAGGATACATCTGTTGTATTCTTCATTACCCAGGAAACGAAGGACACATTTCAAGGCTGCATTTGAAGGAGCCGCTGTGACGCAATCAGCCTTCGAAGGATGCAACCTCTGAATAGGGACGCAGATGCCCTCTGATGAGTTCTCACGTTACCTGCCATTCCTCACACCATCATATCAGAAAGCTGTAAATTGCACCACCTCAGAATAGATTGAGTTGGGATTGAAATTGATTGCCATTCACTCTTTCTCAATTACACTGAACTGGGCTATTGACTATCTCTATAGTGTATAGTGCAGTGTGAGTGAATGTGAGAAGCCTGATCGCTGTAAGGCAGTGGATCTCTCACCTGTTAAATGAGCATTGTGAACACAAGGACGAGTGGCTTCTGTTTCTGATTAAGATTCCAGTGTTCCTTTTTTCATACCTTTTTTGTCAAAAGAAGAAAATACTTTGAATATAATGAAATAACTGACTGTTTAAAACTGTAATAGCCTGTAAATGCTTTTCTAAATGCCAAACCTATATCTGCTGCAGTCACACAGACGTTCTTGTGGTAAAAGTCGACATTTCAAAGGTCATGAATAACAGCAATTATTACATAGCAGATATATTGCACACACATCATGAAACCTGACATATAAGCATGTGATCATGCTTGCATGACCAATATAAAAATATTGCAAAACACACAGTAAATTATACTGAAGCATTTTAAGGGCATGGTATGAGAATCAGGTTAAGAACCAGTTAATCCAAACCTTACGCTACTCACTAGTCACCGTTTCAGCCAATCACACATAACACAAATGTAGTACTGCCGGGGGGAAAATCAGCAGTTTGAAAAGAGCAAATAAAGGCTCAGAAACAGGGATACTGCATATTAAAAGTAGGATCTTCTCTGGTGCTTTATTAAAATCTGGATTTAATATCAATTCGCTAAACTAAAAAGGTGCAACGATTAATATATTTATACATGCATCTTAGTTAAAAAAAAAAAAAAAATCCTAAAATACTTTCATATTAATCTTTCAACTAAAGATGAAATATGGAAATAAAATATATTTTAATGAGTTTATCCAATTAGATTTCTCCAAGGCAAACAAACACTGGCTAATTAGATCATTAGAGTAAATGCAAATGTTCTTTTGAGTGCAGCAGGGGTGTGAGATCTTAGTGTGGAGCAAAAGCGGAGTAAAATGAAACTCTACTGTATGCAATCAAATCCTAACAAAGACAAAGTAGGAAAGTATACGTTTTTTTTTTGTGTTTTTCTTTTACTTTAGCACCATGGACCTCTCTCAGTATCGGAGGTCTATGACAGCAAGAGATAAACCAAAGCCAGGCAAAAACCATAACCAAACCATCTAACCATAAACCAAAAAAGTTTGAAGAACAATGAAAGTTGTGATCATTTTGATCATGTTTAAGCTTAAATATCCAGCACAATACTTTAACAACCTTGCATGGTGCCCCACTACATCACAACCTAATGACCACTGGAACTAAATCAAACTGAGCAGTTCTCAATAAACAAATTTAATAATAAAAACTGATATAGCAGCATGACTTTGGATTTGTGGATTTTGCATGAAACCGTGTGCGTGTGTGCACGTGAACAAAGATCATAAATGCTAATGGAGAAGTTGGACTGTAAACTTTCTGTGGTTTATTTCTCCAGCCTGTAGATCATCTCAACACAGGGCTCTCTAACCCACCAATCAGCAGGCCAGACCCTCCTCAATTAAACATATGACAAAAACAAAAGACATCCCTTTGACAAATATAAACACACACTTGTACACACTCACACATCTACACGATCTTGAGGCCCTGTCCAAATGCTTGCAAGATCTTCACCCATCCTATGCAGTGAAACCGCCCTTTTATTTAGAATATATGAATACAATGTAGAATCTAGAATCTGCATTTACAACCATACAATTAGAATTATACGATTAGAATCTAACAATTTAGAATCTACAATCTTTACAGTTTAAGCTTAAAATTTAGAACCTTTTTAAAGAAAATTGCATTTTAGAATATCACAATTTACAATCTTTACTTATCTTTTTTAGAATCTCACAACGTACAAACTTTATTTAGAATTATTATTATTTGAATGTAGAATCTTACAATTTAGAATCATCTTTTGGTACACGGTGAGTCCAGATCATTTGAAGTATTTAGACAGGGTCAAGACTGATTCCTGATTCCACATGACAACTCTCAAAACAGAGGGGTTCACTTTCATTTTCCAAATATCCTCAACCATCACAGCTGAAATGAAATGTTGAACCATTTAAAAGTAAATTCAGAAGAATGAAATGCATGAATCTGAAATGCATAGCCTAAATCTCTTTAGGCTATCAGACATCAGATGAAACGTGGTAAACAGCTCCCAGTGCCGCACACGGGCACTAGACTGTCAGCTTCAGACTCCAAATGTGTTGATGAATGAAAGAAATTCTACACAAAAATCAGTAACAATTTAAAGTGAACGTAAACAAAGAAAGATATCAGACAAAAGAGTTCTTTCTCGTGCATGTACACAGTGAGACTGAGCCCTTTTACTGTTGGATGATATGACAGAACGTGATCCATCTCTTCCTGATCAATCCACGTGCTTATGGGTAACCCATGTCGGCTGAAGGGCTGGAACCCAGAGGAAGGCAATAATTTGGGGTAAGTTCAGGACAGTCCTGAAACTGTGTTGTCAAATTACCATCATACCTTTAATAGACAGACTCGGACAGTTCTAAAACAAACAAGTGAAAAGTGCTTGTACGTGGCACTCAAAAATGCAGAAACCAAAAAAGTATCAACCACTGGTGTAAGGTAAAAAAAAAAAAAGTTACATGAACACTGACGATATGAAACACGTCCTAGATGATCAGTCATCACGTTCATTGATTATAGATCTATACGTGATTGATTGTAGGTAGTCCACTGACTGAGACTAAGATTGATAGAGAGTTCAGCGTGTGTCAGTGGCCAGTAGGGGGAGCCCCTGCTTCAAACCGATAGCAGACCACTGTAACGTCCACAGACAGGAGATCCATCCTGATATGTGACACACTTGAAAACTCACATGCACACACATGCAAACACACGTCAGCCTCTCCTTCATGTGCTAGATACCCTTCACTTCTACAAGGCTTGAAAAATACTTAAATTAAAAAAACATCATGACTCACACATTCCCATCACACACACACACACACACACACATAAACACGCACACACTGATACTCTAAAAGGGAGGCGTTCTCGTAAACATAACCAAAATGTCCGCTGCTCCTCAAATGAGGAGGATAAGGGCATCAAACTCAAGTTTCTTTCTCCACGAGTCTTCATCTCCATTGTTCATTTTTCTTCCTCGGCAAGGTGGAGTGATGGGGAGATTCATATACATATACGGTTCTGTTGTTTTAGATCATTTGAAGGCTTGTTTTAGATCACCACCAGGATTGAGAGGAAAGCAGTCCTTTCTCTCTCACGCTCTCTTCATCAGCGTCGTTGTGAGAGTCTGTCCATCTGTCCGTCCTTGTGCGATCTCAGAATATCTCTGGCAGTGTGACGTTGCGGAGGAGCCACTGTTGCGAGCGGCCCCCGGTGCAGTCCTTGACGCTGGGCACCTGACTGTCATCTTCAGACGCCTTATCCAAACACTGATTACTGTTCACGTGTACCAGACTCAGTTTCTGCGGGACGAGAGAGACAGCTATGATGCATGTGACCCATCAGAGCAAAAACACTAGAATGGAATACTAAAGTAAAACTATATTGTTGCTATATAATACACATTGACCTCACTATGCTGCACGTTCAATTGCAAATGTCAAAAATATCAAAGATAATATAATATATTAAATATAATAAAAACAAATATTAAAAAAACACACCCACACACACAGACATATAAAATAAAAAAATAAATAATAAATCCACTGTTTCTTCAATCAGCTTTTCATATAGGGGGTCACAGGAAAAATGTAATAATAGAAAATGAAATGGTTTTTTTTTGTGATTTATTGAACATTGTTGCAAATTCCGCTGATTTAATCTGGTTATCTGGTACATTTTGGCAGTCCAATCAAATTAGCAAAGTGGAAATCAAAAATCACATCTTATATTATGCTTAATTTGTCACACTAGAATTTTTTTTTCAAGTTAAGCGCATTGCATTGTGGGATCCCATGCAGTGTGCTGGATTTATACTGCACATTCAGGCAAATGCAGTAGGTCATCCAAATATTCCTGTACTCAGGATTCATAGTGTAATATAATAGTACTGATAGTAAGCAATATGCCATTCTGCACTATACACACACGGCTGGACAACCTGTGTGCTCCAGGGCAAAGACAAATTGTCGATGCACAGGGCTTGCTTTACAGTGGAGCATGTGTGTGAGTGTGTGTGTGTGTGTGTGTGTGTGTAATGGGCCTTGGGTGAGCTGAGTGCTCTAGAGTTTCAGTCTAGCGGGAAGCATTAAGCCGCACAGATACAATTAGGATAGCGGTAGAACCTATAAGACACACGATGTAAGGTGTGAGAGCGCACACACACGTCGATGAGCTAACGATGGTAATGTATGGTAATGCATGCAGGAGAGGTGCTCTTGTTGGCAAGAGAATTCCTGATCTCGCTTACTCTGAATCTCCCTTCCTTCCACTCTGTCTGTCTCTCTCTCTTCACAAGAAAAACAGAACCTTTATCTGGCAGTGGAAAGTCTCTGCTCGAGTTCTCTATTCTGTGCAGCCTTCCGTCTCTCTGGGCGAAGGGCCAGCATGGTGGGGGCTTCGAATCTGGGGCGAGGAGGGGGAGGAGGAGGAGGAGTAGGAGGAAGAGGAGGCTTTGGAGTAACAGGCATCTCTTTAAGCCAACAGCAATGGAATGCAAAAAGCAACCTTCCTCTTACTTCCCCTCGGCTAATTCATTCTCCCCAGGCCTAAAGTGCCATTTAAGTCATATACCAAAATGGAACGATGTACTTCTAAAATTGACTGAGAGGTGATGTAATCTAACTAAACTAGCATCCCTCCAACAGTGTTTACAAGGGAAGCCACAGCGTGGATGTTCATGCACATACATTACAAGAGAAGGATGAGCGGGCATCCTGCAGGCAGACAGCTTTAAAGGGTTAGCTGAATGATTTTGATGTTATATGACATATATGAGGCTATCAAGACCCTAAAGGTGAAAATCAAGAGTCAAAAGCGCATCTGCATACATGCACGCATTAGTTACATAAACAAGCATACATCTCAATGTTTGAGCAGAATGGTGGTTTGGCACATTGTTTTACATATGTTGTATGTTACCCAGAACTCATAACATTTTTATAATTTTAATGTTTCATCCTGATACCCCTGGACGTCAGATCTTCTTGAGGCCCACCTTCCTGCAGTTTATCTCCTAGTACAAGGGTGTCTAACCCTGCTCCTGTAAATCCAACCTTCCAACAGAGTTCACATCTATTCCAAATCAAACCCACCTGAACCAGCTAATCAAGAGCTGTGTTCGAAATCGCCCCCTATACCCTCATTCACTATTGCCTACATTAACCCACTAATAAAGTCCACTTGAAGGAGTGAATGAAAACGAGTGAGTGAATTCGGACACCGAGTGCACCGGATTCATCATGGAAACTAGCATTTTTTTAAACCTTAATTAAACAATTTAACAATCAGTTTAAAAGAATATACCTGTATACCTGTATGACATTACGCTGTACCCACATTGGACTAGCGGTTTGAAAAATTCAGCTGCGGGCGCCATCTTTTGGTCAGACACGAAAGCATTATGGGTATTCTCTAACCGTTGAGTGCACATCAGCTGTACACGTGTTATTGTATGGAATTGAATTAGTGCACTCAATAATGTCCACTATGGCTTCAGACACCACTACACAAATGGCTGTCCCCTCAAATAGTGCCCTATTTAAGGGTATAGGGGGCGATTTCGGACACAGCCAAGTCCTTCAGGATCACAAGAAGCTTCCAAGCAGGTTTATTGGAGCTAAACTCTGCAGGAAATTGGCCCTCCAGGAGTAGGACGGAACACTGGCCTACTCTAATTATAGCTAGAGTACAGCTAAACAAGGTATTCAGGATTACTAGAAACATCTAGAGAGGTGTGCTGGAGAAAGCTGAAGCTAAACTCATGAAGGTAGACCTCCAGGGGCAGGATTGGACAGAATTGGATTGGATAAGGGACTTGTCCGGGATCAGACAATAGGCACGTTCTGGGAGTATTCTGGATTCAAAACAAATAAAGCTCTATCAACAACATCTGGGGCATGTTGCTGATTACCACAAGCAGCAATTTTTACTTGTCAGTGTGTAAAAACAAACATTTACGGTATTTGACTTGCAGTGGAAGTCTAGGGGGGAGGCATTCAAGAATAGGTTAAAAGCAGAAGCTTGTATTTTTTGTTACAACAAATTAATTCTATACAATCTATACAAAAATGTGCATCTCAGCAGTAAAGATTTTTGCAATCCTTTAGGTATCTTTACGCTCTTCATACAAAAGGCTTTTTATCAGGGGCAACCGATCCTGCAGAGTTTTGCTCCAATCCTAACAAAGCAGGTTTGGACATGAAGTCTGCAGGAAGGTAGCCCTCCAGGAGCAGGGTTGGCGACCCCTTTATATGGACATGACATGAGTTGAAAAAACTGGATGTAAAGACAAGGTTAGTAGGCAATTCTAGTCTCATGTTAACACTTAAAGGCCTGGTTTCACAGACAGGGTTTAGATTAAGCCAAGATTAGGCCTTAGTTCAATTAGGACATTTAAGTAGCTTTTATAAGCGTTTTTTTATAAGCAATTACTGGTGTGCATCTTGAGACAAAACAACGGCAGTGACATATTTTAAGATATGCAAGTTGCTTTCAGTTAAAACAGCTCAAACATGCACTTTAGTCTGGGACTAGCTTAAGCCTTGTCTGTGAAACCGGGGGCTAATGTTTAAGTATTGTGGCTATACATTCAAAATGCTCATTTGAACATTTATCCTGGTGCAATGCCTTGCCCCATAGAATAGTAAGAGCATTAATGTGATTTTGCGATCTGCAGCACATATATACACTTACCACAGGGTCATATTCCCACAGCTGGTTGCCTTTCAAGTGATGGCACTTGAGCATCATAACCGGACCATTGAGTTTGGACACATCCAAACAGAGGTCATCAGTTCGGATCTCTTTATTGGCTGTGTACGAAAAAACCTGAGCAGGTGGAAAAGGTCACAATACATCAGTGTCAAACCTGTTGTAAAGATCAACATCATTACTCTAAATAAGTGTGTTTTAAAATTGTGTAAGGAGCTGACCTGGTTGCCACCCATGCCGTGGCAGTTGAAAATGCCTACTTTCTCATTCTCTTTCCTGGCCATGTTATCCAGACACTGGTTAGTCTCCACATTACGGATCTGCAATCGGACAGATCACACATATAGATTAGACACACTCAAGCAGCTCTCCTGCATGAATAAACACAGTCACGTCTCTTTCTGAGTGTGAAACATGGTTAATTACCCAAAGCTATTGCACACTGGGGGGTGGGGAGGGGGGAGTATCGACGAACTGAGAGGCAACTGTGCCAATCAAACACACATACACACATAAATGTGTACTTGATGAAAGACTGCAGATGAAGGTAAAGACAGCTCACTGCTTTCATCCACAACACTGTTACACAAACGTCAAGATCAGTGGGGCTTAAACCATGACAAACTTATTTAACAGCTTCACTGGCAGCATGGTATTATATTTAGCCAATGTTTCATGTAAACACTGATTTAATACATGGCTGTTTTGTTTTATAAAACAAATAATCCAATAGTTTTTTTAAATAACTGGAATGCACAGCCCCTCATAGGGCTGGGTATCGTCATAGATTTTTTCCAGTTCTTTCAATTCAAAGCTATTCCAATTCAGTTAATGCTATTCACCAGCTCATTCTCTCCACTCATGCTGTAGTGTTGTCTGAAAAAATACTAAATAAAATAACTAACAAAACTATGGAGTTGAGTGAATTAGTTCAACAGAATGTGGTGACAGGAAGCACTGCACTAATACATTTTCAAGAATTTACAAAAACAGGCTTTCACAAGGCTGTAAAGTGCTACGAAAAAATCAGTCAGTGCGATAAATAAATTTACCACAGTAGCACGCGTGCAATACAGTTTTGCATGTGAGTGAGAAAGAGACGCATTTTTGTGTGAAGTGAGTACTTGTTGTGTGCTTGTTTGTAGTGTTGTAGTCAAGACCAAGACTTTGAGGGGCTGAGATCAAGACCAAGACTTTGAGGGGTTGAGACCGAGACCGAGACCGAGACCGAGACCGAGACCGAGACCGAGACCGAGACCGAGACCGAGACCGAGACCTGCGTAATAATCAAGGAACTTTGCTGCCGTACCATGGGTGCAGCAGGCGCAATGATATTATGCAGAGCCTGAAAAAAGGGCAACTTCCGTCAACATAACCAACGTGACAACCTGCTTGCACAGAGAGCGTGCTGGGGACTATTTTCAGGCTCTGCGTAATATCATTGCGACGCTGCACCCATGGTACGGCAGCAAAGTTCCTGGATTATTACGCAGGAATGACAGTATAGTTCCTAGCCATATCGGTCTAGAAAATTGCAACTTTTCATTTTCCGTCGGTCTTAGTACACGATGTAACTATACACATCACAACATGTAAATAGGAAAATGTTGCCGTTATTTTGTCACTTATTGAGCAGTAGGCTAGCTGGAGCCGTTTACCTCCAGTCTTTGTGCTAAGCTAGGCTAGCGGTGGGTGCGTCAGACAGAGTTATGGCACACACGGAGATAAAAAAGGTATGTATGGACTTATCTAACTCTGGGGGATACGGTGAATAAGCTAAAGTCCCAAAATGTCGACGTGTTCCTTTAACTATATCACATGTTATAATATAAAAATCCAGATCTCATACAAATACTTTTTTGCAACAATATCTTGAATTTTGTGAGCATTTGTATTAATTTTTGACACAATCCCTTATTTCTGAACCGTAGTAGAAACAAGTTATTGATTGCATCTGAAGCAGTAAGTTTTACATCCAATCACATTAATGATACATTAATAACTAAATCATGCACAGGCAATTTAGTAATATCCCAGCAGTTGTGGTCTTAAGACCGGTCTCAAGACCAGTCTCGAGTACTACAACACTACTTGTTTGTGTGTGAGATTAATCTAGGGCTGCACAATCTCTCTAAACTTGTAATGAGAAGCGTTTACAAACGTCCAACAAAAGAGAACATTTAATGACGTTTTAATAAATCAGATCATCACTGATCTGATGTGGTTTCATGTCACAGAATGTAGGCAGAAAATATATTTTATAGCGTTCCATACAGTGATAAAGACTATTCGATTAGCATTATAAAGAACAACACAAACCAGTCGCAACCGCATGTTAATTGTTTTCATGCTTCAGTCAAAACGTCTGCATGTTATTCAGTTGCAGTAATATCTGAATGCCTTTGTCCATATGAGGGATTTCCTGGAACGTCATAAGTTTTATAACTTCTATGAGTCTCACTTGTGAACATTCTGTGCGAGGGCGCCCTCCGGCTACCAGTATGAATGAAACCGACATTACACATGTGTACTCAATAATGCTCACAAAACCCTATCTTGGGTAAAAAAGGAAAAATTAAGCAGTATTTTCAAATGCTCAACCAAAACGGATGGATATTGTTTGGATTGCGATTAGTTTTGGGTTTTATAAACAAAATTGGCATGTTAAGCAAGAGGTGCAGACAATGTTTGTCTAAAAACATTTCTTGTTAAGGTTTGTATTTTGTGTGCCCTGTGTAGAACATAATGGCCTTTATCAGTCACATGCCTGTTTAAGTGATGCACTGCACTACTTGTGGTTGTTTTCAGAGATGGTAACAGACATTTTAAACTTGTGCTACAATTGTGTGGCCTGTGCTACAAAACTTTCAACCTCTGTAGCACCAGTGTTATGTGCAAAAACATACAGCCCTGGACATAGATCAATCTTGAGATTTTAAGAATCAATACTGAGATTACGGAGTTCAAATGGAACATGCAAATTATTGTAAAATCTATATTTTTACCCAGCCCCAGCCTCTCATGGCTTTCTGCTTTATCTTACTGCTCTTAAACCTTCTTTTCACACACAATTGTTCAAAAGTCAGTAAGATTTTTTTTAATAAGAAATTAATACATTTCCTCAGGAAGGATGCTTTAAATTGATTGATCAAAAGATAGTTTTACATTGTTACAAAAATTTATATTTCAAATAAATGCTATTCTTTTGATCTTTCTATTCATCAAAGATTGCTGGAAAACAGTGTATCGGGGTTTCCACAAAAATAATAAGCAGCACAACTGTTTTCAACATGGAAAGGAAGGATCAAATGAAGGATCATGTGACACTGAAGACTGTAGTAATGATGCTGAAAATAAAGCTTTGCCATCACATGAATAAATCGCATTTAAAAAATATATTAAAATAGAAAACCGATATTTAAAATTGTAATAATAATATTTCACAATATTACTGTTTTTACTGTATCAAATAAATGGTGAGCCTTGGTGAGCATAACTTCTTTCAAAAAAACTTTTGAACGGTATTGTATAGCTGTGCGCTCGGGCAGTATTTACTGGCTACATGTGGAGCATCACTGTCATGTCATATCCTCCATATATTATTCTGTCTGTGTCCTGCCCTACACCTCACAATGTCACCATCGGCGGAAAGGAGACAGCACATGGAAGATAGAGCCTTAACCAGTCAGGAGAACAGACAGACTCCGTTCTCAGCGAGTTTCAGACATCAGAGATGACATGCATGTTTTATTCATAAGAATGTCTGATAAAGAGAAAGGCAGCGATGGACAGATGGAACGAAAGGGTGAGAGACGGAAAAGGAAACAAGACTATGACAGAGGGAGAGCAGACTAGGAGAGAATAAATGCCTCTCATTTCCTGAAAACAGTGACTGGAATGAAAAAAAAAACCCAATCAATTCCTGTGACACCGTCAACCCAGAGAAAAAGAGCGTCCCTCGCTAATTCACACCTGCGCTTCTTTAACACACACACAGAAATGTGTTTATCACACTAGGCAATGATTTCCTTTTTTTGCTATCAGCATGTGTATGTTTGTGTGTGTGTGAGAGAGAGAGAGAGAGAGAGAGAGAGAGAGAGAGAGAGAGAGAGAGAGAGAGAGAGAGAGAGAGAGACAGAGAGAGAGAGAGAGAGAGAGAGAGAGAGAGAGAGAGCGAGAGAGAGAGACAGAGAGAGAGAGAGAGAGAGAGAGAGAGAGAGCGAGAGAGAGAGAGACCGAGAGAGAGAGACCGAGAGAGAGAGACCGAGAGAGAGAGACCGAGAGAGAGAGACCGAGAGACAGAGAGAGACAGAGACAGATACAGACCTCTCCCAGTGAGTAGTAGTGGCGCGGTATCTGGGAGTCTGGGTAGACATTTTCAAGGTACCAGGAGAACGGCTTACACTGCAGTCTCTGTCTCAGGGATGATCTGGAAGAGATGTCTCCATAATCCACTTTAGTCACACCTGCAACAAACAAACACACACAGAATGCAAAATGGTGAATAAACCTAGACATTTAATTGTTCAACCATGATTCTAAGGCGTTTTGAGTGGTTGCTAAGGTGTTCTGAGTGGTTTTTAGCATGTTGCTATGCAATGCTCTGGATTGCTATGGCTTCGTAAAGTGGCTTGTAGGGTGTTTGGTGTGGTTGCTTAGTGGCACTGTTAATCTTGTCAACAACTTTTTTTAAATAAAATTGAAATAAAGCTGACATAAAAAAATATAAATATTACACAACAACTTAAACTTAACGAAGTTTAAAATAAGTCTGACAGAAATTGAAATACTAAAATGACTAAAATGAAATAAAGCTAAACAGAAGTAAACAAAAGACAAATAAAAATGAGTAAAGTACACAATGAAATTACTAAAAAAAAAAAAAAAAAAAAAAAAAAAGATTTAAAAATATGAAAAAATACTATAATAGTATAAAAATAATCCTAATATAACACTGGGATGAATCCGAAATTGCCCACTATAATGCCTTATTTGAGGGGACAGTCATTTGTTAGTCTCAGCCCACGGACCGTTGGCTGAACGTCTGACACATATGGCACACTTATCTGGAAACTTAAGTCTATAACTTATCCTACCTTTTACTGCCTGCTCAAAAATGGGAAAAGGTTTCTAAAAGGCTGATAAATTACGCCTCTGAAGAGAAAGTGTTTGAAATGGAATACTTCTGTACCGTACACATTGTGTACTGCTTACTACTTAAAAAAAAAAAAAGGTATGTAAAACAATGTATTATGTGACAAACAATTACAAAAAGTAGTACACTACGTTGTCACACAACACTGCGTATTAGAAAAAAAGTAAATATCTCAGAAATAACAATGCTTACTGTGTATATTTAATTTTGTGTACAAACGTCTGAAAATATTACACAAACAATATTCTCATATATTTATTTTTATTATACAGGTCTCTGGAGTACTTCTAGATTCATGATTAGTTAATCACAGCATTCAGCAGTCAAATATTTCACAATAATGACTGTTGCCCATGAAAACACTATATAACTGAATATATAAATATTTCTCATAAAACAATGGAGTTTCGCGGCTCCATTGTTGCAGTAAACTTGCACAACGTTCTTGAATAAATAATTTGTAGATGCACGACGGTCTGTTTTTGCAGGGACATCGACTTTACATTTTCACGTCCCTAAACGTGACGCAGAACAAAACGAACTGTGATTGGTTGCGTTACATGTCAGTCAAGCGTCCTCTTGGGCGGTCCTTGACCAATGAATGCGGCGAAAGAGTCCAGACCTTCTGCCGTCAGTCTGAAGGTCTGGCTACGCGAGACTAGCCATTTGTAGTCGTATCCGAAACCATAGTGGACGTTATTGAGTGCACTCATTTTATCCCACATTGCACCACAATAACGAATGTACAGCCAATGTACACTTAATGGCTCCTTCAAGTGAACTGTATTAGTGGACTAAAGTAGGGAATAGTGATTGAAGGTTGAGGGGGCGATTTAATATAAAATGTTTGAATATTTGGTTTCATTTTGTACTTCCTCATCAACTGAGAGGTTAATTTCATTGACTAAAATACATAGTGAGTATAGAATATTTTATTTAAAAGACAAAAAAACTATGACTAGAACAAAACACTGTACTGTGCTACATATGGTTCAGATCTCTTCTTCAATTAAAGTTATATTTTTCCCCAGACAAAAGTCTGATTGCTTAAAAATGTAATAGCACACCTCTCCTTCACAAGCAGCATGACTTGAGATATCATTCCTGCCTGTAGCACAAACACTAAAGGACAAGTTACATGCCGAAGTTTGATATTTATTGTTAGGGTTTTGTTCAAACACTTGCCTTGCAGCACTGACAATCAGGAGAGAGTCTACAGAGGCATTTGTATAGAGGAGGGAAAAAAATAACACAATACGCACACAGTCACACAGATAGCTCTGAGCTGCACTGGACACTATTGACAGTGACATTAATATCTATTATCCAACATCTTCTTCTGAGTCAATACGGCTCGAGTGCCCAAGATGCTGATAACACACACACACCACATTAAAGAGACAGACACAGAGAAAGAAATAGGAGACAAAGTGGAGATAAGGAAACGTTATTTGAAAAAAAAAAAAAACGAAACGTATCTTAGGGATAGGCGATATGACGTTATTATCGTATATATATGAAGTGAAGTGAAGTGTGACGTGTAGCCGAGAATTTGTGCTCTGCATTTCACCCATCCAAGTGCACACACATCAGTGAGTATTGAACACACACACCACACCAGGAGCAGTGGACAGCAATTTTTTGCTGCAGCAGTTGTGGGTATTGATAGTGAAAGAGAGTGCTGTTCATTCACTCCCCCCACCTAAATTTCCTGCCGGTACTGAGACTCGAACCCACGACCTTTGGGTTACAAATCCGACTCTCTAAACATTACTAGACCTCCATATTGACTTTTTAGATAATCGATGATATCTCGCAAGTGCCCCGATTTCAGATTATCAACGATATCAGGGAAAAAATGAAAAATAATAAACCTAGAAAGTTAGCAAATATATTTCGCATAGCCCTGTAGTTACCATATACATCTTTATTTTTTAAGTGTCTTGTTTATGGATGCAGACGAGTAGCATGTAATGTGACTGACCAGGTGAGATGATGTAGAAGAAGTTCTTGAACTCGTCCATCCAGACCTCTGCCAGCCGTCTGTTGTTCTTGTTGATGATTTGCCCAGTTCCACCAGGGAACGTGTACGGCGTTGCCTTACGGAACACGTGACCGACATGAGAACATGTGACGATCTCAAGCGTCCCCCCGCACTGCCAAATCTGACAAACACAGATACATATTAGTTCTCAGAGTATGAACGAACCATCAATAACACCAAAACTGCAGATTATATATGCAAAAGTGGAATTGTGGGTAGGATTGCAGTGGTGGTTGAATGATTTAATCTCAGTGGTGAGACTTACCCTGAAGGAGATCTCCAGGTTCTCTCCCCCCCAGATGTCCATGCCTGCATCATATGTGCCAATCTCCTGGAAATAATCTCTGTCTATGGAGAAGAGGCCACCTGCCATGGTGGGGGTCCTAATAGACAATGCAAAACGAAAAAATACACAGTGTTTAATTATATGATGCAAAAACAGGCCCTTTAAGGAAAATGATCATATCTTTTAAAAGCAGCTCTTCCTCTCCAGTTCACTCCTTCACAAACAAGCATGTCGCGTGTCATTCTGGGGAACGAGATCTTCAATATAAATGACATGTTTGCATGTGCCTATTTTGGCAACAGCATTTCCTTCTTTAAATATCGTTTACTCTTGTTCATCCATTTCCCTCAGCAGGCGCCCTCTGTTCTTTCCTGTTTTCCTTCCATCCATCCCCTGCAGCACGTCTCATTTACAGTCATGTTTTCCTCAAGTAAGAACCTGTTGTTGTTGTTGTTATGCTCTCAAGTTGTTTTCATGCTGCTTTGCAGCACAGAAAACCAGGCACTGAAGTAAAAGGAGATGAAGCAAACGAAGGGTCGTTGAAATACAAGTGTGGCGTCAGAACGTTCTGATAAAAGCAACGTGCAGGTCTGAAAAACACAGGATCTCTGAAAAAACCATGCAGCAGAAAGCTAAGAGCTACTCTGTTCCTGTAGTTATGAGGTGAGCAGGTAAACACACTCTCCTCTGGGCAAAGTGCTGGTGTGGATAAAAACTCTCTCATCTGTGTTAACTCTAGTGTTTAGCTGCAGGGCTGGAGAAACACTTTTATATTCCGTAGCTTTAAGTTGCATGTAAAATACTTTTTTGGAAAGTAAAAAAAGAAATGTTGAATTTACATTTAAAAGGCCTTTACAAATATGAGCCATTGCCTAGTCTAGTGGTTAACACAAATGCTCTGATTCATTGAGTCGTAGTGATCACGCGGGCAATGTGAGTTCAATTCTGGCTTGTGAAATCTATACCTCTTCTCACTTACTATTTTCAGTCCTACCTTTTACTGTCCGCTCAAAAATGGGAAAAAATACTACTGTACCGTACACATTGTGTACCACTTACTACTTAAAAAAAAGGTATGTGAAACAATGTATTATGTGACAAATAATTACAAAAAGTAGTACACTATGTTGTCACACAACACTGCATATTCATTTTTATTATACAGGTCTCTGGAGTACTTCTAGATTCATGATTAGTTAATCACAGCATTCAGCAGTCAGATATTTCACAATAATGACTGTTGCCCATGAAAACACTATATAACTGAATATATAAATATTTCTCATAAAACATTCTGTCGTGTAAGCTCATGTCAGTCTAAACCTCTCACTGGAGGACAATATTATAATGATTTTAATAATGATTTTAATTTTGGTCAGTAACATCTCGTATGCTCCTCATAGCTGTATTTATTTAACCTAAAGTACAGTAAGAACAGTAATATTTTGTAATAATATTACAATTTAAAATATACGATCCTTCAGAAATCATTTTAATATGTTGATTTGGTGCTCAAGTAACATTTCTTCTTATTATCAAATCAAAACAGCTGTGCTGCTTAATATTTTTGTAGAAGCCATGAAATAAACAGTATTTATTTAAAATAGAATTTAGAACATTATAAATGTCTTAACATTTACTTTTGATACATTTAATGCATTCTTGCAAATAAAATTAGTAATTTCTGTCAAAAAAAAGCTTACTTATCTTAGTTTTGAACATTTGACATATATATCACAAGTAGCATAGACTACTTTTAAGCTGCTTTTGTGTGTTTGTCCTTATTTTCCTATTAAGTTTCATGGGAAAAAAATAAAAGCACAGTGGTTTGGAACAACACGAGGGTGAGTAAATAATGACAGAACTTTCATTTTTAGGTCAACAATACCTAAAAGACTAGTAAGGTTGGTAATTCTACCATGGACATTTAACTTAGCCATGATAAACCTTACAGTGTTCCACCCTATTTAATCTCAATTTACTCATCTGACCGCATAATAAGCATTTTTGTGTGTTACCTGACAGGTAGCGTTCTGTCTCCTTTCCTGCGGTCCATCTCTCTCTGTGGTACTGGATACCAGCGGAAGTTCAGCTTCCAGTTGAACCCACCATATGTCATATCAGACCCTGCCATGTACTCAAATGTGTCATCGCTGATCACGTCAATGATGGGACACACTACGGTTTTTCTATGAAACACAAACACACAAGTGAAATTAGCTGTGTACTTTCACTGCTTTCACAAAGACAACCTCAACTACCTGAATAAATGAGTTTTGTCCACCACAGAATGCCCCTTTTTTATTTTGATTTCAGCTGGCACACGACAGACACAACTCTCTTTACTCCAACAGATGCAGACACAAATCAGAGGGGACGTCTTGCTAAACTTGTGTCATCAATCAGCACAAGCAGCCCACTGTGATGCTAACCCAGGCAATGAGGATGGATAGCACACACACGCACTGCAGGCGCACTTTCCTCTCCTAAATTCAGCAGACTGAATCTTCATCAGCTAATGATGCCCCAACAGGCTGCCCGAGGCAACAACACAGAAAATCAGCATGTGTATGTGGGTATGTGCGCATGTTTAAAAAAAGAGGAGATATGCAGTCTGCACATATATCCTCAAAGAATCAAATTCAGTGAGTTTATGTTTTTATACCCTACAAGTTCTCCATTTCAGGCACAAATGCAGCCTGAGGTGAAACCAAACTACAAAAATGTAATAAAGCACTGGGAAAAAACTAAACTCTAAAAGCTATTGATCGCTCAGCTCTCTGCAAACCAACATGCCAAAAGGGTGGACAAGAAAGTGAGTGTGAAAATGACTGGTTTGTTTTTGTGTTCCACCACAAATTGCAGAAATTAAATGAAAGGCATGTGCTGGGTGTAACATTTTTGTGTTTGTGACCCCATATATGTGTAAGATATCATTTGATTAGTGGAATGCTATTTCCCAACCACTGACACACACACAAAAAAAAAAAATCTCCCAATTTTTTTTCTAAGTCTTTATGCTTTAATACATACATATATATATATATATATAATAATGATTTGTTACATTTATATAGTGCTTTTCTGGGTACTCAAAGCGCTTTACATATAGAAGGGGGGGGATCTCCTCAACCACTACCAATGTACAGCATCTAACTGGATGATGCGACAGCAGCCATATTGCACCAGAACGCTCAGGTAATGACGCACATGCACCTGGCCATCCACGTGTTGTCGTCGCCGTCCAAGGCCACTCCCACCAGTCTGCTATGGATACACCTGAGTCAAATACTGCCTTGCTGAAATACTTAGCAAACTTTTAGTCACAATGGTGACGACTTGTATTGCTCCTGAGTGCAAGAATTCAAACGTTTAGCGGGAGTGAGTTATTTTCGGTTTCTAGTGAAGGATCCAGTGGCTAAAGGCTGCAAAAAAACTTAAATATGGAGAGAACGCCACAAAGGAAAATCTGAAAAATCTCTGTGTTTGTAGTCAACATTTTAAACTGGATGACTACGAACAGTGTTTTGGGCCAAAAGGAGAGGGGAAAAAAACGGAAAAAAAAAACTGCCATTCTGTCAGTTCTGCCCATTTTTACCATAATGCATTATTTTTACCATAAAGAGTAGAAAAAATATGATACTTTTTTCAATGATAAACCTTTTACAATAAGTTTCGTTGATAACTTAATGTATTTTTAATGAAAGCTATGTGGCTGTCAAAAGTCAGCCAGATGACGTGTTGTCCATCATTCGGCAGACTTTTGCTGAGAAATAAATGTGAATTTCTCGGTGTGGGTAACACAGAGAATAAGTAAACATTACGTTACATTACATTACATTAAGTTACATATACTACCAACACTGTAGCAATACAAAGCAGGTTGAAAATCTGTTAAGTTTTTATATAAAGCTAATTATAATCAGCACAGACTAGAAATTAGCCTTTACCCTAAAAGAAAACACCATGACCCTAACCTTACCAACTCCAAAAGAAAATACCTCAATTAATATGTAATATATTCAGAATTAATTTTTATTTTAATAATATTTAAAAAATAATAATGAAAAGTATATACAGTCTATATATTTTATTTCAAGCAAGTAAATACCTTAAAAGTATTGCATTTTAGAAGTAGCAGTGCTTACTTGTCAAGTTTGATGCGAGCGAGTAGAGGCTCAAGCCAACCAGTGGTGCACTCACAGTGGGCATCCAGGAAGGTAATCACCTGACCTGTGGAGAGGGATGCCCCCTTCAACCGAGCGCGAATCAGGCCCGAGCGCTGCTCCATCCGTACCACCCTGACCGGCACCTCCAACTTCCGCACATACTGCTCCAACTGCCGCTTCAGAAAGTCTACATGGACACAGAGGTAACAAACAATTAAACACTGGCTCCACATAAACAAGAGTTAACGGTATATATAAGTAACATGGGGAGGATGTGACTTTGCATACATTCAAAATTATACAGTGGTGATCAGAATTATTGGCACCCCTGGTAAATATGATCAAATATGTCTGTAAAAAAATAAATCGGCATTGTTTATCCTTGTGATCTTTTATTTAAAAAATTCACAAAAATCGAACCTTTCATTGAAATAAAAGAATTGAAAGTGGGGGGTAAATCACATTATGAAATAAATTATTTTCTGCAAAACATGTTGGCCACAATTATTGGCACCTCTAGAATTTTTTATGAGTAAAATATCTCTGAAGTATATTCCCATTAATATTTACATTTTTTAGCACACCAGGGTGACTAAGAACATGAAATTGTCCAGCTATCCACAGGAGTATAAATATGAGGAAACACAAAGGCCAAATTTTCTTAATCATTCATCACAATGAGTAAAGCCAAAGAATATAGTTCTGATGTGCAGCAAAAGATTGTTGAGCTTCACAAAATAGAAAGTGGCTGTAGGAAAATAGCTAAAGCATTGAAAATTCCCATTTCCACCATCAGGGCAATAATTAAGAAGTTCCAATCAACTAAAGATGTTATGAATCTGCCTGACAGAGGACGTGTGCCTATATTGTCTTAATGCACGGCGAGGAGGAGAGTTTGAGTGGCCAAAGACTCTCCAAGGAACCCAGATGGTGAATCGCAGAGATTAGTTGAGTCTTGGGGTCAGAAAGCCTAAAAAATAAAAAAATAAACACCCTACAAACTCCAGCATATTCAGTTCAGACACAACTGGAAATTCAAAAGGGACCTGGTTCTGTGGTCAGATTAAACTATAAACAGTGATATAAAGTACCCCATGCCCACGGTTAAAAATACAGCTGGATCTTTAATGTTGTGGGCCTATTTTTTTGCTGGAGACATCTTGTTCAGATACATGGCATCATGGATTCTAGCAAATACCAACAGATAAAAAATCTAAACCTGACGGCCTCTGCTAGAAATCTTATAATGGGCCGTGGTTGGATCTTCCATCAGGACAACGATCCAAAACAAACATCAAAATCAACACACAAATGTGTCACAGAGCACAAAATGAAGTTTCTGCCATGACCATCCCAGTCCCCTGACCTGAACCCTATAGAAAATGAGTGGGGTGAACTGAAGAGAAGACGCACCAACATGGATCTGGGAATCTGAAGGATCTGGAGAGATTCTGTATGGAGGAATGGTCTCTGATCTCTTGTCAGGTGTTCTCCAAACTCATCAGGCATTATAGGAGAAGACTCGGAGCGGTTATCTTGGCAAATGGAGGTTGCAAAAAGTATTTAATAAAGGGGTGCCAATAATTATGGGCAGAAAAGCATTTATTTCATAATGTGATTTACACCTCCTACTTTCAATTCATTTACTTCAATGAAAGGTTAGATTTTTGTGAATTTTTTTAATAAAAGATCAAAAGGATAAACAATGCAGATTCATATTTTACAGCCATATTTGATCATATTTACCAGGGGTGCCAATAATTCTGACCACCACCATAATGTCCTTTTAATATTCATCAGTGGATTTTTAGCAAAGAGAAAACGCTCTAAAAATGACATCTTCCAGATGCAAACACATACATCAAATACACGTTTTAGCCAAAGACTAAGGCACAATCTAAAAAGTTGAGTGATGCACATTATCAACCTTATCTAGCTCATGAATATTAATTACAGTAGGGGAGTCAACATTCGTAACTGATTTGCTGATGAGGCTTTTTTGCCCTTAAAATTGTCTTTTTCCATAGCTGCCTACAACTTTTTTCCCCACACTACAGCAAAACAAAGCTCTTGAAATATAATGATTACTGCCCAAAAAAGTGTGCGAGGCACATTCTTGGTCTTGGCGATATATAGGAAACCTTTCTTTAACAATTTCCGTCTACTTTAATCATTAATCAAGTATTGCTCTACATCAGCATCTGCATCATCGGCTCTCAGCTCATGTGGATCAACATCCTCAGTTGCCATCTTAAAATACTGATCTTACAGTTACTGCTGTGGGATAGCAGTGCTTTCTGTTTCGAAAAATAATCTAGCTGAAAGCCACTGATGACCTGACAGGATTATTGAACTGTGTTCAGACACATAAAGATCAGCCTGAAACTGTGAAACAATACAGAAGAATCCTATGAAACATCAACATTCATTTACAGGTACATTTATGGTTAAGTGGTTCTCAACCTTTTTGACTCAATTTTGAAAAAGTTGCTTGTTTTCAAACTTTTTTGTTGATATATTGAATTTATTAACATGATTAATTATTGTAATATGTTAAATTAATGAACCATCATACATGTTTGAATCTAGAAGTTATGTTCTGTATTCCGGAACTGTATGTTCTTCAATAACAACAAACAAGTTATATTGAGTTATATATGATTTCAGTTCACATCTTGATTTTATGTTTTTTTTTTTTTTCATTTAAATTTAGATTAGAGTTAGCTTATTTTAATAAATTAACCATATTTTATTCATTTAAATACTTTTATGTCATCCTGTAGGCCCCTTAGAATTTTACAGAGGGTCCCTACTGGGCCCCGGCCCCATGGCTGAGAACCACTACTGTAAGTGACTATTTTAAGGGACAGTTCAGCCAAAATATGAAATGTGACACTTTGAAATATTATTCTTTTTTTTCTCTTTTCTTTCATTTTTTTTTTGTCCGTGGATTACTAAATTATTTAGCAGAATGTCCATGATACTCATTTCCAAAGAAATACAGCCCCAGTTCCCACTCACCTGCATTTCATGGAAAAGGACATACGCCATACATTTTCCTGGCCATACATAAAAATAACTCCCTCTGCATTTCACAGAAAAATTTATTTAAAACGTTGGTTTTTAATTGAGGGTGAGTAGATGACAGAATTTTCATAAATATCCCTTTAATGAATGCAGGTCCAAATCTGTCCCAAAAAAATCTATATATGCCAAGCACACCCACAGATCCAATCACAAGCCTTTAGGAGATCTGACAGGAGGACATGTCTGTGCAATGAGGTCTCACAGAGGGTTTATCTGCTCTCTCATGCTTTATTTGAGGTGAGATATGTGGAACAGAACAGAATACTCTGAACTACAAAGACAGCAGGAGCAGCAGGGATTTCATGCCAGCGACCCCCCTTAAAAACACTCCAGAAACAGAAAGACAAAGGAAGCGTTGTCATTATGTCATTATCTGGTGATGTGTCTCTTTTTAACTCCATCACACAAAAAACAAACTGACAACATATAAGCTCCATTCTACATTATTTCCCACTTAAATGTCACATTATGGAAATTAAAGGCATTGCAATCTCCATTACATGTTTAAAACAAGTCCAGTAGATGCTCCACTCAAATGAACACTCATCACTCTCTGCAAACACGTGAGCAAATCTATGCACACGTAAATCAATATCCTGCTGTATTCTTCTAGTCGTTTAAGTGGAAATAAAGAGGAGGAAGAGAGAGTGGGCGGAAAGAGAGAGGAGGAGAACAAGAGAGGACATCATTAGAGGACAAAATTGAGCGGCAGGAAGATGAGAGGAAGAATTTGGGTCTTTATCTCTCCACAGGAGCGGCAGATTAGCACAGATGAGGGAGGAGGGGGGCTGGCAGCTATTCTTATGCAGGACATGACCTGCGCAGTCAATCTATTACCGAATTAACTAGTGCATGTGTGTGCGCGCGTGACAGAGCGAGAAAAGAAGACATCGATGTGTCTTTTTTGCATCTGTCAAAATGGTTAGACAGGAGTGGTTTTGTGTGTGTGTGTGTGTGTGTGTGTGTGTGTACGTACACCATGGGTCTCAATGATGCTTCAAAGCACTCCTGGATGAGCACTCTGTCAATGTCTCTCACCCACAGTCTGAATTCTGATGTGGCTAAAGTTATTCCAGCTGCGCTTTTTCTGTCATGATGGGCACTTTCCATTGACTTTTATACTGAGGTAATGATGTTTTGGACCCCCACCTCTGATCTAAAAGGATTAATTCACCCCAAAATGAACATTCCATCACCATTTATTCACCAGGTTGTTCCAACCCTGTATGACTTTCTTCTGTGAAACACAAAAGAAAAATTTTGAAAAAATGTCTCAGTATGTCTTTCGTCAATACAGTGAAAAGGAGCACATTTTCAGTGAAATTTCACAGACACAATGTCCATTGTCCATTATCAATAGTGTAGCGGTGTATGAAGCAACAACTCACACAAAAGTCACTTTGTGTTTGTCAAAGCTGCGAGTTTGATTTGAACCCATTACGGAATCTGTTCAATCACAAAAAATTGATGAACAACAAAAAAATGTGACCGCATCTAAAGTCAATTGGGTCCATAATTGGGTCCAGAAACAACAATGGACCGCATTGACTTTCCTTGGTTGGACAGAACAAGTTAAAAAGTTCTTCAAAATATCTTCCTTTGATCTGCAGAAAAAAGTCACAGGTCTGGAACAACATGAGGATAAGTAAATGATGGCAGAATGTTGATTTTGTATGTTTATTAAGCAGTTTTCTTTGTGAGGGTCTTCATAATTTAGGTGATTTCAGGTTTGTCATTGTAGGGACATTTGGTTCACACAGTTAACGCAAAACCTGACCCACACAAAAACACATTAAACAAGCACACACACAGCCTACTGAGAATACAAACACACATACAGTACAGCTAACATTAGTCTTTAGCCACACTGGTGTGAAAACAAAACCCAAGTAGTGTACTCAGCTTCCTGTAGTCAGCAACACACAGACGCAATATGAACTAACATACATGCTTAAAATAGTACAAGGCAGACACACACCTGTGAAACCGCTAATGCGGAAAAGATAGATCTTATCACTAGCAGTTACACTCACTATTTACCGTCCAATACAAACCATATATCTGACAACTAAAAGGGCGCAAAAGAAATACAAAGAAGAACCTTGAGAGAAAAAGAGAATCAATACAGTGAAAAAAAATATGAAGGGCACAGTGAGAAAAGGGGATATAGTGTTTTCTGTAGTGTCCTTCAGATAAATAGTGCTCTTCTGAAACTGTACGGTCAGTGTTTCCAATGAATGAAGGTTTGAAGTGAGCAGATATTAACTGATTTAAAGGGGACCTACTATGTAGAATTCACATTTATAAGGTGTTTGAACACCAATGTGTGTCTGCAGTGTGTGAGAAAAAACAGCCTATAATGCTAAAAATCCACTCACTCCTTTTTTTTATAATTCCCATAAATCAAAAGCAGTCTCTTCACACGAGCAGTTCCAGATTTCCCCCTACACATACGTAAGAGTAGGGGGAAGCCCCATCTATGACTGGTGACAATCTGCCCTATTAGCATAGACACAGCCTTGAGTGAGAAGCACATAGAGTCCACCATTTCTGTATCCTCGCTGTAGCACCTGGAGTTGTACAATGGGTGCTTCTCAATACTCAAATTGATGCTTCCTCGTTTGCTCGCTCCTCCGTCCTCCAGCCTGTGACCCAGAAACCGATCGAAGAAAGCCATCTTGAAGAACATCTCAATTCTCTAATTGCACCGCAAGGAGGCAAGGAACGAGTCACAATCTGTCACAATAATTTTAATTTATGCTTTTCCTTTGCAGCTTAAATAAACCATACATCTCACATATTTCAACAGGGCATCTTGCGTTATTATTATTTATACAGAATTTCTTAAATAACTAAACCTTAACTCAGCTTGATGACGCTTTGAAGTGACACTCGAGGGATCAAGAATATTCCAATACACAAATAAGCTTCCTTGCAGAATTCCTTTGCATCCTATGGGGGGTGGAGCTGAGACGTGAGGAAAGGAAGCAAGGAAAGGAAACGAGGATGCACAAATTGGAAACGAGGATGCACAAATTAGAAATGAGAAGCACCCAATGTCTGCACCAAAGAGGCATTACAAGTGTTGTGTTTTGAGATGTACCAATGCACATAAGAGTCTACATAGACTCCCACCATCTGAGTCACTGAGGACATTGTGGTTAAATTTCATTTTCGAAGGAAATGTCCTGAAGAAAATTGCTAAAGTCTTATACATAGACCATATAGACCATAGTCAGCTCGATAAATGTTACATGCGTTCTGAAGAGAATACACGTTTAAACAAACAGGATGGTCATTCATACATTTGGGAGTCTGCTCAAGCTGTCACATCCGTCTTTTCACCTTTATTGCTATACAGTACATAACACAAAAGCAATAGCATGTCATAAAAGCTATAAAAGGTATAACTGTAATTAAACTAAACTATACCTATTCTATGTCCATGCAGCATATATTCTCTGGCTCTGTAGGCATTTTACAACTGTTTCCACATGAGCACCTGTACAGCGATTTATAGATTCTGGAAAGGGGGCCGGGAGTAGCAGCTCATTTGCATTTAAAGGGACGGCATGCTTTTGCTTACCCCCAAAAAGTGGCAATTTTAACATGCTATAAAAAATTATCTGTGGGGTATTTTGAGCTGAAACTTCACATACACACTCTGGAGATATTCCAACTCCATTAGACCTAAATACTAGATTAGACTAGATTTTAAGTTAATATTTCAATAATTTAACAACACATTTACATTTTTGTGGTTCTCGGATGTCGGTTAATAGTCACATTACATGCAGGTAAACAAAAAAGTTTTAGATTTAGATTTTTTATTTGAAAAAAATATTTATTTAAATCTTTTTATCCACTCACAAAACCTTTGCATTTCCCTTAGTTTGAGGGAAACTACCCTTACAAACCCTTAGTTTGGAAAACCCTGACAAATTGAGCTGCGGTACTAATACAGACAACGTGGGTTTGAATCTAGCTCAACATCCCCAATATTGTGTCATTCCTCTTCTCATCCTGTAAAAGCAGTAACAGCAAGTTTCCAGAGCTGGGTGTGGGTGTTTATGTAAGTTTGTGTGTGTGTGTGTGTGTGTCATCACATCACAGTGCTGTCAGCGGTCTCGTTGGCTGCTGTCTGTTCTTGTGAGTGAATGGTTTACCCTGGAGCTGTCCACCCTGACCCGAGTCACATGGAGCCCTTGTGCAGCCATGGCAATGAAGCCGAAGGGCAAAATAGTCATGCAGAGGTCATGTATGCAGAGGTCAGAGGCACTCCAGAGCAGCTGCCATCGAGACCACTGGCAGCAAGAGGCACATTTCTACAGTCAGCAGCAACACTCAGGACCTCTCGGGTCACTCAGAGTCAGTGGCTAAACTGGTTTGTATGTGCAAAAACATTTTGTAGGACTCCCAACCTACAAAAATGTAATCCCAGTAACAAATATGCTGTTCAAACAAGCAACGACATTCTGGCTTTTTACTGGTAAGAGACCAATCACACATCAGCAGCATCAGAACTCTGCGCTTAAGGCTTTTTTTATTTTCTCTCCAGTAATTATACTATCCCTAAAGAAAAAATGAAATAAATAAAAATAATAAATAATAATAGTACTAAAAAATAGTAAATATTAATGAATACTAAATAATAGTATTAATTCATGTAGTTTATTCTTAAAGCCTGTGTTTTGCTTAATAAAATTACAATTAAGATAAATTATACCAGGTAAACAGGGAGACTAGATAAATGTATAATTAATTTATCTTCTTATCTCACACCTCTAAGCTCTCTTTTAATTTAACAATCAATAGAAAACAACATGACCCATCACAAGCTAATTCTTATTCAGTTGAACTTACATATATAGTTTACTGTTGCTTCATGACATTCTACGATTTACAACAAAAAATGCTGAACAGCCAAATTTTTACTCTCTGTCGTTGTTTTACTACACTTTCGATGCGGGGAGAAGCGACGGCAGTGCAGTGGCAGAGAAAATGCTTCAGTGCTATGGGAAAAAAACGCAGGTAGAATCAAGCGCAGGTCTGTCTACAGTACGGGGACTGAATAATTACACTAATAAGTACGACACAGCAAAATCGGATTTCCCATGTATCCCTGCAGAGCAGTAGAAATGCATATGATAATTTGATTTATCACTTGAAATAAGTAATTTTAATAAGTAAATAAGTAAAATTTTAATGAGTTTTACTGTAAGGTGTTAGGCTCAATAGACTAATGTATATATCATTTAGGAGTTAATAAAATTTAAACCACAGTGGATGAGATGCACAGTATACGAAAGTGCTAGAAATGTGACGAAGCTCAAAGCCTTTACATTTTTTTTTTGTTATCACAATTCTTTAATATTATGGTTTGCATATTCAAAAATAGGGATGCACTGGTAAGAAAATTCTGGTCAATACCAAAAAGGCAATCATTATTTTCATGGCTGATAGTGATAGCCGATAAATGGCCAATATTAATTCTACTTTGCCCATACATTTTTTTAAATTGTCTAAAAAATTACAAATAAAACTAAAATTAAAATCAATTGTTTTAAATGCTACAAGTAAATTTAGGCATCAAAACATTATAATGTACAGTTTGAAAATAGATATTCATTTAGAGATTTGTAATACACAAGATTACATTTAACAGTTAAACTATTATTATTTTTAAAAGACTTTAAGTGAGTGTTAGAGGAAAATAGAGGAAATGAGCATGCAAAATGAAATATCCAATATAATCCAATATATATCCAATATCGACTGATATCAATACATTTTGAAAAAAAAAATCTATAATATTGGCTGATAACCGATATGTTAACAATATGTTGCGGCTCCCTATGGTAAAATACTGATGGTTGTCACAGGACCCCTACTTTTAACATTAGTGTATATGTGAGTGTGTGTCTATGTGCGAGTTAATAATAATATAATTCCAGGTATGTATTCATAACACCTACTAATCCACTAATCCCATAATCTAGCCAAATTACAGGTTAGTGCAGATAACGACAAAGACTAAAGCTGCAAATCCACACATAGAAGACACACAATAGAGCTT
Organism: Rhinogobio ventralis; assembly: GCA_039654625.1. Classification (NCBI taxonomy): domain Eukaryota; kingdom Metazoa; phylum Chordata; class Actinopteri; order Cypriniformes; family Gobionidae; genus Rhinogobio; species Rhinogobio ventralis. Next base: position 18,837,705 of record CM077201.1, read on the forward strand.
TCAGAGTTAACATACACTCTCTTCTCTCTCTGTATAAATCTGTCCTAACAAACACGCTCACTTTACAGTGCATAAATCACATTTCATCTTTGACGTTAATACGCAACAAGGTCACCGTCCACCTTTTTCCTCCAGATGTGTTCTGTTCCCTTTTACTGCAGATAAACACACGCATACACACACTGAAAGCAGAGCTGACATGATACAGGCCTTTTCAAAGAGTGGAAACAAAACCATGTCATTATCTCTAGAGCTCTGCAGTAGAATGTCCACCTGTTAACTCAGAGATCTGTGTGAGAGCATTTATTTGTGTATGCAAGAGATTTCTGTACAATCATTCTCTCCCCTCAGTAGTTAGCACCACAAACATCTGTCAGCATGAAATGGAAATTCACCTCATCTATTTTCTAAAGGCATGTTATAGATCTTATTGTGAATGATTCATAATCAACATGTCATACCTCGATCTTCGAGTAAAACAACAGATTTAGTCCACTTAAACCCTGCCACTAATGGAAGTCACCGCCCTACATTTTTCCAATAATCCATTTCTGTAGGATGTACATCTGTTACATTGTAACTTTAAAGGGACAGTTCACTTAAAGTTGAAAATCCTGCTATTACTCATAGTTTACTCACTCTTACGCAACCTCTAACTCTTCTTTGGTGGAATGTGAATGGAGAAATTTATAGCAAAAGTCTAAGCTTCTCCTTTCCATACAATGGAAGTGAATGATTTCAAGGCAAGTTTTTCATAAAAAAAAACTTCATTTCTTTCTGTTCTTTCTTTCTTTCTGAAGCTACAATATTGCTTCAAAATACTTGGAACATAGCATACACATTATATGGACTATTTTTTGTTATTTTTGTAGCTTTGAAACTTTTCATTCTATAGAAAAGAGCAGCATGAACATTCTTCAAAATATCTCTTTTTATGTTACATTGCAGAAAGTCATACAGGGTTTTAACAACATGAGGGTGAAAAAATGATAACATATTTTTTTATTTTGGGGTGAACTTTTGCTTCAACCAACAAGACACATACACATTTTGGTACACCTATCATTATGAGAACATTCCATAGACTTAATGTTTTTTTTATATTGAACTAATGACATTTTCTAGCCCCTAAACTAAACAGAAAACTTTCTTTCTTTCTTTCATTTTTTTTCTTATTTAGCACTTTGAATTACAAGGAAATGGGCATGTCCACATAATGTAGGGAGCGTGGCCTGAAACCTGAATACACACCACAACATAAGGACTTTAGGTCCTCATAATGTAGGTAAAACTAGAACACACATACGTGTTGACTTGACACGCTCACCTCTCTCACTGGAATCATCCACTAGCACGATTTCCTCTAGCAGGTGTCTTGGAGACCTGTCGATGACGCTGTGGACTGTTCGGAGCAGTGTGGTCCACGCTTCATTATGGAACACGATCACCACACTGGTTCGTGGGAGATCGTCCGGATATACCTTTGTTTTACACCTGAAAAACACACAGAGCCAATGAGATTGGACAAAACTCAAGGATAATCAAGATAAAAAAATTTAAATGGCTATATCCTCCAAAATTCTCTCCCCTCATGAGCACAGACACACATAGGGTCTGGAGAGCTGCAGAGAGCTGTATGAGATGAGAGGAGATTAGCACTTATCAGAAACACACAGGCCGTTATGGAGAAGCGGTAAGTGGAGAGCTACTGAAGAGTGAATGCATCTCATCCAGTGTGAGGAGCTCTAACAGTTGACGCTGGAATAAATGATAACAGAGTCTGAATGAATGGTCACACCTTACTTAAAGTGTAACCTGCAGTGTGAATGAGCTGACAATGAGCATTAACCAACAGGGACAAGAGATTTATTATTACTGATGTTATCACATGTCTTTATTTTATCATCTTGTTCTTAAAAGACACTCCACTTTTTTGAAAAAAAAAAAAACTCCCCTAGAGTTAAACAGCTGAGTTTTACTGTTTTCGAATCCATTCAGCCGATCTCCGGGTCTGGCAGTAGAACTTTTAGCATAGCTTAGCATAGATCATTTAATCTGATTAGACCGTTAGCATCTCACTCAAAAATGACCAAAGACTTTTGATATTTTTCCTATATAAAATTTGACTCTTCTGTAGTTACATTGTGTACTAAGACCAACGGAAAATGAAAAGTTGCGATTTTCTAGACCGATACCATGGGTGCAGCAGGCGCAATGATATTACGCAGCAGGAGTTGGAAAAAGAGCCTATTTTCAAAAAAAGTGAAGTGTTCCTTTAAAGGAACAGTTCACCGAAAAATATTTGTCTAAACAATAATAGAAGCTTAGCAGAATGTTAACGCTTTCATACAATGAAAATGAATGGGCCATATAATGTCAATAGGGGCTTTCACAGCGGGTAGTTATAGGAACTTTGTTATAGGAACTAGCAGCCAGGGCAGTTTCCAGAGAACTAATGTTCCCCTGAGGCCATTTTCCTGGTTGCATTCACACCGCCAGTAGGAACTCTGAAGTGACATAAGCCGCGTTTGTTGTGACTTTTATTTTGATGGTGCGGCAGACATTTATTTTGATGGCGCTGAGAATGGCAGAGCCTGATGACACAGCGACGACACTCCCTTTATTCATTTGCGATCTGTTTAACAGTCCTGTCTAATACGTTATTAGATATAATAGTTATACAAAGAAAGTAGACAGTATATGAAAAAGTATTAGCGTTTGCCGCGTGGTTGATGCCCAATGTCGCTAGCTGAGCAGAAATGCATAATCATGTTTCGCTTGGTCCCCTCAAAGTCGCGTTGGATTTTCTCCTTAGCGTAAAGGTTGAGAGGTCCATTTATCACGGTTTTCCATGTTCGTATGATTAGTTTGTGGAGTATATATATATGCTATATAAACTGTGTACACAGCTTTTTTTTAAATGGCAGGTACCGGTGTTTCGCGTGCGTTCAGCCAATCAGTGTACACTGGTAGTTCCTATTGTGCTGGGTTAAACCCAACTGAAATAAGAGCTAATTTAGTTCCCCGCAAAAGGCATTTCTAGAATTAAAATCATTTCCAGTTCCTGCGGTGCTAACGTGCCAAAAAGCGGGTACTCCCGCATTTAGTTCTTGGAACTATAAAAAGGTTCCTGCGGTGCGAAAGCCCCTAATAATGACATTGGTTCTTATTGCTCACAAACCATCATGACATACCAATTTTTTATTTGGCATTTATAAGAAAGGAGAAAGGGAAGATTTTCAGTAAATGACTTCAATTTCAGTTGGTTTTCAAGTTGTAAGCTTGTAAGCTTGCTATAATTTGAGTGGTACTGGTAGCTTTCTGCGGAAAATACGAGCTTCCGCCGTTCGTATTTGCGTCATTACTTCACGTCTGTATACATAAAGGAGTCCATGCTAGTAGGCTATATCGTGTGTGTGGATGCTGCAGGTGGCGGATCGTTTGTGGCCTCTTCATACAGCAGCTGGAATGTAATTAAACTTGTCATTTTGATGGCAGCTTGTAATCCAGAAAGTTCAAAACTACAATCATCGTTGACAACCCACACATACACCTCAAAACATTAGATTCTTCCGCACTGAGGAGCCGTGCCAATGCACAACACATGTAAAGAAAATAACTACAATTTCAGGGTTCATACAGAGATGGTGACAAAGAGGTAAAACTTACGGGCTGCAGCTTTAACTATACGGACACCGTAAAGGGACATGGTGAAAGAATAATATTAGCATAAAATGCATATTAGCATTCCTGCTTAATTTTCTATTGCATATTAGCATAAAAATATGAAATGCTTTCACGCACTCACAGAATTATTGCACTCTCCCAAGAAACGTTCCGTTCCCTGGCAAAACTTTTGTGTTTGCAAGCAAATCCTTTGAGTGAACATTGCATTCACTTGCAAATAACTCAAAAGTTTTGTGAGAGAACAAATACTTTCTCAAGGGAAAGCAACATATCTGAAATATAATTTTTCTTCCCATCTCAATTTTTTCCCCATCACCATGTCCCTTTAGGGGCACCGTAGAACAATTACTTTAAGTTGTGACTTAATTGATCAATTTCTTTGTTAATTTCATTTTTAGCTACTTTCTTAGTTTATTCGGTTCTGTTATTTTATTCTTTTGTTTATTGAATTTTATTTGTTAATATTAATTGTTAACTCCATTTGCATTATTACTTATTGTTTTGTATTGTATTTTTCTTATTCACCTTTTCTCATTGTAGGCAGTTGTGCTGGAAAATACTCTGGCAATAAGAACGTTTTTCCAACATTTATTCCAATAAATGTTCCCATAAACATTCCATTCCTCTACATTCTCATTGGTCTAAATCTCTGTCAGTCAGCCAGAGAAAGGACACTCATTGGTCACTGGAGGGGCTGTGGGTGGGTTCAGAGAATGTGTTGATTGTTTGCCGATTATGTAAGCACAGGCCACTGTGCCAGTCTGTGCTGTGGTAGGAACAGGAAAGCTAGTGTTTGTTGTATCTGGAGAGCTAAAGTGGGACACACGCTTCCACTTCCTGCCTAATTTCCTGTTTGCCCTGGCACAGCTGGGGGATTCTGGCCTGTGATCACCCAAAAAGACAAAACATCAAGCAGAAAACCACATTCAGAGGCAAAATATAACCACAACGCTCAAAAAAAAACAACATTAAAACATCAAAACACCATCAATTAAATGAAGGTTAGGGGTTGTGGTCCATCATGTCCCATCACTGCAGTAACACAGCCCCTCCTGGCCCCATCTTTCTTAAACTCATCATCTGGAAACACACAGACGGCTCCTTTTAAATTCATTAACCTGATGTCAACTCTCAGGACCTCAGACAAGGGTTTAATTTGCAGCCGAGGCTTCTCATTGGTCAACCCTGCTACCTGCCTGATTAAAATGAAGCACAGATTTCTCTCTCATTCCTTGGTGTCTGTTCTCCTAGATTTTCTGTCTCCGTAAAAATCAATTTTGTAAAGCAGGGAGATCATGCATCCCTTCCCTCCCATCAGCACAGACACCATCAAAGTGTGAGTGAGCTGAGTGGGTGAGGTAGCATATGCCTGGCCATGGCTTGTGTGTGTGTATGTGTGTACATTATGTGTGTGCGTGTGCAAGAGCAAAGGCTAAATCAGGCTAAAATAGCTGCAACAATGTGGAAAAGAGTGGCTGATCAAAAGATGGAAGGAATCAAAGATGAAACACACACATGCTCAAACAAACCCTCAGAGACACCAGACGCGCACACTCACAATCACATTTCTCAGGCCCTAGGAATAATTGGATATATTTGGTGCAATCAGAGAGAGACAAAAACAGCCGTAGGTCTATAGAACTCTTCCATCACACGCACACATTATTATACTGGATTTTTTTATTCAGACTCCTCAGGCCAAATCTTGCTTAACTTCAGCACACACAGAGAGAGATATAGAGATGCAGTGGAAGAAGAATGTGAGCTGTAGTTATTCAGTCATTTACAGGACATCCTACTCGATTGAGTGCAATGATGCAGCTCAGTGTGATTTTACACATATTTTCGGCTGTGTGTGTGTCTGGGAAGAATACTTGAGGACGACCTTTCTCTTCTACTTTTCCTCTCCCTCTAAAGCAGAGATAACAGCCAGAGGACACACAGGATCGGTTAGTCATCAGTTCTCAAAGTCATCGTAATCTCAAACACACACACAGACACACACATGCTAAATCCCAATCTCTCTGACCAGTGCCTTTATCATATCAAAGAACAGAATCAAAACAGAACATGAAAATAGAAAAAACAACCAGCTGGTGTCAAGGCTGGCTTCATAATCCAAGACACAGACTATAAATGTCAAAATCATTGTAGACTGAAGGCAATATAGGACTGAAATAAACTTTAAATAGGTTGTGAAGCCATTTTTTTCTTTTTACTCACACAGACCTCTCATTTTTTGTCGTCATTTAAAAGTTTGGGGTCAGTAAGATTACTTTTTGAAAGAAATTAATACATTTATTCATCAAGGGCACATTAGATTGATCAAAAGTGACATTAAAGACTTTTACGTTGTTACAAATAAATTGATCAGCTTTTACAAAAATATTAGCAGCTCAACTGTTTTCAAAATTGATAATATAATAGTTATAATTGTAAGAAATGTTACATCAAATCAGCATATTAGAATGATTTCTGAAGGATCATGTGACACTGAAGACTGGAGTCATAGGTGGAGGGTGAACCAATTCTAAGGCTAGATACGATTCCTCTTTAAAAACACATTTAAATGTCATGAAATAGTTATGTGTCACCTATCACTAACCTCAGATCCCAGCATAAACAATCTTGTTATTAAAGTGTTTATATTCACAAACCACTATATTTTGAACAGGCAAGCATATGCGTGATTTGGCATTGCTGCCAGTTCAAATAATAAATAGCCTAACTATTGCCTTACCTAATGTAGCAAATTTTCTTCACAATCTGAATGGATCATCGCATAGAAAGCGTGCATAAAAGCGCTCCCTTTATAATCACTAAGCTGTCACTCCTCTTATCGCAATGTCACAAAGTTCTGCTAATCGACTAAGCTGACTGTACAATGAATATCTTATTTAGCCTACATAAATGTCTACACTTTTTTGTTACAAGTTAAATTATAACGAGAGGATTTTACATTTTAAATGTGGTGAGGGGATTCTAACTTCAACACGTCTGATTGGCCATTGCATTCAAGAAATCATCAGATATGTTTTTGATTGGCTACATTGTTCAATTCTGCAAAAATACATTGTAAATAGAAAAACCTATAAGTTTTGACGTAAATAGAACCTTAGTTTCGACTCTCAAAAGCACAATCACCAAATATGTTTATGTTTATCAGTTTTAAACTTTATGATGAGAGTATTCGCGAGTGTGCAGAATACTGAACAAAACTCAAGCATTTCAGCGATTACTAATCTTAACGCTTCTGATTAGCCATTGCATTTATAAGCTCAACAGAGTCAGGTGTGATTGGTTATAGTGCGCAACATTGTAAAACGCGTAAAAAGTATGATGAGCAGATCTAAATAATTTTCATTTTCACTTTATTATTAGATTTAGTTTAAATGTGCAGGTGCACTTTTGGTCCAAGCCCCCGTTAATTTTTGACCCAAGGCCTAAGCTAAGCCTTCCCCAGCCTTACACATGCTCTGCCTATAACTGGAGTAATGATGCTGAAAATTCAGCTTTGCCATCAAAGGAATACATTACATTTTAAAATATATCATACAATAGAAAACAGCTATTTTGAATTGATCAAAACATTAAAAAAATTGTACTGACCTCAAACTTTTGAATGGTGTAAAACAAATTTTTATTCATCAGTTAAAAAAAAAAAAAAAAAAAATTCTGCAGTTTCTTTTGGTGCCAACTGGTCTGCTGCATGTGAAAATGTATATTAAGAAAACTAATTGTACAACAATTTGAAAGAAATTAAGAATACAGTATACACTCACCTAAAGGATTATTAGGAGCACCATACTAATACTGTGTTTGACCCCATTTCGCCTTCAGAACTGCCTTAATTCTACATGGCATTGATTCAACAAGGTGCTGAAAGCATTCTTTAGAAATGTTGGCCCATATTGATAGGATAGCATCTTGCAGTTGATGGAGATTTGTGGGATGCACATCTAGGGCACGAAGCTCCAGTTCCACCACATCCCAAAGATGCTCTATTGGGTTGAGATCTGGTGACTGTGGGGGCCATTTTAGTACAGTGAACTCATTGTCATGTTCAAGAAACCAATTTGAAATGATTCGAGCTTTGTGACATGGTGCATTATCCTGCTGGAAGTAGCCATCAGAGGATGGGTACATGGTGGTCATAAAGGGATGGACATGGTCAGAAACAATGCTCAGGTAGGCTGTGGCATTTAAACGATGCCCAATTGGCACTAAGGGGCCTAAAGTGTGCCAAGAAAACATCCCCCACACCATTACACCACCACCACCAGCCTGCACAGTGGTAACAAGGCATGATGGATCCATGTTCTCATTCTGTTTACACCAAATTCTGACTCTACCATCTGAATGTCTCAACAGAAATCGAGACTCATCAGACCAGGCAACATTTTTCCAGTCTTCAACTGTCCAATTTTGGTGAGCTCGTGCAAATTGTAGCCTCTTTTTCCTATTTGTAGTGGAGATGAGTGGTACCCGGTGGGGTCTTCTGCTGTTGTAGCCCATCCGCCTCAAGGTTGTGCGTGTTGTGGCTTCACAAATGCTTTGCTGCATACCTCGGTTGTAACGAGTGGTTATTTCAGTCAAAGTTGCTCTTCTATCAGCTTGAATCAGTCGGCCCATTCTCCTCTGACCTCTAGCATCAACAAGGCATTTTCACCCACAGGACTGCCACATACTGGATGTTTTTCCCTTTTCACACCATTCTTTGTAAACTCTAGAAATGGTTGTGCGTGAAAATCCCAGTAACTGAGCAGATTGTGAAATACTCAGACCGGCCCGTCTGGCACCAACAACCATGCCACGCTCAAAATTGCTTAAATCACCTTTCTTTCCCATTCTGACATTCAGTTTGGAGTTCAGGAGATTGTCTTGACCAGGACCACACCCCTAAATGCATTGAAGCAACTGCCATGTGATTGGTTGATTAGATAATTGAATTAATGAGAAATTGAACAGGTGTTCCTAATAATCCTTTAGGTGAGTGTATATGTGACATGCAGTATAGTATAAAATGCAGTACAGTATAAATGTGACATTTTAAGTGCATGTTACCCTCAGTGGCCACTTTATTAAGTACACATCTTAAATACTCAGTAGGACCCCAGAACAGCCTGAATCCTTCATGACATGGATTTAACAAGATGCTGGAAACCTTCCTGGTGCATGTTGACTTGATCGCATCATGCAGTTGCTGCAGATTTGTCAGTAGGATCATGCAAAACTACATATTATGAAAACTTACATCTGTTAAGGGCAAATAATCAGAAAAAGGCCACTATAAAACAAACATTGTTAAATGTTGTCTGACCGGTGAAAAAACAAACAAACTGTAGACAAGATTGGCTGTCACCTCAAAGCACACCTGCACACACACACACTTTGACACTGTATCTAATCTGTCAGATCATTTGAAAAACAAATACTGAGATGCAAACAAATTTGACATTCTCCGGAACAGGATTCGGCACAAGTTAAGCTCTTGTTAGAGGCAGGAATTTCGTTTTTTGTTTATGATTGTTTAATGGGAATTTTGATAGCCAGGTGATTGAGTAGTTTTCAGTCAAACACAACAACATGGAGGCACTGCCTCTACTCACATGTTTTTGTCAGTGTTTTGAATTGCCTCCTTGACTCCTCCAGTACTTTAGTAAAGATGATTTATACATAAATCAATCTCATATTTCACTTTATTTATTTTAGTGTTCATTTTGTACTGTCAATTATTTTCTCATCCAATGTTTTTAGAAGGCACTGCCCCTAAACCCTACCTGCGACCTGAAAAAAGCTACCTGAATCTGAAAGAAAGTAAAAGAGACATTAAAAAGAAAGACTGTCAAACTGTAGAGGAAATATTGTGTTACCACAGTACAGCTTTCAGCATCAAACACACACACACAAACAGAGTTCCCTCCCAGACAGCAGGAATGCAGTGAAGGAGAAAAGGTCAGTATTATTCCCAGCTGTGAGCTGTTCTCTCTACACGACACACAACTATAAAAAAAAGTGTGTGTTGGTGTGGTTGTGTAAATCTATGCTGACTGTGAGTTTACAGTCTTGACCATATGCTTTTAATGGTTCTGCATAACTTGCTAATTACAGAAATGCAAGCCAAAAAAGCTTTGCTTACCACATTGGGGAGGAAAACCAATAAAAGTCACACACAGAGGCAAAAAATGGGAATAAAAAGAGCAAACCTAAGAACCAAGCGATGCATAATTTAGCTGACGAATCACATAGTGATTATGTTAATCACATCATTAAACAGTATTCAGGTAATCAAGCACACTGTTGAACAGCTAATCATGTTATGAAGGTCAATACAACAACAAATCATGTTAAAGGGACCAGATTCCAGAGCAGAGGTGTCTCTGTATTTACTGTATTTAGTCCGGACAGTACTTTTTTGAAATAGTTATATATTTCCATGTGGACAGCAGACAACTGTAAAAAAAAACCTTAACAGTCAAAATAGTCATTAAGAAATTTTCTCCAAAAATGTTTCCACAGTTGAGCAAACTGGATCAGAAAATGAAAAGCTAAGATCAGTTATTTAATCAGACTATTCGTTTATTGTTTATTCTTCTTCAATTGGCTGATTTTTGTGTCAATCAAAGTTCGGTTTCCTGTGTTGCCTCTCAATATCCCAAAAGGATCATGTCTGGCACTGACTCATCTAGTCGACACAGTATTGAGATGGTTCATGCAGGGGTGTGTATGGGAAGATACAGCCACAACCCACAAGAAATACATAAAGATGTTGCTCACACACTTTTCCCTTTGGAAGACATTTTCAGTTGCTTTCATCTGCACTTTCCTTTTTTCTTGCCTAGTAATTCCACTTCCTTCCACCCATAAAGATTGAGATATCTTACTACTTTGATATCTCTCTCTCTCTCTCTCTCTCTCTCTTTCCCCCTCGCTTATCCTCCTTTGATATGTAATTTAGAGAAACAGAATAATGTATTCCATTTTACTCCATTCAGAGCAGCAAAACAGTAATTTAGCACACATCATACACAGCACTTATGGTGCTATATGTATCTGTCTGTGTGTGTGTGTGTGTGTGTGTGTGTGTAAGACGAGAGAGAGAGAGAGAGAGAGAGAGAGTGAGAGAGAGAGAGCAGAAGGTCAGGGAAAACAGAGGTAACCGGGAAAAGGATTATCTACTGATGCACAGTAAGGCATAATTACATGTTTGAAGAGTGTTGCTAAGATACTAGTCCAATCAGAATTTGATCCTCAAACCAGATGAAAAAGTATCCTTAAAGCTGAAGTGTGCCATTTTTCCTTCTTCAGCTTATATATGCAGAGAAAATACGTAAATCAACAATTGCTTGCAAAGAAGACAAAGCTAATTTTGAATGGTCGTCAATGAAGAAAGGTTTGAGTTTGTGTGTGAATCTGTTGGTCCAACCAATGGAGGGATTGTTTAGGAAATACGTTTACAAAAAAACTCATTTCTGCAGTTGCTTTTGGTGCCAACTGGTCTGCTGCATGTGAAATTAAGTATACAGTATAAATGTTACATTCAGATTTTAAGTAGAGATGCAGCGATTGCAATTTTCTTGGCCGATTCCAATTTCCCTTTTTTATTTTTTTGTTAGTGTGACCTGCCGATACCAATTTTCTTTCAAAGAACTATAATTGACAGCATATACAAACAAAAATCTACTTTTCTGAAATGCAAGCTTTTATTTTATATATATATATTATTTTATAACTTTTATAAAAAAGCAAGTAAAAAGACAGTAATAAAATAAGAGAAAATGAACAAATTTCAAACAACAGCCGGATAGCCTTCATTGTAAAAAAATTAAATACAGATTAATGCTTACAGTTAGTTACAAAAGTTATTCAGTCAAGAGCAAAGAGTGATTTTCTTTAACTGAATACTCGCCGAGATGGGCATTTTGACAATTTTGTGTGTATTTGACTGTTGAAGCGCAGTAAGCCACTCATTTTGGTACTTGCGACTCACAAGCGGTTTGAAAAATTAGGGCCTATGAAATCCATTTTATTTTTTCCCAAATTTGTTTTATTTATTTATTTCCAAATTCCGCTTTTTTTTCCCCTTCTCCCATTTAAATTTTTCTGGATTCCATTTTAATGATTTAATCAAAAACATGTCTGTGTTGTGTATTTTAGTTTTTCTGGTAATCAAATGAAGGCATAAAACATTAATTTATTTTGAATCAAATGAACACATAGACATACATTATACTGTACAATAGTAATACAATAGTACATAGTACTATACAATAGTAATATATTTCTGTCAACTTAAACCAGATATTTTTTTTGATGGGTTGCCGTGAAGATCTTGAGTTTCTTTGTGTATATATACGATATGACAGTTTTTCTCAAATTAAACGGTAAAATACTCATAAAATGACTCTCAGAGCAGCTCTGGAGATAAAGTTCATGTTGTTGTGTAGCCCGAACAGCCTGAAACTTTCATGAGATGGATTTAACAAGACGCTGGAAACCTTCCTGGTGCATGTTGACATGATTGCATGTAACACTGAATATTAAGAAAACGGGTTGGTCAAAAATACATCTGTTAAGGGCAAATAATCGGAACAAGGGCACTATAAAACAAACATTGATAAATGATGTCTGGTGAAAAAAAAAAAAAAAACTGTAGGCAAGACTGGCTGCCACCTCAAAGCACACCTGCACACACACACACACACAGAGAGTCACAGTTTGACAATGTATCTAATCTGTCAGATCATTTGAAAAACAAATACTGTCATGCAAACAAATGTTACATTTTCCGGAACAGGATCCAGCACATATTAAGCACTTGTTAGAGGCAGTAATTGGGTTTGGCTTCTGAGTGTTTTATAGGTAAGTTAAAGGTAAATGTCCTGTTTGTATATTTATACACATTTACACACAAACACACAAAAGAAAGAGAGAGAGGTTTAGCACTACATAATTACAAAACTCATTAAACAGCAATAATCCTGGCATTTTTATCAGACCTACAGATCCCTCCAGTGACCCAGTGATTTATCACCACGCCAGACGCTGCCAGGACGCATATGCTAGTGATTCAGTTCATTAAACACACTTGACGTAATGCTTGACGTGCAGCTGTATGCGAGTGTGTGAATATTACGTCTGCTTCATAGACGTGCTTCTGCTTTACTTGGCTCAGAGACCACGGGTGACATTATTGTCATGGTGGAATAGTTTCCATGGCCGCGCCTTAAAAGAGAACATCTAGGGACTTATTAAAACCATAAATATTTAAGGGAAGGCCTTTTGAAAGTGTGTGTGTCCACTGCAGAAGGACAAACTACACATTATTTAGTGCAGTGGGAACGGAGAGAGAACAGTTTGGAGTGATATCCCACAGAACAAAAGGAGCGTCACAAATACACACACACACACGCTTTTCTTTGCTTTCTCAAGAACGAATTTGACATGTTCTCTACACGTCTTTTCTTTTGTCTGTCTCACCTCAGTGAACTTAATATTGCAAAGCGTAAAAGAAATAGATGACACACACAGTAATCTGACCTCTACAACACCAATATTAGCTGCCAATATTTGACGTGGCAAACTCTCACAGGGTAATAGGTGTTTAAATAACAGGATGGATGATTGCGACACATCAAACAATTCACCATATAGTCCAGGTAGTCCAGAGTCCAGTCCAAACAACTTATTTTTTGGTGAAAACAACAATAGGAAATATTTAATCTTATGTAAATCTTAAATGTTCTGTAATAAGTTTCTTTGCGGTTTTCATAATGCATATTACTCTAGTTAATTACCAAACTGTACACCACCGTTCAAAAGTTTGGGATTGGTTGAAATGTTGAAATGTTTTTAAAAGCAGTCTCTTGTGCTCACCAAGGCTGCATTTATTTGAACAAACATCAGTAAAACAGCAATATTGTGAAACATTATTATTTTTAAAGGATAAAATAATATTATTACAATTGAAAATAAAACTCTTTTCTATTTTAATATATTTTAAAATGTATTTTATTCCTGTAAAGTCAAAGTTGAATTTTCAGCATCATTACACCAGTCTTCAGTGTAACATGATCCTTCATAAATCATTCTAATATTTATAAACATTTATTGTGATTATAAACATTGAAAACAGTTGTGCTGTCTAACACTTTTATATTTGAAATATAAATCTTTTGTAACATTATAAATGGCATTAGTGCCATTTTTGATCAATTGAATACATCCTTGCTGAATAAAAGTATCAATTTATTTGAAGAAAAAAAAATTCTTACTGACCCCAAACTTTTCAATGTTACTGTATATCTTGCTCTGGAATTATGTGTGTACTAATTACATTTAGGCAGAAATTCTCATCACATAATTCTGAAAAAGAAATGTTTTATGTACAACAAACTGATATTTATTCATGAATCATGCTTGTTTATTATTGTGGAATAATCTACTTCAGACAAACTGCATGCAAAAACATGTTGCTTATACGTTGCTCAGATGGTCACTTCCTGTCCAAATTGACCATTTGTGGCCAGAATACCACCTGACTGACTGACTGAATGCATGTCACTTTTTGATCTAAAAGCTTTACATTGAAAATAGTTTATTTAGCATAATATAAGTTATGTATGCCAATGACTATGTCCAGTTATATATATGCATTTCTCCACAAAACTAAAAAATTATTCTATATATTGTATATAAAAATTCTACATACAGTATGTTCTTAGTTATAAGAGTTAAATTACATTCTTGTCAAGGTGAAAGTTGTGTGTGTGCATGTGTGGTGTGAGGTGTGTGTGAAGTTAGGTCATGACTGTGACTCTGTAATTGACACACTCTTATCTTTTAATTGAAAATGTTGATTCTATTGGTTTGCTTCAAACACAGCTGAGAAAAAATACCTCACCGGTAATTAATCTGAGGGGCAGAAAATAAACATTTCACGGATCAATGTTTACATTTCACTCCCTGCCACACACACACATTTCACTCAGCGAAGAGTGTGCACACTCAAACACACACACACACACATGCGTGCTGTGATACAGCAGTCAGTCAGTGTAAAGTCAAACACCAACCCTCACAGCTCAAAACATAACCGCCATTTTAAAATGTTAATTTGTCCAGTTACAGGCATAAAATTCATCTAATAAACAAGAACCGTCTAAATTTAATGGAAGCGATTACACACAAGCAGACACTCACCCCTCGAGCCGGACATCCGGTAAAGATCGGTTGAGTGCAATCATCTCGCTGGCCATCAGGTTAAACTGATTTATCTTAAACATTTCCTTCATCTTCTCCTGCTGGTCTTTAGCGATAACCACTGGCTTTCCCATCTCCCCTGGGCCATCATGAGGCCTCTGAACCACAGCTGAAACACAAACATGCATAGGTTCAAGATTTTTCCCTTGGCTTTCGATTAAGTATGGGCAATTCTCCAACTATGGACACCTGTAGCCACAAGTGTCCATAGTTGGAGAAACGCCCATACCATACTACAAGTGTCCATAGTTGGAGAAATGCCCATACCATACTGTGGACTTTTAGAAAATAAACTCACACTCTCACTAGTTTGTTTAATCTGTCCAATAGTGGATAAACACACATCACATCACATTTTTATGAAAAACCACAGCAGCATTTCCACCACATATCAAATTATGTATTCTATGATTGGAACGACAGTTCTGGAAAACAACATTTTTGGAATAAAAAGCCTGACTCCTTTGTCTTTCTAAGGCTAATTTACACAGCTTGCATTTTATGTAACCTAAATACAATCAAATTATACTGAGACACTTTTTGCATGAACTGACAAAACTGCAGCTTGATTGGAAATGGCGCAGTAAAAATATTCTGTTCCCAAATCCCAAAGAATATTTACATTAACATTTATTTATATAAAAACACATTCATATTTTATTTCAGTCATGCTCTTCACCGATACTGGTCTCCTTGGCAAAACAAGTACACAAACTTAAAAAATAAAAACATACATACATGTTTATAAATATAAATATGTTTAAAGGAACACGCCAGCTTTTTGGGACTTTAGCTTATTCACCGTATCCCCCAGTTAGATAAGTCCATACATACAATTTTTATCTCCGTGCCTGCCATAACTCTGTCTGACGCACCCACCGCTAGCCTAGCTTAGCACAAAGACTGGAAGTAAATGGCTCCATCTAGCCTACTGCTCAATAAAAGACAAAATAACGCCAACATTTTCCTATTTACATGTTGTGATGTGTATAGTTACATCGTGTACTAAGACCGATAATCCAAGAACTTTGCTGCCGTACCATGGGTGCAGCAGGCACAATGATAGTATGCAGAGCCTGAAAATAGTCCCCAGCACGCACTCTGTACAAGCAGGTTGTCACGTTGGTTATGTTGACGGAAGTTAGCCTATTTTCAGGCGCTGCGTAATATCATTGCGCCGCTGCACCCATGGTACGGCAGCAAAGTTCCTGGATTATTACGCAGGAAAGAGAGTATAGTTCCTAGCCGTATCGGTCTAGAAAAATGCAACTTTTAATTTTCCGTCGGTCTTAGTACACGATGTAACTATACACATCACAACATATATATAGGAAAATGTTGGCGTTATTTTGTCACTTATTGAGCAGTAGGCTAGCTGGAGCCGTTTACTTCCAGTCTTTGTGCTAAGTTAGGTTAGCGGTGGATGGTCAGACAGAGTTATGGCACGCATGGAGATAAAAATGGTATGTATGGACTTATCTAACTCTGGGGAATACGGTGAATAAGCTAAAGTCCCAAAAAATCGGCGTGTTCCTTTAAACATTTTAATATCAGCAAAAACATTTTTTTTTTAAAAGTGCATATGGCTGCTAATTTTTTGTTTTTTGATTTTCAAATATAAAACTTGTTGAAATGTTTTCGGTGGGTGTATCAGTTCTTTTTGAACATTTTCATCTTATTTTAACAAAACGATGATAATCGTGTAAGTTTGGCCACTATAATCATGACATGACATTTTCATATCGTTTCATCTCTAATGTTAGTTTTAATAAAAAAATCAAGTGACAAGTGTCTGAAGAAATCCCCATAAACATTTGAGTGTTTGCCCACAGAAAAGAATGTGTGGTCTAGATGTCTGTGCACAATTGTTTATTGTGCCATGTGTGTGTGAAGTGTGTGTTTTTGTAGATTTCGTGTGGGTAGATAAGCGCTGAGCTTTGATCATTAATAACTCAAAAAGCATGCTTTGGTGAGATTAAGGTTAAGATTTGCAACAGTGTAAGAGATTACATCTGCTCTAAGAGGCAAACTGCCTGATTTTAAGCCCTGTGTCGTGTGTGTGTGCGCGTACGCTGTGTGTGTGTATATACGGGTGAGCCGCATGCGTGTCGAATGGGCAGGATTTAGCTGTTCGGACTGAGCGCATTACAAGGCAACTTTGTCCTGTTTCCCTGCTCAGCAAAATCCAAT
The DNA here is from genome assembly GCA_039654625.1 of Rhinogobio ventralis. Lineage (NCBI taxonomy): Eukaryota > Metazoa > Chordata > Actinopteri > Cypriniformes > Gobionidae > Rhinogobio > Rhinogobio ventralis. The sequence goes on from CM077201.1 coordinate 18,854,844, forward strand.
GACATTTTCTGAAGGATTCTGGGGGTAAAAATCGTATAATCATCGCTACAGACACACACAAGCAAAATGTGCTTTATTAATGTGGTGAGCAGATTATTTTAGGTTTATTGTTTCATGAGATGATGGCCAAAGTAAAGCAGCTCTTGAGTAACTACACAGAACAAACCAAAGTGACCTGATACAGGGGTCAATTAGTGACAAACGAAAGCTTTGTAAGAGGATGTGCTTTCCCACTGCATAACTATCCACTTCATACTTTTTTCTCTGTGAAGGTTCCTTCTGAATTTATCTTCTATATCTTATTTCTGCTAATTTTATAGTCTCTAAAGCAGCGGTTCTCAACTGGTTTTGCTTCAGGATTCATATTTTACATTCATATCCCTAATGCTCAAAATAATTAATTGGTTTGAGTAGAGCCAACACAAATTAAACCAATTAGTTCAATCAAATTAACTTTCACGAGTATTTAAAACTTTATTTTCTTTTTGAGTTCACAAAACTGACACATTTTAAGTAATCTGAATTGATTCATTGTTTTGAGTTTTATGAACTTGTTTCAGTTTAGACAAATTGTCTAATTTCCCAGCATTTGCCATGACACTCAAAAGGGAGAGTAAATGTTAAAATTAAGTGTTATATAATATTTTTTGTGCAAGATTAATGTTAACGTGAAGATTTAGTAGTGTTTAATGTTTTGCTATGTTAGTTTAGAAGAGTTTCTGTTATGTTGGGTTTTTTGGGGGGTTACCATCATGGTGACGAGTGGAGCATGTGCTTAGTTTGAGAACAGATATACAGTATGTTAAATTTTCTATATTGCTGTACTCATTCTGCAAGTGCTATTATATGCCAATTCTATCAAAGCATCGTGTTACCAATAAGCAAGGTAGCATTTATTGAATTAGCTAGTTAAAGCTAGCCATGTTTCCACTACTAAAAATATTTAAGTTGATGCTTTTAATTTAAATGTATGAATTAGCTTACTCAAATATTTGAAGTTAAGAGCAATTAAAATGTATGAGTACAAAATCTGCAAGTTCTGCTTACTTTACTTAAAGGGGTCATATGATGGTTCTAAAAAGAACATTACTTTGTGTATTTGGTTTAATGCAATGTGTTTATGCAGGTTTAGGTTCAAAAAAGTAATTATTTTACATATACTGTAAAACATTGTTGCTTCTCTATGCCCCTCCTTTCTGAAACGCATCGATTTTTACAAAGCTCATCGTTCTGAAAAGTGTGGTGGGCTCTGATTGGCCAGTGATCAAGTGCATTGTGATTGGACGGAATACCTTAAGCATGTGACGGAAATGTCACTGTCCTTACCATATGTGGAACATCAGCTCCCAAAACAAAGCAACACTGACCGATATTCGAGCCCGAATCTGATCCGGATGATGCATGACCAAGCTGATCGATCAACTTTGCCAACACAACTGGACCAGAACATGTCAGATTGGTAAATTTGCATTTGTTATCGTTGAAACGAAGAGAAGAAGAAAAAAAAAAGAAAAGAAAAAAAAAAGAGCGCTACTCTATACTGCTCAAAACTCGCGTTTGAATTGTCAGTTGCAAATTCTTAAAAAATTAAAACATACATACAGGCTGTGTCTGAGTCAAAAGCGCCAGACTGTACTTGCAAAGACGGAATGGCCCCACTTTTTAGATCAGCCTTTGTGGAGAATAAAAGTTATGCCTTCTTTCTTTGCATATACGTTTGGGCATTGTTATGAAACTCTGCCCCCACATACTGACGTAGATTTGTGGCGGCGTGTTTGAATTAAGTGTTTTAGGAAGGTGTGGCTGAGCCTTAACTTTTAAAGAATATCTCATTGGGTTTAAGACTTTGAGCTTTGTAACTCTGCAGATCTTATACATGCACAAACAGCTACATAAGACACTAAAGAGAAAGGAAGAAAAAAAAAAAATAATATTTTGTTTTGCCAACTTATTTTGGTTTACAGTGAGTTCTTAAATTGTTTATCATATAAAAGTACTCTAAAATGTCCTTAAAATCAAATATTAAGTTAACTTTTACTATTATAGTGAACAGTCTAAATAGCGTTTGATTGGATACACAGACTTTGACATTAACAACACAACATATGGGAAGCATTTTCATTTCATATTTCCAGTTGATAAGTCAGGTTATTTTGCTATTGGAACTATGCACATTTATATGGTTAGTGGCATTGTATTATTTGCTATTAGCATTGTTTTACCCCTAATGCCCATGACCACATCCAAACGGCTTTGCATCCCCCAGTTGAGAAGCACTGCTCTAGATTTGTTCCATCCCTCATTCTCAACATCCTCTAAAATAAGCTGCACAGCTGGAATGTAGTTGTATCTTTCAGATGATGTAGAGCCAACACAGCTCTAAAACTATCATATTATATTTCTACTTTGTTCTTTTCTCCCACAGAAATACACAGTTCAGTACCTGCCTATATTTCACAATGTAACACCATCACCATCAGACAGACATACTGTATCTAGTGGAAATAGTCCTCTTACTTTGTGTGTGTGTGTGTGTGTGTGTGTGTGTGTGTGTGTGTGTGTGTGTGTGTGTGTGTGTGTGTGTGTGTGTGTGTGTGTGTGTGTGTGTGTGTGTGTGTGTGTGTGTGTGTGTGTGTGTGTGTGTGTGTGTGTGTGTGTGTGGCGTTATTTAGCTACAGTATACTTTGGGGACAAAACTGTCTGCACATCCAGGGATGTTTTCAAATTGCAAAAAGGATTCATACAGTAAATAATAGGGTTGGGAATGGAGAAATGATTCTTATTTAAAGCAGTTTTCATTTATTTTACAATAACCAGAGAAGAATTGAATACTGGTCATATTCAACTAGAAATAAAGATGATGTGTGTTATGATGCAGCTACTTAAGGTTCACGTGACTTAAATCAGTGTAATTATTGACTCATAATGTGTAATGCAACATAATGTGGGTCAGCTTTATATGCATACAGTATATATACGGAATGTCCACATTTTTATACCCATGTAAGTGTGTTTTTTTTTGTCTATTCTTGTGGGAAACAAATATCTCGGCCACAAATTTAAAAAAGAAGAGAAATTAATTGAATGAATTGTTAACCATAAAACTTGGTATTAGCCACAATTCATTAAACATGAGATGACCCAAATGACCCAAAATAATAGAAATATTCCAAAACAGTAAATTATTTAAAAGAGATTTATTATTGGGGTACAGTGCTCATGAAGAAAACATTACATGTGTAATAATGCCAAAAAGTGTTAGTGTATTTATTATCAACAGAAAATTAAGAAAAATAGAGGACTAAGTGATAATTATGATGTAAAAACAACATTGTGTGTGTGCGTGTGTGTGTGTGTCCGTGGGGACACTTATTGAAGTCCCCATGAGGAAACAAGCTTATAAATCATACAGAATGAGATTTTTTGATAATGCAAAAATGCTGAAAGTTTTCTGTGATGTGTAGGTTTAGGGGTAGGGTTAGTGTAAGGGGATAGAAGATACAGTTTGTACAGTATAAAAACCATTACGTCTATGGAGATTGCTCAAGTTTTTGTGTGTGTGTGTGTGTGTGTGTGTGAGAGTGTACTCACTGTCTCTCCCAGGCAATCCTCTCTCTTTTTTGTCATCACATTTGTTGCATTCGCTGAAGTAGAGGAGGATGAACATGTCTATCATCACCCACACCAGAGAAGTGGCCAGCACAACCTTACAATACGCAAACTTCCTCATCTTCACACCTGAAATGCACACAAACATACACAATATGTTAAAACACAAGCACAGGAAACAAGCAAACACTGCCGGTGATATTTCACACCTACAACCAGCAACCAGACACTATGGTTTAAACCTTACAGAAGTCTGTTACAGCTTTCTGTATACCAGCTTGTTTAAACACCATACTCAAGATACAAATATATGAAAGTGAAAAGTAAAAATGAAACTGACATGTGAAGGCCAAGTATGGTAACCCATACACAGAATTTTTCCTCTGCATTTAACCCATCCAAGTTAGTGCACACACATTAGGATTAGTAGTGAACACACACACACAATGCAAACCGTGGACACACACATCCAAAGCAGTGGGCAGCCATTTTTGCTGTGGCGCCTGGGGAGCGTTTGGGGCTTAGGTGCCTAGCTCAAGGGCGCCTCCGTCATTTCCTGCCAATATTGAGAACTGAACCCGCAACCTTGGAGTTACCAGTCTGACTCTCTAACCACCTCTGCCCTCATATTACATTTATACAAACCTCGAAGTTGTGAGTAACAGCTGGTGTGTGGTGGGCGTTCTGGCGCAATATGGCTGCCGTCGCATCATCCAGGTGGATGCTGCACATTGGTGGTGGTTGAGGAGATTCCCCCCTTCTATATGTAAATCACTTTGAGTACCCAGAAAAGCGCTATATAAATGTAACAAATTATTATTATTATTACCAGACTGCTTATTAGACTGCTACCTTAAAAAAAGTTACAAACACAGACACTTTATCATCTTTACACCAAAATAAAGCACTAGAGGTTTTCTAATGAGACCATAGAGTGGACATATTCTCACATTATACTTTCCCCTGAAGTCCAGGGATAAAAGTAATGGTTTTTTTTGTAAAACAGCTTTGAGCTCGGTTTTTGCTAATGTATCCTTAAGACATATGTAAATGACCACTGTTATAACGGTCAAAGGTCTTTGCATGTGAAGGAACAATGCCAATTTACTGAATACTAAACAGACTTCAATATGTAATACGAGTTGCATGCACATGAGTATTTCTCCATAGTACATCAAGCATATTTATTTTAAAAGAGTAAGAAAAATCAATTGTTCCATTATTTTCTGTGACTTCTGTTAAGGGCAAACAACTCAAGCAATGAACGGAGAATACTAATAAGACAATTGACTCAATATACCACATTAGCAGATGATTTGGAGTGATTATTCCAAAAACTACTCAAACAGAATCTCAGATTAAACCTTTGCCCTAACGGAGGGTGCAAATTCTGTTCTTTAACAGGGTTTCTTTAATCCAGCCATCTGCCTTCATTAATGAACTGGAAATGAATCTTTTATTAGCCAACTAGAAATGCAATGAGAAAAGGGGAGAGATGAGGAATAAATGAAAGGGAAATGTGAAAGGGAAGGAAGGATTGTGTTCCTATGGGAGGTGAGCAGCGTGTGATATGCTTTGATAAGGGAAAGGTCATTTTAACGTAATTACATGGCATCACAAACCACACTGAGAACTTGAAGCGCCAGTGAATCGCTACAAAATCAGACAAGTCCTAAAAATTCAAAACCAATTTGTAAAGCATAATCCTTCTCTACAAATAAAGAAGGACTACAGGTCAAACCAATAGACTACAGGTCAAAAAAAGTCTCTAAAAAAGAAACATAACGCGAAAGTTCACCCAAAAATGTATGTCATTCAAAACCTGTATGGCTTTCCTCTGTGGAACACAATACAAGGTATTTTAAAAAAGGTTTCAAATGTTTTTTGTCCATAAAATGAATCATGTCATTGATCCACTGACCTTTATACAGTATATGGACAAAAAAAAAGCATTTTCAAAATATCTTCTTTTGACTTCCAAAGAAAAAAGTCATACAGGTTTGAAACAACATTTATTTATTCCGGTCCATTACAGACTCTCTTGTACTGCATGTTTGAGTAGGAGGATGTCCAGCACACTGCAATTGACAAAAAACAAACCTGAAAGCCTCTCCTCCGTGACTCTCTCTCTAGAGAGCCGTACCAAACTTCTGACATTGTCCCTGTCCAACGGTACCTCTAGAGTTCTTTGAAGTGTGTTTTTGAGTGTGTGTGTGTGTGTGTGTGTGTGTATATATCTCTTTGGGCTCTAGAGAAGAGGGAAACTGCTTAGACAGTCAATTTGAAGTGGACAGCAAGCCATCAAAAGACAAACAAAACAAAAGAATTGACCACTGCCATCCTATCAATCTTCTTTATTTTCTGACCCACCCATACATCAAAGCTAGAATGGCACTTTTATGATTCACAAAATCTCCAAAACAGTTTGTAAAGTGTGTACATAACTTGCTACTTATTTAATAAACAAGACAATGAACGTGATGTAACATGATCTGACTCTGTTTAGGGAATGGCAAAATAATGAAAATGTTTATTATGTTTATTTTATATTATATTATATTATATTATATTATATTATATTATATTATATTATATTTTATATATATATATATATATATATATATATATATATATATATATATATATATATATATATATATATATATAAATATAAACGTTCTATCACCTTTCTATCAGAACCAGCATTAACTTATTGAGCAATTTGAGCTACAGTAGCTCGTCTGTTTTATCGGACCAAATGGGCCAGCCTTTGCTCCCCACGTGCATCAATGAGCCTTAACCGCCCATGACCCTGTCACCGGTTCACCACTGTTCCTTCCTTGGACCACTTTTGATAGATATTGACCACTGCAGACAGGGAAAACCCCACAAGAGCTGCAGTTTTGGAGATGCTCTGACCCAGTTGTCTAGCCATCACAATTTGGCCCTTGTCAAACTCGCTCAAATCCTTATGCTTTCCCAATTTTCCTGCTTCTAACACATCAACTTTGAGGACAAAATGTTCACTTGCTGCCTAATATATCCCCAACCACTAACAGGTGCCGAGATGAAGAGATAATCGGTGTTATTGCAGGACTGTGAGAGTAATTACATCTGTCTAAGTGTCTGAGTGCTAATATGTGCAGGTGCAACCATTAAGAGATATTTAAACGTCATAAACATGAATGTCAGACAGAACGGAGCAGTATGATGTTAGAGCAATCAAAGCCTTGCCAAAATCCTCTGGCATCTGATGTCTCTGAGGGGGTCTCACCAGCAGTCAAACAGTGTGTGTGTGTGTTGAGCTCAAGGTTATGACTGGCACAGCAGTAATGCCACTGTTCTGGTGGCCCTCGTCCATCACACTGGCAACGCCAAAGGCCCCCGCCAGCTGGGTGAGACATTCATCACCGTGACAACACGCACACCTGGGTGAGCACAGGTCTGAAAGATGAAAACAGACACACATCCCTAGTGCACTGGCCTACAACGTGTGACATCATAAACACAAACACAGGTTTCTGGAGGACGCAAACACTCTCATTCAGACTACAAGGATAGGACGTGTTACACAATAAAACGAAAGTGTTAATGCTGCTGATGTGGGTGACTTGGAGCATAGATATGACAGATATACACTCTCCTGTGGTGGTGGTGGTGGTGGTGTGTGTGTGTACTGTTCAGCAGAAGCCCTATGAGTTTACAGTATTAGATGAAGGAAATAAAGTTGTGTTCTACTCTGTTCTGAGCCCTTGCTAGAATAAAATAGTTACTGTATTTGCCAAAGTTTGCAAGGTAGCATCAAATCTACGTACAACATTAAATAAGATATTCTTAAGACATGATTTCATATTTACCTAAAAAACTGCTTTAAAAAACTCGTGTTACATATTGTCAGGTGGCTAGAAAAAGGTGTAATGAGGGTCACTTTATGCTGATAGGTCAAAAGTCTGGCTACAGTACATGAGACTACATCAACAAAAATGTTCTGTTATTTATCAAATTGTAAGAACATTAATGGATAATGGATCATTTAAAATGCATTGCGACATATACAAACTATTGCCTCAGACAGGGAAAGACCCTTACTTTTCTGTCTGCTATCTTATGTCCACTGGACAGTAATTGTTTCTCAGGGTGACGTATGTAAAAGAATATTGGCATGATTCTGTGATATAGCTTGAAATCTTTATCACGTCATATGCAATCGCTCAATCAGTGTTTCAACTGCGGAAAGACGTCAATAAAACAGCTCGTGAACAATGTCACGTAATGTCACATTTACCTCAGAAAAACCATTCAGTGTCATTAAACTCATTAGTCAGCTAGAAACAATTAACTCTAGTCTAGAGATGAGCATTTTGATAAATATATGCACCACATTACATAGGCTATTTATTATAATTTTTAATATTCTTCAATATTAATGCATGTTTGAATAAATCCGTCAAGTTTTTATGATTGCCAATTTGCCACCATTTAAATAATCATATTTCTACTCCAATTTGTTTTTTGAAATATCAACATGTAATTGTAAAGTTAGTAGTATAACTTTATTATTATAAAAAACATCAATGAGTGTAATTTGTGTTTGTATTTAAATCAGTTAAGGTTAACCTTCAATATTAGTAATGTAACTGACTACCATGAATAGTTTACAGCATTAGTTAAGAATTTCTTTCCTCAAGAAAATTTGCCATGTACTGTATCTGATATATAATCGATACTGAATTGAAATCGTAATTGAAAGCTTGTAATTGGAAAACAAATCAAATCATGAAATTTGTGTCAATACCCAGCCCTATAATTATGTCATGTGAGAACATTGTGACGTAATTTTATTCATAAAGATAACACTGCAGCTAGATGATACAGCTAGCACTCTTCTTCTAAGTGCTTAATCTAGTTACATAAACACAAGAGTTTGTGGCAAGAAGTGATCAGTATTATTCCCAAGAATGAAAAAAATTTGATTCTCATGCTAAACATGCCCAAAGTTTCAAAACATTAGTTGGACGTATGACAGAGTATTTCTGTGCCAAAAACACTCCTTCAGGATTCAAACAAGTTTCGGAAAGTTTTTTTCGAGTATGGCCCTGTATGACGTCATAAAGGGCAGAATTCCTTATATGGGCACTTCTCCCGGATGAGGGCGTGCACATCAACCAGAGCGAGGGCATGCCCATCAACGAGCTTCACTCGGGTTATGGAAGCCGCCGGCAGCGCTGTCATTTATGTTTTTAGACCACAAAATCAACAATGTCACTAAAGAAGTGTGTTTTTGGTTGTGAGGGAAAGATAACCTTGTTCAGCTTCCCAAACAACCCAGTGTTAAGGAAACAGTGGATGCAGTTTGTTTTTCCAGAGCAGCAACGGAGTTCTGCGAGTGTGTTTGCTTGTTCCTGCCGGTCATGAGTTGAAACCGCAGGTGGTGAGTGAAACTGCATCAAATGTCTGTGTTTTGTTTGCAATCAACGCATAAGTGCATATAATGTAAACACGAACGTATAGTGAATTGAAAGTTATCCAGGGATAATGCCATGATGTATTGTGTGTGTGTGTGTGCTCATGACTCTTTAGTAGGGATGGGTACCGAAACCCGGTATTAAATGGGCCCGGTGCTAAATTATGAAAGACCGCAGTATCAATATGCTCCGAAGATATCGGTTTTGCTGTCGGTACTGGAGAAATTAAGAAAATGCACTTACTATTTATTATTGCTATATAGACGTTATCTTGCAAATTATATCTTTGCCAGCCATTTCTATATGCAATATTATTAAACCATTTGTATGTGATGCATTTTTGCTATTGTTCACGCGGAGCTACAGCGCGCACGACACAAAATCACCTGCTTAATGAGTGACGATGGTTGAGAGAAACAAAAGTTAAGTCTGGTTACACTTTAGGGCTGTGATATTATTGTAATCTTATTTTCAATTTCGATCTTGGCTTCCACGGATTATAAAAAGAAGATATGAGGTAAATCTATTAAAAACTAGCCGCAATTAACTTCCTTCCCTTCACAGCCTGCTGTCATTTCTCCCCAAACCCAAACTTAGCATCAGAATCAGCACAATTGTTGTCAAATGCAGTCTCTACTGTTGCTAAATTGCAGGACGTGTTGGATAACAAAAAGGGCTATTAAAAGCACAATAATCCGTGCAAGAGATGCTGTTTCCAACTGTGTGTGGACCGCAACTAGACAAGCAAATTGTACTTTGTTTCTTTTTTCTTATTGTATATTATACATATAAAACAAAAAATGCCTGCACACTGGTGCATTTACAAATAGATGTTTTCTATTTGTTTTATTCAAACATTGCTGTTTCTTTTGCTACAGATATTTGACATTTCAGATTATAAAGCAATGTTAATTATGTTCTTATTTTTTTTGTTTTTTTTAAATAAAAAAATATAACAAAAAGAACCGATAAGAATACCGTTAAAGTACCGGATCGATAAGCAGTATTGGTAAGAGCAGTAATACTGTTAAAACCTTAACGATACCCATCTCTACTCTTTAGCTTCGCCCATTGCACGCCTCCATGCTGCTCTGCTGTTTTTGGAAAGAATCGGTACAGCGTATATGTCTTTTATAAATATGATAAAACTAAAGACTCTTCTGAAAAATGAAGGATGCAATACTACTCTATAGGTACTCAAGATTAACATGAGATTGGCAGAAACTGTGTTGTATGTATATACCCTTTAAATTATAATTTTGCAATGATTCTACAATGAAAATAACAAAACTTATGCAAAATTGTTATTGTAGTTGTTTTTGATAATAATAATAAAAGTAGAAAGAAGACAATAATACATGATAACATGGCTGGGAGTGTCAGACCAACTGCAGCAATGAGCCATTAAAGACCAATTAAGATCAATTTTAGGCAAAATAGCTGTAAAATTATAAATACAGGTCAATAATAATGATTTAATGGTTTATCACTTTTGACCAATATGTTGCACAGTTACGAAATTGATGTGGTGTGGTCAGAGTAAGGTAACAATGACACATTCAAAGTTTGGTGTCAATATGTCAAAGCATTGTAGAGATACAGCCTCAAGAGTCATTTTGGCATCATGTCTCAAATTCGTCGTTGTGGTATACGAAAACAGTTTTGTCTATCAACACGAAATTCATAACTTTTTTGTCTGAAGATGATATGATTTGATTTGGGTGAAAATCGGACAAACGGTCTAGGACGAGTTAGAAAATTTTTTAGGTTTTTAACAAAAACAAGGAAAGTTTGGCCAAATATGGCAATTTGTATCTATGTTCTCGGCATGACCCAAGGAATGTATTAGGACCAGTTTCATTACAATAGGCTAATTTAATAAAATAAAATTTTAATAATTTGTAATAAATATGAGTGAAACTTTGGACAGGTGGTGGCGCTAGAGGGAATGAGTTAGAGACACCAAAATTTGTGTATTTAAATGAGTATTTCAGAATGTCAAATCGTTACAACTTTCCCACAACCGGTTCTATAAGGTCCCATGGCAGAATAATAATAATAAGAAGAAAAAGAAATCTCTTTTCACCCTGTACATGCTACCACTGGGAGATATCATTAGGAAGCATGGCGTTAGTTATCATTGTTATGCTGACGATACTCAGCTCTATATTTCTTCACGCCCTGACGAAACTTACCAATTCACAAGATTAACGGAATGCATAGCTGATATAAAAAATTGGATGACTAGTAATTTCCTGCAACTTAATTCAGAAAAAACTGAATTTTTAATTATTGGACAAAAAAACTCCACATGTAGTAACCTAGAATACTGTCTAACACTTGATGGCTGCTCCGTCAAGTCCTCGTCGTCAGTTAGGAACCTGGGTGTGCTCTTTGATACCAATCTCTCATTTGAAAGCCACGTTTCTAGCATCTGTAAAACTGCATTCTACCATCTTAAAAATATATCTAAATTACGGCATATGCTTTCAATGCAAAATGCTGAACAGTTAGTTCATGCATTCATGACCTCAAGGCTAGATTATTGTAATGCTCTACTGGGTGGTTGCCCTGCTCGCTTAATAAATAAACTGCAGCTGGTCCAAAACGCAGCAGCTCGAGTTCTTACTAGAACCAGGAAGTATGACCATATTAGCCCGGTTCTGTCAACACTGCACTGGCTCCCTATTAAACATCGCATACATTTTAAAATCTTGCTAATTACTTACAAATCACTAAATGGTTTAGCTCCCCAGTACTTGAGCGAGCTCTTAACGCATTATACTCCATCACGTCTATTGCGGTCTCAAAACTCTGGCCAGTTGATAATACCTAGAATATCAAAGTCAACTGCAGGCGGTCGATCCTTTTCCTATTTAGCACCCAAACTCTGGAACAGCCTTCCTAGCATTGTTCGGGAAGCAGACACACTTTGTCAGTTTAAATCTAGACTAAAAATGCATCTCTTTACTATGGCATACACATAAAACATTTTAATTTATATTTTATTCAAATTGTTAGGCTGCATTAACTAGGTCAGCCGGAACCGGGAACACTTCCCATAACACCTGATGTACTCGTTACATCATAAGAGGAATGGCATCTACGCTAATGTTAGTCTCTCTGTTTATCCCGAGGTTTACTGCAGTCAGCCGGATCCGGGCCGTATCCAGATCAGATGGTGGACCAGCGCCCAGACATTACCAACTCATCCCTGAAGTGTCTGCAGAGACCGTGTCAATTAGTCTACCCTCTGAAATTGCTCATCGACATGGCATCCTCAATGGATCCATCTCCGGCGTGATGACTCCGATATTTCGAATATTCCTATTTAATAATTGTTTAATTGACACGCCATCCTCAATAAACCCGGTGTGATGCCTCCGATCTTTCGAATAATCCGATCTAATATTACTTCTGACCTATAAGGCTGCCAAAATAATAAACATACACTGTTTGTTAATTGGCCAGAGGAGAACTGGCACCCCGACTGAGCCTGGTTTCTCCCAAGGTTTATTTTTCTCCATTAGGACACCTGATGGAGTTTTGGTTCCTTGCCACTGTCGCCTCTGGCTTGCTCAGTTGGGGACACAAAATTTTCAAATAAATATCCAAATAAATTTAATTACTAAACTAAATTATATCAACTACATTACTTGAATATATATGATAATTGAAATGAGCTGATGACATCACCGTTTTCTCCAGAGCGGCTGTACAGCCGAATCAAATTCTGTTCATTATTTTCCTGTTAACACTGTGAAGCTGCTTTGAAACAATCTGCATTGTAAAAAGCGCTATATAAATAAAGGTGACTTGACTTGACTTGACTAATGATTTCAATAGGTGCCTCCACACTTTCGGTGCTTGGTCCTTAATAATAATAATAAATCAATAGCCAATGCAATTGAAAACTGTGAATACTGGTGAAAAAAATATTGTTCAAACTGATTATCAGGCACTCTCTCAACTTACCAGTGTTTAATGAATGACCCTGGTGTTTTTAAAAAAACTGCAGGTAAATTCTGATTTTATCTTAAAAAACAAACAAAAAAAAAACAGATTTCTGATTCAGACAGCAATGAAATCTCTAGCACCTGTAAATGCTGAAATTACAAAGTGCCCTTGTAAAACAATCACCATCCAAAGAGAACTACAAAGTATAACATTATTGCTCAATGCAAGTTCTGCACCTGCAACACCAACAAATATCAGAGCAGGACTGTGATTGTTCTTTTAAGGTTCAGAGTTTCACTTCCTGTGTTACTTCCTGCAAGGGCTTCTTAACATGTCTTCACGTAATGCAATATTCATGCTGTTTCTGATACTGAGACATATGGACAGGCACACCACCTGTGTGTGTCACATGCAGAGGAGGGGGGGTGGAATCAACACGCCACACACAAACAGGAATAGGAGTTAGCCTTTGGTCACACAAACAAATCCAGTACATAAAACAAATGATATGAGAGTAACAGACAGACATGTGGGAGAAAGAAAGGGACACAAGGAAAAAAAATGAGTGAAAGAGAGAGAGCAGTCACATGCTAAAGCAGAGAGCCTCTTAACAACTCAGGCTGGCAGGAAAACAGATGGGCGCAGAAACCTGCTTGCTTGCTTGCTTGCACCCCTGGTCGCATCATGCACACACATCGAGATGTGGAGGGTAATTAACTTTCTTTGGCTGTTGCCGTCTGTTAGAGAAAAGCAAATTAAACCGCTACAGCATCTCCTTCGTTCTATTCACAGTCCCTCCATCTTTCTCTCTATGCCTCAACCTCTGTCATCTCTCTTTCGAAATGTTTCGGTGAAGTTCTCCTATTTCAGACACACACCAGCATAATGGAGAAAAGAGAAAATGTCAGCTGAGATCATGATATCTCTGTGAAAGCGACTGTCTCCTCGTGCACTTTTTATATCAAATATACATAAAAAACAGACAGATAGAACGATATATAGAAGGATAGAACAACAGACAGACAGAACAACAGAATGACAGCCAGAACAATATAAAGAATGAAATATAGAACTACAGACAGACAGAACAATATAAAGAATGAAAGATAGAACTACAGACATACAGAACATTATAAAGAATGAAAGATAGAACGACAGACAGACAGAACAATATAAAGAATGAAAGATAGAACTACAGACAGACAGAACAATATAAAGAATGAAAGATAGAACTACAGACAGACAGAACAATATAGAGAATGAAAGATAGAACGACAGACAGAACGAACAATATAAAGAATGAAAGATAGAACTACAGACAGAACGAACAATATAAAGAATGAAAGATAGAACTACAGACAGACAGAACAATATAAATAATGAAAGATAGAACTACAGACAGACAGAACAATATAAAGAATGAAAGATAGAACTACAGACAGACAGAACAATATAAAGAATGAAAGACAGAACGACAGACAGAACGAACAATATAAAGAATGAAAGACAGAACTACAGACAGACAGAACAATATAAAGAATGAAAGACAGAACTACAGACAGACAGAACAATATAAAGAATGAAAGACAGAACGACAGACAGACAGAACAATATAAAGAATGAAAGACAGAACGACAGACAGACAGAACAATATAAAGAATGAAAGACAGAACTACAGACAGACAGAACAATATAAAGAATGAAAGACAGAACTACAGACAGACAGAACAATATAAAGAATGAAAGACAGAACGACAGACAGACAGAACAATATAAAGAATGAAAGACAGAACGACAGACAGACAGAACAATATAAAGAATGAAAGACAGAACGACAGACAGACAGAACAATATAAAGAATGAAAGACAGAACGACAGACAGACAGAACAATATAAAGAATGAAAGACAGAACGACAGACTGACAGAACAATATAAAGAATGAAAGACAGAACGACAGACAGACAGAACAATATAAAGAATGAAAGACAGAACTACAGACAGACAGAACAATATAAAGAATGAAAGATAGAACGACAGACAGACAGAACAATATAAAGAATGAAAGATAGAACTACAGACAGACAGAACAATATAAAGAATGAAAGATAGAACTACAGACAGACAGAACAATATAAAGAATGAAAGATAGAACGACAGACAGACAGAACAATATAAAGAATGAAAGATAGAACGACAGACTGACAGAACAATATAAAGAATGAAAGATAGAACGACAGACTGACAGAACAATATAAAGAATGAAAGATAGAACGACAGACAGACAGAACAATATAAAGAATGAAAGATAGAACTACAGACAGACAGAACAATATAAAGAATGAAAGATAGAACGACAGACAGAACGAACAATATAAAGAATGAAAGACAGAACTACAGACAGACAGAACAATATAAAGAATGAAAGATAGAACGACAGACAGACAGAACAATATAAAGAATGAAAGATAGAACTACAGACAGACAGAACAATATAAAGAATGAAAGACAGAACGACAGACAGACAGAACAATATAAAGAATGAAAGACAGAACTACAGACAGACAGAACAATATAAAGAATGAAAGACAGAACGACAGACAGACAGAACAATATAAAGAATGAAAGACAGAACGACAGACAGACAGAACAATATAAAGAATGAAAGACAGAACGACAGACAGACAGAACAATATAAAGAATGAAAGACAGAACGACAGACAGACAGAACAATATAAAGAATGAAAGACAGAACGACAGACAGACAGAACAATATAAAGAATGAAAGACAGAACGACAGACAGACAGAACAATATAAAGAATGAAAGACAGAACGACAGACTGACAGAACAATATAAAGAATGAAAGACAGAACGACAGACTGACAGAACAATATAAAGAACGAAAGATAGAACGACAGACAGACAGAACAATATAAAGAATGAAAGATAGAACTACAGACAGACAGAACAATATAAAGAATGAAAGATAGAACGACAGACAGACAGAACAATATAAAGAATGAAAGATAGAACTACAGACAGACAGAACAATATAAAGAATGAAAGATAGAACTACAGACAGACAGAACAATATAAAGAATGAAAGATAGAACTACAGACAGACAGAACAATATAAAGAATGAAAGATAGAACGACAGACTGACAGAACAATATAAAGAATGAAAGATAGAACGACAGACTGACAGAACAATATAAAGAATGAAAGATAGAACGACAGACAGACAGAACAATATAAAGAATGAAAGATAGAACTACAGACAGACAGAACAATATAAAGAATGAAAGATAGAACGACAGACAGACAGAACAATATAAAGAATGAAAGATAGAACTACAGACAGACAGAACAATATAAAGAATGAAAGATAGAACTACAGACAGACAGAACAATATAAAGAATGAAAGATAGAACTACAGACAGACAGAACAATATAAAGAATGAAAGATAGAACTACAGACAGACAGAACAATATAAAGAATGAAAGATAGAACTACAGACAGACAGAACAATATAAAGAATGAAAGATAGAACTACAGACAGAACGAACAATATAAAGAATGAAAGATAGAACTACAGACAGAACGAACAATATAAAGAATGAAAGATAGAACTACAGACAGACAGAACAATATAAAGAATGAAAGATAGAACTACAGACAGACAGAACAATATAAAGAATGAAAGATAGAACTACAGACAGACAGAACAATATAAAGAATGAAAGATAGAACTACAGACAGACAGAACAATATAAAGAATGAAAGATAGAACTACAGACAGACAGAACAATATAAAGAATGAAAGATAGAACTACAGACATACAGAACAATATAAAGAATGAAAGATAGAACTACAGACATACAGAACAATATAAAGAATGAAAGATAGAACGACAGACAGACAGAACAATATAAAGAATGAAAGATAGAACGACAGACAGACAGAACAATATAAAGAATGAAAGATAGAACTACAGACAGACAGAACAATATAAAGAATGAAAGATAGAACAACAGACAGAACAATGTAAAGAATGACAGAGACAGAACAATATAAAGAATGAAAGATAGAACGACAGACAGACAGAACAATATAAAGAATGAAAGATAGAACAACAGACAGAACAATATAAAGAATGAAAGATAGAACAACAGACAGAACAATATAAAGAATGAAAGATAGAATGACAGAGACAGAACAATATAAAGAATGAGAGATAGAACGACAGACAGAACAATATAAAGAATGAAAGATAGAACTACAGACAGACAGAACAATATAAAGAATGAAAGATAGAACTACAGACAGACAGAACAATATAAAGAATGAAAGATAGAACTACAGACAGACAGAACAATATAAAGAATGAAAGATAGAACTACAGACAGACAGAACAATATAAAGAATGAAAGATAGAATGACAGACAGACAGAACAATATAAAGAACGAAAGATAGAACTACAGACATACAGAACAATATAAAGAATGAAAGATAGAACGACAGACAGACAGAACAATATAAAGAATGAAATATAGAACGACAGACAGACAGAACAATATAAAGAATGAAAGATAGAACTACAGACAGACAGAACAATATAAAGAATGAAAGATAGAACAACAGACAGACAGAACAATATAAAGAATGAAAGATAGAACTACAGACAGACAGAACAATATAAAGAATGAAAGATAGAACTACAGACAGACAGAACAATATAAAGAATGAAAGATAGAACAACAGACAGAACAATATAAAGAATGAAAGATAGAACTACAGACAGACAGAACAATATAAAGAATGAAAGATAGAACTACAGACAGACAGAACAATATAAAGAATGAAAGATAGAACTACAGACAGACAGAACAATATAAAGAATGAAAGATAGAACTACAGACATACAGAACAATATAAAGAATGAAAGATAGAACGACAGACAGACAGAACAATATAAAGAATGAAAGATAGAACGACAGACAGACAGAACAATATAAAGAATGAAAGATAGAACTACAGACAGACAGAACAATATAAAGAATGAAAGATAGAACAACAGACAGACAGAACAATATAAAGAATGAAAGATAGAACTACAGACAGACAGAACAATATAAAGAATGAAAGATAGAACAACAGACAGAACAATATAAAGAATGAAAGATAGAACAACAGACAGACAGAACATATAAAGAATGAAAGATAGAATGACAGAGACAGAACAATATAAAGAATGAGAGATAGAACTACAGACAGACAGAACAATATAAAGAATGAAAGATAGAACGACAGACAGACAGACAGAACAATATAAAGAATGAAAGACAGAATGACAGAACAATATAAAGAATGAAAGATAGAACTACAGACAGAACAATATAAAGAATGAAAGATAGAATGACAGAACAATATAAAGAATGAAAGATAGAACTACAGACAGACAGAACAATATAAAGAATGAAAGATAGAACAACAGACAATTCAATATAAAATAACAACATAGAACGACAGACAAAAAATATAAAAGAACGACACAGACAGACAGACAGATAGACAGAAGGAATGGACTGCAGAGAATAGATCTGTTCCTCAGAGCCACATTTTTTTTTAATTCATGAAAAATTCAATATGGCGTCTATGCTTACTACAGTCAAGACTCCATTTGCACACTCGGTTCCTGCAGGTCTTGACTTCAGTGCGACATTGAATTATGCACATTAGATTAGTCCATCCCAAACAGAAGCCGGATAAACCAATTACAAGGTTGATGGTATTACAGTACGAATGGGTCATAAAAATCGAAAGAGCTACGCTTTATCAGATTTCAGCTCAACTAACATGCGCGCTAACTGCAGGAGCGCACATCCACGCTGCATTGAAGACCAGAGTGCATGAGGCGTCCAAACGCTCTGGGTGGGTACTGTAGTCATCTGAAACAGCTCTATTTTTGTCTGTCTGAAGTGTGCATATGATTCATGTGTGATGTGATTCATGTCTTTTTCAATTTTTATGCTTGTCAGTTCAAGCTAAATATGCATAATGCACACTGAGGATCACCTCTCAGGAACACAACATAAAATGTGTGACTGATTGAGTACTTCAATAAAGAAGAATGAGGAATAACATTGAATTGCATTTCATTTCTGACACTGTCCCTCCAGAATCACACTAGTGATGTTTTGAACAAATACTCTATAGAATTCACATTGTATTTGGTACAACATTGTCAAGAATATATATCCAAACTAGTGCTGTCAAAATTAGCGTGTTAACGCACCATCCGTTTTTTGTGTCATCCTTTGGCTAGCGTTACATTACATGACCACGCTCTTATTCGTGCAAATTCAAATGTCCTGACACACACACGACACGTCGCACAGAAAGACGCACAACAGTATCGCACCCGCACAAACAGCGCTCTCTTCCATGCTTGGACGAACAATGACAAAGAATTATGCCAAAATGTCAATTTTGTTGAGTATCCTCATAAGAGCAGTCTTAAATGAGTTAAATAACGTCTTAAATGAACTTAAAGAATTGTGAGAAAATTAGATGCGCATGACAGCACATCAGATCAGTGTCATGTTCGGCAGCGCCAGATCTTAAAAGTGACAGCAGCGACTAATGCAAATTAAAAGTTGTTATTTTTTTAAAGCCTAATAAATGTTGAAGTTGATAGCTTTTAATTATACAGCAATGTTGAATGTCTATAATTAATGTTAAAAAAAGATGCTATAACAACAAATATTTAAAATATACTGTCTTTAAGTTGTTTCTACATTAATTTGGAGAGTAGCTGTGAAATTATTACAATATAAAATATTAAAAACTCTTAAAGAACTTAAGAGAACAGATTAATTCTTTTTTTAATTGACTGACAGCACTAAATATTTTTTTTTTTATAAAACAGCAAATGGTAAAAAAAAATAAAAAAAAATATGCCATGTGTTGTCTAACGCATATTTGAAAGACCAGTTATGGCCTTCCACCTTTTTGTAATAGCTTTTGTTCCAAAAATATTTCACATTTGAAAAACGTATCCTTCTCATACTGTACATACAGTTTCTACGAAAGCACTACATAGCAACAAACACCACTACAGCACTTTCCCAAACACCTGTAGCACTTCAAACAATCAAATAAATGCAGTCTTGCTGAGCATAAAATACATTAAAAAACCCTAACCCAACTTTTTGAACTGTAGTGTATTTCATATACATCACCAAAAACAATTCATAAAAAGTGATTTTTTCCTTTAAGGCTATTACGAACCCCAAGTATTCGACAATTCACAGAGTTGTTTCTAAAACAAGAGAAAAACTAGCACAGAGAAAAGCAGACATTTAAATAGACAACCAAAAAAAACTGTAGAAACACAAGTCACCTACTATTAGAGCAAAAAAGACTGATATGGACAGACTCCATATCTGGGAAAGAGTTTTCCGAAATGATATTTCATCAGATATTCAAGAGAGTTGTTAAAAATGTTTAAAATTACCAAATGGTTCATGACTATGTATATGTGTGTATGTGTTAATGATAAAACATCAAAGAAAAAATTAGCAGGACAGAGCTGCCAGACTTAGTTTTATAATTAACACAAACGTGAGATGCAGTTCTGCATAATGAACTGTCTTTGAATGACAGTAAAATAATCACAGCAGTTTAACAAACCCAGACCAGTTATCACAGTGTGCTTCAGTCTCCTAATGACTCCTGCTGAGCACGTCCAGCTCCTGCTCCTTGTGTGGGAGTCACTCCTGTCTAAAGCATCTGTCTCTGCTACTCATATTTGCTTTTTGTAGTTCAGATATTACATACTATGACAAGACACAAAAGAGTAACAAGATATATATATATATATATATATATATATATATATATATATATATATATATATATATATATATATATATATATATATATATATATATATATATATATATATATATATATATATATATATATATATATATATATATATATATATATATATATACATATACATACACACACATATACACTCACCTAAAGGATTATTAGGAACACCTGTTCAATTTCTCATTAATGCAATTATCTAATCAACCAATCACATGGCAGTTGCTTCAATGCATTTAGGGGTGTGGTCCTGGTCAAGACAATCTCCTGAACTCCAGCAATTTTGAGCGTGGCATGGTTGTTGGTGCCAGACGGGCCGGTCTGAGTATTTCACAATCTGCTCAGTTACTGGGATTTTCACGCACAACCATTTCTAGAGTTTACAAAGAATGGTGTGAAAAGGGAAAAACATCCAGTATGCGGCAGTCCTGTGGGCGAAAATGCCTTGTTGATGCTAGAGGTCAGAGGAGAATGGGCCGACTGATTCAAGCTGATAGAAGAGCAACTTTGACTGAAATAACCACTCGTTACAACCGAGGTATGCAGCAAAGCATTTGTGAAGCCACAACACGCACAACCTTGAGGCGGATGGGCTACAACAGCAGAAGACCCCACCGGGTACCACTCATCTCCACTACAAATAGGAAAAAGAGGCTACAATTTGCACGAGCTCACCAAAATTGGACAGTTGAAGACTGGAAAAATGTTGCCTGGTCTGATGAGTCTCGATTTCTGTTGAGACATTCAGATGGTAGAGTCAGAATTTGGCGTAAACAGAATGAGAACATGGATCCATCATGCCTTGTTACCACTGTGCAGGCTGGTGGTGGTGGTGTAATGGTGTGGGGGATGTTTTCTTAGCACACTTTAGGCCCCTTAGTGCCAATTGGGCATCGTTTAAATGCCACGGCCTACCTGAGCATTGTTTCTGACCATGTCCATCCCTTTATGACCGCCATGTACCCATCCTCTGATGGCTACTTCCAGCAGGATAATGCACCATGTCACAAAGCTCGAATCATTTCAAATTGGTTTCTTGAACATGACAATGAGTTCACTGTACTAAAATGGCTCCCACAGTCACCAGATCTCAACCCAATAGAGCATCTTTGGGATGTGGTGGAACGGGAGCTTCATGCCCTGGATGTGCATCCCACAAATCTCCATCAACTGCAAGATGCTATCCTATCAATATGGGCCAACATTTCTAAAGAATGCTTTCAGCACCTTGTTGAATCAATGCCACGTAGAAGGCAGTCCTGAAGGTGAAAGAATATGTGTGTGTGTATATATATATATATATATATATATATATATATATATATATATATATATATATATATATATATATATATATATATATATATATATATATATATACACACACACACACACACACACACACACACACACACACACACACACACACACACACATATATATATATATATATACACACACATATACACACATATACACACACACACACACTGAAGGTGTGCTGTGGTATCTGGCACCAAGATGTTAGCAGCAGATCCTTTAAGTCCTGTAAGTTGCGAGGTGGGACCTCCATGGATCAGACTTGTGTGTTCAGCACATCCCACAGATGCTCGATTGGATTGAGATCTGGGGAATTTGGAGGCCAAGTCAACACCTCAAACTCGTTGTGCTTCTCAAACCATACCTGAACCATTTTTGCTTTGTGGCAGGGTGCATTATCCTGCTGAAAGAGGCCACAGCCACCAGGGAATACCGTTTCCATGAAAGGATGTACATGGTCTGCAACAATGCTTAGGTAGGTGGTACGTGTCAAAGTAACATCCACATGGATGGCAGAAACCAAGGTTTCCCAGCAGAACATTGCCCAAAGCATCCCACTGCCTCCGCCAGCTTGCCTTCTTCCCATTGTGCATTCTGGTGCCATGCGTTCCCCAGGTAAGTGACGCACATGCACCTGGCCATCCACGCGATGTAAAAAAAAAAAAAAACGTGATTCATCAGACCAGGCACCTTCTTTCACTGCTCCGTGGTCCAGTTCTGATGCTCACGTGCCGGCACCACTGTTGGCGCTTTCGGCGGTGGACAGGGGTCAGCATGGGCACCCTGACTGGTCTGCAGCTATGCAGCCCCATACACAACAAACTGCAATGCACTGTGTATTCTGACACCTTTCTGTCAGAACTAGCATTAACTTTTTGAGCAATTTGAGCGACAGTAGCCTGTCTGTCTGATCGGAACACACGGGCCAGCCTTCGTTCTTTACGTAGCCTTGGCCGCCCATGACCCTGTCGCCGGTTCACCACTGTTCCTTTCTTGGACCACTTTTGATAGATACTGACCACTGCAGACCGGGAACACCCCACAAGAGCTGCAGTTTTGGAGATGCTCTGACCCAGTCGTCTAGCATCACAATTTGGCCCTTGTCAAACTCGCTCAAATCCTTACACTTGCCCATTTTTCCTGCTTCTCACACATCAACTTTGAGGACAAAATGTTCACTTGCTGCCTAATATATCCCACCCACTAACAGGTGCCGTGATGAAGAGATAATCAGTGTTATTCACTTCACCTGTCATAATGTTATGCCTGATATACACACACAGTGTCATGAGCATTTAAAGTCTCATAAACCTTGTTTCATTTTGAGATGGAGATCACTGAAAGTAACATCATCATGAAATAATGATTATGTAAGTGAGTCAAACATTGATTCAGTAACCTCAGAGAGTTCATTTAATGAAGGATTCGTCATACAGATTCAAACTGATAACTCCTGAGTTCGTGAGACTTTCTGAATGATTTATTAAAAAGAACCACATTTGTTTGGGTAATACTGGTTGCTAGGTATGTTTTGTTTGCTTGCAGCTCAATAGAAAGATGTGCGTTCTTGCAATTATTCAGAGGCACAGTTCCTTTACACATTCAATTCTGACTGCAAGCTTACAAGTCACAACCTCTGTGTGTGTTGTGTGTGCGTGTGTGTGTGTGTGTGTGTGTGTGTGTGTAGACTCATAACCAAACATGATCTATATGCAGTATGAAAAATATCCCATTTGTCCTGACATAGGAAAAACTATTGTCCTTAAATAAACATATAACTAAATCCCAAGTCAGCACTTGAGTAAAAACAGATGAAGACAAAGAAGAAAAGGAGGAGGATGTAGTTGAAGAGATGGATGATTCTCACTTTCCCATAAATCCCATGTGTGTTTATGGGGATGGGTCTACCAGTAATGTAACACTATAACAGGATCCCTGTTTTAAGAGGTCTGCAGTATTACCCAGAATGTAAGAATAGTGCACAATGTACCAGTCTAATTTCAGAAACCGGTAGTGAGAGGTGATGTCACTGACTCTGAGACAAAGTGCGAGCCTGCGAGGTGTGTGTGAGTGTATGTGTGTTAAGGGGCTGGAAATAGATGGACATAGTGAACAGGAAACTCTCAAGGCTTCATGTTTCTATTCGCAGCTAAAAAATGCTTTCCCACTTTTTGGGTTTAAGAAATTATCATGAAAACAAGAGTAAAGTATGAGGAAATAATTAAGATCTCACAAAGAAACTGAGGGAGGTCCATTTTAAGCCATTTAGAGCATCTACACACTGCATGTCGAATTTGGTGTAGAAATCAGACTGAGATACAACCGCAGTTCCCCAAAGCCTGTGTTTGCAACTTCCTCTTCCTCTCACAGATGATTACATACCTCGAGCGCAGGCTCTTTCAAACCAGCACAACTAACAAGCTACGCACACACACACACAAAGACTCACAAAAGAACAGGGTGACAGAGATAGAGGGAGCTGTGATGCAAAAACTGCACCCAATGCAGAAAACAAACACAAATTGATTACCAATGCAAAGCCTGGCAGAAACAAGTACAATTAAATACTTTAATTTACAATCATTCAGCCATTTTGTGTTGTAACCCAGATCAATATGCATTACTGTCTATTTAAAGTTTAGACTGCTATAGACACAAACTCACAAAATGCTGAAAATATCAACAAGTCACATTATGATTTTGAAAAATTTCATTTAGCTTAAATTAGATATATGAAGATCACATTAAAACATACTGGAAAGGTTTCTCTCATCCCTTCATTATTAAATTCCACTATTTTGAATGCCTTAGATTTTATTGTTTTGCATAAACCATTTGATTTGATTTGATTGAAAATGATTACTGCCCCATATTGTGGCATAATTTCCATAGCACAGAATAATATTGCCCATAATTTCGAATTAAGCTGTAATGTTGTTAAATTATACAAAACGTTTGAAAATATTATTTAATTGTGTGTATATTGCAAAAAATTAAATGATAGCTGTGAATTTAACCTTAGCAAGACAAAAGTCTGCCATTATTACAAAAATGGCATTTCCACAACCACAAAATGCTAATATACAATATATCATTTGAGATGTGGTGGAAACGACAAAGTAGTGGTAATTTTAATTATTCTAAGAAAACAAAAATGAAAACAATGACAAAATTCTCCTGAGGCATACTATATGTGTATACACTGTTGGACAAATTAAATAAACTAGTTGGAGTGTGAAACGTATTTTAAGAGCCAAGAAGTTGAAGAAACACCTAATTACGTAAATTTAAAAACATTTTTTGCTTGCATTACATGGGGAAAGACCGCAATAGAGTTATTCCCTTTCAGACAGTATATGTGAACTGCTTCCTTGTCATGCTAAATTAACCATGCATTGTGTGTAAAACTGAGCTGACATTAATTCACACTATAATAAAGATATAATAAAGAGACTAACAATAATGACATAATTGTCTGCTGCATATTCAGTGCATACCTGTTGAACTGAGGTCAGAGTGGGTGAAGGAAGGCGGTCTCGTATCCTACAGCGCAGGGGCTCCAGATGAGGGGAGGAGCTTGAAGTCCCGCCACAGAAACCTGTTACTCACGCATGCTCCCTGTAACAAACAAAGTCAACTGTTAGAGGGATTACACCGTGTAACATTAACACTACATTAACCATATTTATTAGTGATAAGTACACTATGCAGTAAGCTAAGCTGATTAATCGGCTGATATTTTTAGTACTTCAGCCAATAGTTTTAATATATTTACTGGAGTTCAAAACCCTTGTGTGCAATCTTAAATAAACTTGTTAAAAGGCTAAAATGAGCCAGCATTTAGCAAATAAATTAAAGGTACCCTGTTGTGCCTGTCATCATCTATACAAATCACACCCCACTAAAAACAAACAATAAGTAAAATTTACTTAATTTTTCTTTTGCAAGTTTTCACATATGTAATTAAGTAAAATCTACTTAACTAAGTTAAGTATAATAAACAAAGAAAAAAAAGTACATTTAACTTGGCCAGCTAAAGTTTGTTGAGTAATTTCAGAGTTGAAGTTTACTTTGCACTACTCCGTTTCAAGAACATTTTACTCAATATAACACTGAATTAAGCCATGCTTTACTTAAAACATCTAAGTAAATAATACAGTAGATATTGTGTAGGCTACATATCTATATCTATAAGTAACGTGGTACCAACACAGAGATCTCAATACTTGGTACTCAATACACAATAACGGTAACATTCGATGGATCATTTTGGATCACAAGTAATTTTGAGTAGAAAATAAACTCCAGATATCACAAAACAGCAAGTTACTAAACCTAACAACAAAAGCAATGATAAAGCAGTGTAAATACAGCTAGAAAAAAAATATTTTTAATTCTTGCCTGAACTAACTTATTCAGGTAGAAATTACATTTGTTTTTTTCTGTAGTATTTACTTCACCACAAAATCGTTTTTATCAGTGTGATTTAAAAAAAAGTGTGAATCAAAGTCCACATTAGGTTCTGCATTTTAGGCAGAGCCTGAGACTTTATGCACATACAAACACATAATCCCTAACTTGTGTGTTTGTTCAATTACTCTAAAATTACCACATCTAAAAATATATCTGTAAAAATCCTTGTTTATAAGATGTCCCACGTTTTCCTTTTAAAAAGGTTTCAAGAGAAATAAAGAAGAAATACAGAGCAATTCCAATAGGGTCCTCACACCATCGGTGCTCGGGCCCTAATGACCATTACCACCGACGATTAAGTTCCAGACTCATGGGAAATCAAAAATCGTTTTATTAAAATTAATCATCCGCATACAGCGTTCTGCATGTAAATCTATCAAATGTAAAAAAGAGGGAAGTCATGATTGGAAAAGACTGCATGATTATTTCAGAAAACCTCTTCTCTTCCAAGTTAGTGCTCTTTCCAAACTAATATAATCTTTTCCTTTCCTTCATTACCTCCTTCTCCTGCATATCAACCGAAGTGTTTGTGTGTGAGCGCATTGTGTGCGAGTTTTTAGAGATGATGGATTCACAATGGGTTGTTCCGGGTTATTCTCCTACATCCGCGGCTCAGGCATACTGCATTCTGAGCGAAGATGAATAAAAGATAAGCATGCAGCTCAACATCTCTTTTAGATGGAGAGTGACACTCGCACACAGTGGCAGTAAGAGGTCTTGAGCGAGGTGGTGGTCACTGAGCCGCTCCACTTCATCAAAAGCACTTCTCTAATCCTTCACGCATTGTACAGGCCTTTCCACAGTCCTCCATACAACACACCATATCAAAACCCAGGGACTGTGTTTGTAAGACAACTTACCAAAAACCTGATTGTGTTTCTGAGGTGTGTGACACTGCTAGTGCTAGCGCCTTTCCCAGGAGCCATGGCAACAGCTGCTAGGTGAACAAAGGCCCAATTAAAAACTCTCATCTACTGTGAGCAGGTCACTACAGCAACAAACAGTCTTTATATCCTTCACAAAATACAGACACACAGAAAAATGCACACACACATGCACATATATTAAACGTATTTCATTCATTTTTGCAGCATTTAATTTTAGTTCACTTGTTAGTCAAAATTGATGGTTTTCTACAATAAAAACTATGCAAATTCAAGCTGCTATTC
The DNA here is from genome assembly GCA_039654625.1 of Rhinogobio ventralis. Classification (NCBI taxonomy): domain Eukaryota; kingdom Metazoa; phylum Chordata; class Actinopteri; order Cypriniformes; family Gobionidae; genus Rhinogobio; species Rhinogobio ventralis. Next base: position 18,882,738 of record CM077201.1, read on the forward strand.
TAAATAATTAGGGTAAACATACCTATTAAGCTGACCAAAGTCTACATTGAGACATTTTAGTGCACAGGGTATTGGTTTCAGTACAAGAAGTTATGTTAAAATAAAAGATTAATCTCTCACACAATAATATTTAATTTTATTTTAAATAACAAAGGCATTTTAATTAAGATGTACATCGTTAAATGCAAAAAGTCTGGCTGTGCTTAATGGGTACATGTTTGCACCCTTTAAGCACACCTCTGTTCCCATTAAGTTCACAACATGTTTTATTTTTTTAATTCTTGTTTATTTTAAACAAAAAATTTTAAGAATAATTTTATAAAGATTAACTTGAAGTGACAACCATCAGTTAATATTTAAAGTCTGTTTATGAACTATTTACATAGTCGTTCAATGTGGATGAGCTTAAAGGGAGGACACAGCTTAATTGGAACAGCAAACATTTTTTTATTAATAAATATTATTAAATTTTGCTAAATAAATAATCTAGGTCATGTATTAAGTTCATACATATTTTAATATGGACCGCTATTATTGAAATTATACTTTTTCTTATTGATGTCACACTAAAGCTGTGATTTTCATAGTAGTGCACCCTTTAAGCTCACCTTACAATAATGTCTTATTAAGTCTTTAAAAATTACAGCAGTGTAAAACCACAGAACATCAAAAAACTGTAAATTTATAATATAATGGATTTAAAAGTACAAGCCAGTAATGCCTGTGAAGTAATATATTAGTGTAGCACACAGTCTTATACAGCTATTAAGCTAACTATGTTCTACCTGCGCTATATTGCTAAAACTATCTTTTGGATACTTTTTGAACTGTAATTATTTCCCACATCCAGGTTCCAGGTTATAATATGCAAAAGTCTAAACATTAATCTCTTAATTTTGCAATAAGAAGTTATACTTATCCAAAATAAAGGCTTAACATCTAAAAAAAAATGGTGTGCAATGGTCGGATTAGCTTGAAATTACAGGAGGTATATAGTAACAAACACATCAATTGGCAAGACATTTTTTAATGGTGCTTTGTAAATCTCTCTTTACAGACAACCACTAACAAAAGCAGTATAAAAACATGCTGAGCACACCTGTAATAAAAGTAAAAATGTAAATGACCAGACAGAAAACCACACACGGACGTGCTGAAACATGCTGCTACTCAGGGCCGTAGGCAGGGTTTTAAAATCAGTGAGATCCCAAATATGAGGTAGTTAGGGGGGTTCGGGGGAATCTCCCCCTTGAGAAAATTTCAATTTTTTTCTAATCTACATATGTGAATTTTTTTTAAACGTTTGAAAGCCAAAAAAAAACCTTTCAAAACCATGTCAGTGGGCAGTAGATTATTTGTCAATACCCCCCTAAAGCTGAGCTTTGACTATAGTCTTTTCATTTTCGTCTGTCTCTGTGAAGAAAGTAAACATAGGGTCAACTGATATTTAGCCTGTATGTTTTATTAATAATTTTCTTAGACAAGTTAAATTCATTCACAATATGTAGGGGTAAGCGGGGTTAGTTGTAACACACGTTTTAAAACTTTCCACACATGCCAGGATGACAAAACTTAGTGTATTTACTAGTTGCCATATCAACCCTATTTAGAGAAAAAAAATGCACTAAAATTAAAAAATCTTCGGAAGAGATCACTGAACATTTATCAAAAGTAATTTTTTTTTTTTTTATACTTAAGATCATTTATCATCTCTGTTTTTTGTATTTATGTAAAACTAGACAAATCTGATATTATTTTAATCTTATATCTGTTATTTAACAGTTGAGATAGTTCTTTATTGTTGATCTAACAGCAGAAGACACCAGGTTTAATCCCAGTTGCGCAGGTGGGGCATGTTGTCACAATGAGCCCCTATTAGAACTATGCTATTATATTCTATACTTTTATGAATTGAGAAACCGTAAGAAAAAGGTCAATGTTCAGAAATGATTAATTATTATGTTTTGAACTGTTGTATAGCTGTATTTTACAATGTGTTTGTTGTTGTTTTCAAACTCAAAAATTAGTTTATTTTACTTTTATTTTTATTGAAAAAATATTTTAGTTTGTTTTTTTGTTTTGTTCTATTAGATCAGATAACATTTTAAACTGTCATATGCTCATGTTACAATGTGCCCCACCTATGGGGCATATTGTCACGTTTCACTTCCATTTTTTTTAAGAACAAAAAAAATACACTGTATTAATGAAACAAAACCACATAATTGTACTAGACAATGTAAATGTAAAAATTTATGTGGGAAAAAACAAATACTCTGAACCCCAAGTAGATTTACACAAACTGAGAAAGTCAAAAAGTGTTAGGTTGTGCCACGCTCTTCCCTACACATTTTGCCTGATGAAATCGGGTTCGTTAATGTTTCTTTTCCCCTCACATTGACAGTTACTACATGCTACATGAATCACGTGAATTATAAGCCTATTTGTAATTCAAAATGGCGAAATTAGACCTTTTTATTAGCTGACCTTATTATTTTTGTCGGTTGTTACGTCATTTCTATCCTAAAACAATATGAAATGTCAAGTTTAGCTACTTACACTCGCACTTTATGTCCGTTTACAGAAGCGTTGAGCTGGAATTCGCGCTAAGCATCTTCTGTGAACATAAAGCCTGCCTACTTTGATTTCATCTCAAATATAATATTTTGACATTGACGAGCGGTGACAGACCGCTGAGGCAGCTCCGATGAGAAGCTCTTGGTGCTGTGCAGCTATATCCTTGCAGCACCTAAGTAGTGTTAATACTATATTAGGCATTTATTTCACAACATTTATTATATACACCTCGGGAAAATACAGAGGTCCGGACCTCGGTGACCTCATATTTGGCTATGGCCATGCTGCTACTCTGTGTATTTCTGCAAATAAAATGTTCTCAGACAGTGCACGCACACATGTCCTCTCACGCAGCATGTCTACCCTTTATCTTCACTGGACACAAAAGAACCCATAAAAAGGCATTAAAATTAACCCTCTTGCAAACACACATAATAATAAAACACTACGGTGACACTGTTTCTCAGTCTATTATTGTCCCCCTGTAGTCAATAATTTTCTCTCTTAAAACTCCTCTTTGATCATTAAAATTACATATTTAAGTTTTTTGTAAAAAAAAAAAAAAAAAAAAAAAAAAAAAAAAATCATTCTTGAATGTAACTACACCCTTGCTTCATGCAGATCATAGACTGTAAAAAAGATGGACGACGACGCCAATGTCTGAATATGGCGCTGACATTTTGCGCTGATTTGGGACCTGCGTCTGCGTAGTAGTGACCTCGGGACCTGAGTCTGCGCAGTAGAGAGCAGGAAGTAGAGCCGCAATATCAAAACCCTGCCCACACTCCCCGCAGTATCTGTTAGTAGTTTACTGCAGAACAACTAATTATGTCGGTGTGAAATAAACAGTTATGGAAATGTAGAAATTAAAGCTAAAGCTCCATTCTCCTCCCGAAAAAAGTCTGTTAGTGCCTCAGTGACAACTTAGCTCAGAGAAGCTGTCAATCTCAGCTGTCAATCATGATGTCACACCCCCGTTTTAATAGCATCAAATAACTAACTTAAACCAAACTTATTTAAAAAAAATTAACACTTGAACTTACATCGGCGTGATAAAAACTACCTAAAAAAAAACACATCTTTAGAAAGTGTAATTTCATTTTTTAGTTTGTCTCATGTCCCCTTACAATACATGGAGGCTGGGTTTATGAGCTATACTGGGACCAACCACTTGGGGGCGATCAAGGCGCTTTGGCTTCACTTTTCAGGACGTGTGCGGCACACTTGATGCGGATCCATGAATATGCAAATTAGCCTAGCCTCCACTCACTCACACCAGCTCAGAGATCCACTCAGTCGGGTCAACTTTACTGTAGTAAACGTTGCATAATGGCAAGTGGAAATACCGGTTTAATTCAGCCATTTTATGCATCGCTCTCTACAACGTCGGACACATAACGGTAATTAATATGATTAGCCTTTGGCTTGACTACGTTATCAAACAGCTAATGTGTTGTTGCTAATGTTACACAAATGTTCCCATTCGCCATCTAATAAAAATGTCAGACAGCTGCCTTCTAAAAATCAGCATCCTTAGAAATGCTTCAAACATCATAGAATGTCAGTGAAGAAAGTCATATAGTTCGCCATAACATGGTAATATACATCAAATACATAATTCCCCGACTATATTGCTAAATGTACCTGATTTTTCATATCAACAGAAAAATATACCGGGATAACCTGGCTTCTCTTGAAAATCCCCTGCTTCAGAGCGGTCATAGTTAATCATATGCTAAAGCCTGTTGACATGTTGACGTGATTGGTTAGAAGGTAGTTTGTGACGTAAGAAACACCAGCGATTTCAAACCGCATTTTTGAGACGGTTTTTAGATCACTGCAGTTTTAAGGAGAAAATACTCAGCAATGGTGTTGACTTATGAATTTGCACATGGTTTGTTATAAAGCATATTAAAACACCACATAGAAAAATAAACAACATTAAAAACTTGATTTTCACTACAGGGGGTCTTTAACACACATAATCACACAAAAAGCAACATATGTGACATATACACTCACCTAAAGGATTATTAGGAACACCTGTTCAATTTCTCATTAATGCAATTATCTAATCAACCAATCACATGGCAGTTGCTTCAATGCATTTAGGGGTGTGGTCCTGGTCAGGACAATCTCCTGAACTCCAAACTGAATGTCAGAATGGGAAAGAAAGGTGATTTAAGCAATTTTGAGCGTGGCATGGTTGTTGGTGCCAGACAGGCCGGTCTGAGTATTTCACAATCTGCTCAGTTACTGGGATTTTCACGCACAACCATTTCTAGAGTTTACAAAGAATGGTGTGAAAAGGGAAAAACATCCAGTATGCGGCAGTCCTGTGGGCGAAAATGCCTTGTTGATGCTAGAGGTCAGAGGAGAATGGGCCGACTGATTCAAGCTGATAGAAGAGCAACTTTGACTGAAATAACCACTCGTTACAACCGAGGTATGCAGCAAAGCATTTGTGAAGCCACAACACGCACAACCTTGAGGCGGATGGGCTACAACAGCAGAAGACCCCACCGGGTACCACTCATCTCCACTACAAATAGGAAAAAGAGGCTACAATTTGCACGAGCTCACCAAAATTGGACAGTTGAAGACTGGAAAAATGTTGCCTGGTCTGATGAGTCTCGATTTCTGTTGAGACATTCAGATGGTAGAGTCAGAATTTGGCGTAAACAGAATGAGAACATGGATCCATCATGCCTTGTTACCACTGTGCAGGCTGGTGGTGGTGGTGTAATGGTGTGGGGGATGTTTTCTTGGCACATTTTAGGCCCCTTAGTGCCAATTGGGCATCGTTTAAATGCCACGGCCTACCTAAGCATTGTTTCTGACCATGTCCATCCCTTTATGACCACCATGTACCCATCCTCTGATGGCTACTTCCAGCAGGATAATGCACCATGTCACAAAGCCTGAATCATTTCAAATTGGTTTCTTGAACATGACAATGAGTTCACTGTACTAAAATGGCCCCCACAGTCACCAGATCTCAACCCAATAGAGCATCTTTGGGATGTGGTGGAACGGGAGCTTCGTGCCCTGGATGTGCATCCCACAAATCACCATCAACTGCAAGATGCTATCCTATCAATATGGGCCAACATTTCTAAAGAATGCTTTCAGCACCTTGTTGAATCAATGCCACGTAGAATTAAGGCAGTTCTGAAGGCGAAATGGGGTCAAACACAGTATTAGTATGGTGTTCCTAATAATCCTTTAGGTGAGTGTATGTAAATATCAGTATTTATTAATTAGATAGCAAAGTCAATCTAATATACTATATTGTGTATACATGTCCGATACCATATCAGGAAAAAATTAGACCATACTGTTCAAAAGTGTGGGGTCAATAAGAAATTTTAAATAAATTAATACATCACATATAGGGCTGGCGATATACTGGTTGACAATTAAGCGGTTTCAGAGAGATTTGAACTATGGTCTCTATCGCGGTTACGCACTCACGTGACGTTGCCGTGCTGCTCCGTCACGAAAGCTTATCATTTGCATGAGTTGCATCAGTTTTTTGGCATTGCTGATTTTAAACTGTTTCTGAGCGCTGTCTGAGAGGCGAGCACATGAAGTGAGTACTTCACCGAGTTTTTTTTGCCACCTTATTGGGCTTGAGCGGTCAAATACACACTTACGTGTCAAAATTCCTGTCTCTATGAGTATCCTCATAAACCATAGACTGTAAAAAAAAAAAAATGGACGACGCGCCTTCACTCTCTTCCATTGACGTAAGTGAAGCCGCCAGTGTTCAAATATGGCGCTGACATCTTGGGTCTCGAGTCTGCGCAGTAGTGAGCGCAAAGTGGAGCTGCGATATTAAGGTCCCGCCTAATCAACAACTTTTTGTGGAATAAACAGTTGTGGAAATGTAGAGATTAAAGTTAAAGCTCCAATCTCCTCCCGAAGTTCCCGAAAAATGTCCGTTAGTGCCTCAGTGACTACTCCACTCAGAGAAGCTGTCAATCTCAGCTGTCAATCATTACATCACAGCCCCATTTTTATAGCATCAAATAACTAATTAAAACCACGAACACTTGAACAAACATCTGCGTGATAAAAAAAATGATAAACTATCTTTGGAAAAAAAATTTAATCTGACTGTTTAGTTTGTCTATGTCCCATTACATTTCATGGAGAGGGCGGGCTTTATGACCTGTACTGCTTCCAGTCACCGGGGGCGATCGAGACGCGTTGGCTTCAGCTTTCAGGACTTGTGTGGCAGGCTTGTCATAAACACAATCAATTATGTCTTAAGTGAACGTAAACAGTTAAGAATGAAAATGCATGTGTGTTAGTATATCAAATCAGTGCTGTACTTTCAATGCATTAGCTTTTAAAAGTGACAGCAGCCTAATAAGCCTGTGGCTGTCTGTGTTAATCAAACAACAAAAGACCAAAAAAAACACACAAAAAAAATCACTATCTGCACCTGACTGAATCACTTTTGAAACTTTATATTTAAATTTACACAGTGAAGTCTATGCAGTGTTTTTTGTACATTTAATTACTTTATACAATTTATGTATTTCAAGTTTTTCAAGTTGGTATATTTCCTTTGTGTCTGTTATATTGTAGTTTTGTCCCATTGCTTGTAATTTGTTTCTTTGTTCTTATTTTATCACTGACTGTTTACTTGTCTTCAGTAAGCTTGAGGGTTTTTTTTTAACTTAGGCTAATATTAGTTTTTGTGTGATAATCAAATTGGTTATGAGATTTATGAAATTTCAATGGTATCAAACATTTTGATATCATAAAAACCTTATTTAATGCAAAAATAACTATATCGTAATTTGTGAAAATAAACTTATTGTGGAATAATAAACTTACTTGTATCGTGAATTCGTGATACAAGATTTTGGTCATATCGCCCACCTCTAATCACATAAAAGTGACAGAAAGACATATAATACAGTATAATATAATAAAATACATACAATAATCTTACAACTTAAAGACTTTAATTTCAAATAAATGTTCTTTTGAACTTTCTATTCAAAGAATTCTAAAAAAAATGATATAATTATACAAATAATTATATATAAATTATGGGATTTTTATTCAGTTCTATAGTGTCAATGGTTTGCAATAGTATTTTCACACAATTTTTCTAGAGCTGATGTCAATAGAGCCATTCAGTGATTAATCTACTCAATAGCATTGAAAATTATGAGACGTGATGTTTTGAAATGAATTGCTGCTTGGAGGACCATAAATTACTCTGCTCGGTCAATGCACCTTTCATGCATGCCAAAGGGAAAAAAAGGACAAAAACACAATATTCCTGGCCAACATCTTTTCCATGATCTCTCTCTTTCTCTCTCTCTGACACACCGTCATATGTCCATGTTTGACGCCATCAGGGCAGCATGACAGGATACAGTCTCTGTTCCACTTCACAGCCTGACACTGATTTCCTGCTAATGGATCAGATCATCGGTGCAATCATCATCCTAAACCAAAGGAATGGTACTATTTTTCTCTTTCACATGCACACGAGCAATATAAGTGCTTTCTTACTCAGATTGATACTTTTTTTTATGAGATCAGCAGACACAGTGGTGTTAGTTTCAGAAAGGAAATGAACCCAGGCAGAGAATCATTCACAATGACACCCGTCAATCAAAGTCCTACAGAAAACACAGACACTGTAAGCACAGGAGGACAGAACCTCTCACTGTTGCCATGGTAACATGTCAGGGTCATTTGGTAACATGCTAATAACATAGTAAATCATTTAGGTTGAATTCAGGGTGATTGGGACACTTTTTCCAAGTCATCTCAATGGCAAAACGTGTCCCATCCACCCTGATAAACCACAAACGTTCAGTGATTCAGGCATGTGAGGGATATTTATAGAAAATGTCACACTTTTTTTATTTTTGGAGGCATCCAAAAAGTGTTGAGTTAATATAAGTAAATGAAAAATTCAGCAAAATGAATAAATTTAGTCTACAAGTATAGTGGGCTTCTATAGAATTGTCATAAAATTATATCATAAAAGTGGTCCATAAGAAAAGGCATGCCTTAATCTTGAACAAAACATTCAAATCTCTTTTTATAAACCATTTATTCATGATAACTATTACTCTTATGAACTGAATTATGTTCAAAGAAATAACTTATAACTTAATTTACAACTGTAATTAATTTACTAACTTATAAATATTCAAAGACGTATGGGCTACTTTTATGTTGCTTTTGTGTCCAATTTGACGCTTGAAATGTTCAGTCTCCATTCAATGTAACTACATGGAAAAGAGCGACCAGCAAAATCTTCTGTTCCACGGAAAAAATGACAAGATTTAGAAGGAAATCACAGCCCAAATGTCAATGTGGCATGTCAAAAGAGCTGCCGCTAATGTGAGTGAGACTAAGGAATTTATAAGGGGTTTTATGAGGGTGCGTATGGACGCATATGGCGTGTAATACTGCGCTGAGTAAAGTGCTGGCACTCAGCCAGCTGTTATACAAAGCCTGCATGGTTTGCTTACATATGATACAGAAGTGGTACAGAGACCATAGTGTGTGGCGTTTCGCAGTTGAGCATGTGAAACCACACGAAGAGAGTGTGTGTATATAACAGCACTAGAACATTAGGTATGTCATTGGAGGCGACGAGGGAGCAAGAGTGACTCTGTCCATCTGGCTCCGCACCACGCCTAAGAGAGCATGAGAAACGTCTGAGGGCGCTCACCCTCAAACGACATGTGGTACTCAACTCAAGACAGACTGTTAAAACATGCTAAGCATCTGTGTGTCCATGGGTGGAGAAAGTGTGTGTGTGTGTGTAAGAGAGAAACCCAGAGAAAAATCAACAAAATGTCTCTTCATTAAAATGCAAAGCACGCAAGCCACAACCTCAACCGATGTAATAAAACTTGCACACAAAATCCATCATAAACCCAACAACAAGCCTCTTTCTTACTGCTATAAAATTGCTAAATTTCAGAAGCATTACCAAACGGCAACAGATAAAACACGTTTTATCATCCCTTCATTACTGAATGAGATAAAGAGCCTCTACCCTCACCTCAATAGCCACTTTTCCACTGTCGGGCCAGTGCGAACCAGGGCTAACAACATGCTGTATGGGGCCAATAGCCTCAGACTTCAAGCACTGAGGCCAAAATCAAGTCCCCAGCCCTGCAGCGCTAACCTAAAACCCGCCCTTAACAATTTTCCATTAATTGTCCACAAAATATTGCAATCCGAGGATGTTTGAGCGATCTCTCCTGCCTCACTATACTGTTAACCTTTCAGCCAGAGCAACAGAAGGAGCTCACAAGCAGAAAACAGGAGTTATGTTTTTTTATGACACAGATATATTAGTCCGGTATCAACAAAAGCACAGGGAAGAGACGGATATAACATTTAACCAAATAAATACAAAATTATAACCACAATTTGTCTATGTTCTTCAAGCAGTCTCTGGTATTTTCCATAAACATATGTGTATTTATTAATCGCAATGTTTAGCATAAGTAGCCTTTTAGCATATAAATATATTTCTGCCACCTACTGTGCTAAGAATCCCCATCAGATCACAATGAAGTTATTTTAAACACTCGCTGGTGTCTGAATGTGAGTTTTGATCAGAAAATAGTTTAAAATGCTGAAGTTAGCTGGTAGCCTGATATAACAACATGGGAAATAAGCAGCGGTGTTGACCGTCTCCTGACTCAGGTAAACGCCACCTTTGTTCATAACCACTCCTCAAGCCCCAGTAGGCCCTCTTTGGAACAAGGTATTCGGTGGGCCAAAAACCCCTGGCCGTTGGCCCCAAGGAAGCCCCGATGAGGCCCAATCAAGCCCCAGAAGTGACAGTGTAAACACACGACTGGCCCTGGCACGCACTAGTACGCTCCCTTTTGCCCCGCCAGTGGAAATACGGCTAATAACCATCTAAGCCAGGGTGTAAAATTAACTTTTTGCTACACTTGCCAATGGCAAATGGAATTTTAAAAAGTTAAGGATATAAAAATGGCTTACCAGCCAAGAAAGCACTATTTGTTTTTTTCATATATATACACTATAAATTATATAGTGGCTTTGGTAGCCCAGATCTTATTAGATATGTGCAACATCGGAGCGAATGTCATTCAAAAACACACATTACCATTCAAAAGTTTGGGGTCAGTTCGTCAGTATGATTTTTTATCATTTTTTAAAGAAGTCACTTATGCTCAACAAGAGTGCATTAGATTAAAAAATACAGTATAACAGACAGTAACATCTAAATTAATAACAATATTAATTTAATAACTTAAAATAACATTTCTATATTATTCCTGTAATGGTAAAGCTGAATTTTCAGCATCATTACTCCAGTGTTCAGTCACATGATCCTTCAGAAATAATTATAATATGCTGATTTGATGCTCAAGAAACATTTTTTATCATCAATGTTGAAAACATTTGTGCTGCTTAATATTTTTTAGGAAACCTTGATACAGACTTTACAGTACACACACACAGTTTATATTATGTAAACACAAACTTTTATTTTGGATGTGATTAATCGATTTGACAGCACTATACACACACACACACACACACACACACACACAGATATAGATACACACACTGCTCCGACAACAGCCACACAGAAAACGGGATTAAAGCATGAAAGAGATTCATTTGGATTGAGAATGGGATTATGACTGACATGCAGAAAGTCTGGAGGCAGATTAACTTTCAAATTCATCCAGCGTATGAATTACCCTTGCACTGAACCAATTCGGTGTCATTCGATGACTCAAAGTCAATAACAAAACACAACATTTCAGTAGTTTTAGTTCAATTACACAGTCCCAGTTCTGCTATAGATCTTATAAAAAACTTCTTAAAATGGCTGCTGAATAAATGTACATGTGGAAAGAGACCAACATGTAGCTATGTAGCTAAGTAGATAACATAGATTTTTGCTTATAAAAAAAAATACATATAAATGATGTCCTTTAAATGAACACTTTTTTAACATTATGAACAATTGACTATTTCTGCTAAATCAACCAATGCACTTGTTGTAAAAGTTTCTGCCAAATGTAAATGTACTATACCAAGTTGTAAGGCTATGGGAGTTTTTTTGCCCCTTTAATTGCCCTCCAGGTGGACATAGAAAAGCAATAGCATTAAACACAGCATGATTTGAGATACATATGGTGCAGGAAGTGTTACATGCTGATACACTTTGGGCTTTGTTCACTAAAATAAAACTTACATGTAATTGCTGCCTTGAAGTTACAACCTGCTGTGATAGTCATTGCACTTTTACAACCACTTTGAATTTAATTACTGAAGAATAAAATTAAAACTAGAAAAGGATGGAAATTATTCATATATCAAGTTCAATTATTCAAGTTAAATGGATGGAAACAGAGAATTAAAAAAATTAAATGTTTTGCAGTAAAAACTGTTGCGCTTTCTTTAAAAGACACATTGAGCTATATGACAGCAATGTACCACATACAGTCTCCAGTCCCGATTCATCACATGTAATCGAGAGCAGAAGTTTGCTCTAGTGTAGACATTAGTTGTGGTAAGTGAAATGTGATTCTCTTCAGCCAACACCCCACCCAAACCCCAATGCACACACATACACGCTCTCTTTCTCAACTTCAATCTTTTTCTCTCACTCCCTGACCCAATTTCTTTCTCTTTTTGGGTAAAACATTTCACCATAAGATTTGCAGAATGAAACCGTTACAAAGGAGGAAATGGTTGAGAGTGAAAGAACGTCATGCACAGCTTCTTCTCTTTCAACTTTTTTCAGTTTCTCTATCCCCCCACTTCAGCGTTTCCCCTCCTCCCTTTTAACACAACTACAGTCGTAAATTTAAAGAGGAAAGAGGAAAAAGGAAAAAGAAACAGCGCAGAGAGCTTCCAGACGTGTCCTGGGTGGGCGGACAAGCTCATACAAGAGCCACAGGGCATCAGGCTGATACAACACCCTGGGAGTTGGACAGAATGACGAGCTTCTACGTTGGTAAGAAAACACTATCCGATTAAGAGAAGAGTGACTGCTTTACCTTTAATCTGTCTTTTTTATGGCCTGTCTCTGTTTCCTTTTTAGGGATTTTGCAGCAAAACAAGGATCTCCAATTCAAATCACAGACATAAACATGCTCAAGATGGGTGTTTAAACACAGAAGGCAATGTGTGCTGTTTCGGTGTCACCTGCGCTTGTGCTCTATCAACACCCGGGTGATGACAGCGTAAATGACTGGTTACATTAGATGTATTGCTTTTAACATATGGCACTCACATTAAAGGAACACATGACTTTTTGGGACTTTAGCTTATTCACCGTATCCCCCCAGAGGGAGATCGGGGGATACGGGGGATCCCCCCGTATCCCCCCAGAGTTAGATAAGTCCATACATACCATTCTCATCTCCGTGTGTGCCATAACTCTGTCTGACGCACCCAGCGCTAGCCTAGCTTAGCACAAAGGCCGGAGGTAAACGGCTCCATCTAGCTGCCGTACCATGGGTGCAGCGGCGCAATGATATTACGCAGCGCCTGAAAATAGGCTAACTTCCGTCGACATAACCAATGTGACAACCTGCTTGCACAGAGTGCGTGCTGGGGACTATTTTCAGGCGCTGTGTACTATCATTGCGCCGCTGCACCCATGGTACGGCAGCAAAGTTCCTGGATTATTACGCAAGAATGAGAGTATAGTCCCTAGCCATATTGGCGTGGAATTTTGTCATTTATTGAACAGTAGGCTAGCTGGAGCCGTTTACCTCCAGTCTTTGTGCTAAGCTAGGCTAGCGGTGGGTGCGTCAGACAGAGTTATGGCACGCACGGAGATAAAAATGGTATGTATGGACTTATCTAACTCTGGGGGATACGGTGAATAAGCTAAAGTCCCAAAAAGTTGGCGTGTTCCTTTAAACAAAGTTTGCAAAGAGTCACTGTTTTGTCCACATTTTTTTGACTAATCGCTGTATATTAAGAGGTCAATAAATCAAGTAAACATCTTAAAGAAAACAACCAACCAACGATATTTAAAAGAATATGTTTTTACACAGGAATCACAATCATAAATAAACACAATAAAAAACTGAAACGCACCCATAATCTTTTGGAATCAGATTGTGACTCCCTGAAACAATCTCAATATTTCTAATCAAATCCCACATCTAGTTTTAAGGGAGAAATAAAGCAATTGCAATATTTGCTCTTGACTGAGAAAGAAACCAACCTTATCGTGCCAAGGTGAGCTAGAATTTACTAATACATAAGAGACAAGCTAAAAGCAGCTTTGAAATACTCCTACCTACAAACTCACATCAAAACCCAAATTACTGTCATCTATGCACGCTATTTCCTGCCCACATTATTACTCACTTAGAGAACCAGACACATACATACATTGCTGAAACAAATTCATGGTCAGGTGACTCTCTCCATCCCTTTCTGTCTCTCTGCAAACATGCATTCGCTCAGTTATAAAGGAGCACTGACCCTGCAAGATCCAGACTTTATGAGTCTCAAGTAAAGACTGACACAAAAAAAATCTAATTTTTTTACTCACATCTGACACAGATCAGAATTTGTTGCACACGTGTAAACACAAAAATCCTAAATGTGGTTTTAAATCAGATACATATCCGATATCTGGACATCCGACCTACATCTAAACGCGTATATCCAATTCCCCTTTGAATTCCAAGCCACCACAAGACGAGGGCAACACGTTTGCCCACAAAGATAGCTTTTTAATGTCGTACTATGAAGCAGATGTGCCCGTATGCACTCGGAAAGAAAGGAAAAAAATTGCGCACACACAGAAACATTCATGAGCTGGTTTTCAACCTCTGCCCCATGAGTTTTATAAATAAAACAGCTTCATTACTGAAAGTTACATTATATTTCTCAGCTATTTTTTCCTATAAAATTATTTATTATATAAATAATTTTAATAACACGGCCATTCAAAACGGAAGGATCTACCATGTGCATAGTAAAGCGATCACCCACAATCATTAAGGCCGGGAATTAATGTAAACACAGATATATGATACCAGTCGTGTCTAAAGTGAATGTAAATACACGGGCCAAAAAAAAAATCTGATATGGTCAAAAGATCGGATCTGTGCATTAAGACTTGCAGTGTAAACGCAGCCTTAGAGGTCTGCTACACGAACTCTCTGTTTGCATAGGAAACCAGCAAATCAGTGATTTTAGACATTCACACAGTCACAAGATCAATGGAGGGATCCTGCTTTCCCTCCGATAAACAGATGCAGTGTTAAGCCTGTGCAAACATACACACACACAATCTTCTGTGGGCTGGATGAATGTGGAAGTATTTGAGAGTGATAATGAAGTCCAATTTTGTCACTGTGAAAGTTTTTCTACATTTTAAATATCACACCATAAACAAACATATGCTGCCACAGTCAGTTCCCACAGCATTGGGAGGAAGGGATGAACAAGCATAGATTTCTCATCTTTGAATCCAATTGTTGGCTTTTAGCAGAGAAAGATTTTGCTTTCATTTAACGAAAAAGACAAATTTAAAATCTTAGTTTGTGGCAGTTGTGTATGTGACGGGCGTACACAAGGTGGAAGTGGTTCCCTCACTAAGCGATGAACACATTCAGCACATCACTTGTCTCATTATTATAATAAGCTAAATTATATAAAATTTGGTTTGGTTTATAAACAGTAGGGTCAAATAATACTGACAATGCTTCTGTTTTGCATTCTTTCTCATTTAATTAAATTTGTAAATTCCAAATGAAATGATTAGCATAACAATTTGAATGTAAAGATTAATTAACATGAATTTTAGAATATCCCTGCTTTCATTTTTATTGTTTTATAACATTAAATCTTATATTTTTCCCTCTTCAGTGCTTTGGAAATATGTGATAAATGTATGTCATGCCAATGCAGGATTTGAATGGGTTTGAAGTGAGGTACTTTTTTTAACCTCAAATAAACTCTTTCACTTGAGTGTTTCTCTGACTGAAGCAGTTCTAAAAAGAACTTTCTAAAGCACAGTAGCAAAGTCAGAGCACTGATGAACGATGTGCTCCAAAAGCCCTTGGTGCAATGGAAATA